>CM034706.1:49133089-49173199 GCA_020142125.1 Phrynosoma platyrhinos | reverse complement strand
CGATGGGGCCCTTGCAATGGCCCAGATGGTCCTCTCTGCTCCCTGCCCTCCCTGTATTTAGAGAATACTCTAAACATTACCTTGATTTTAGGAACATCTATATAATCCTAGAATTCAGCCATCACTACTGCAATAGTTGGGTCAGCCATTTCAAATTTGAGTAAAGAAAGAAAAACTCACAAGCCTGAATCAAATGCCTTTTACATCATCAGAGGAGTAGGGATGCTGAAGGAATAATTTCATATCGGGGTGGGAAATGGCTGCCCCTCTATTTGTGAAGTCGTAAGCTTTCATGGCTAGCATCCATAGTTTTTTTTGTGGATTTTTTGGGCTGTATGGCCATGTTCTAGAAGAGTTTCTTTCTGACGTTTTGCCAGAATCTGTAGCTGGCATCTTCAGAGAATGCTGGAATGGAAGAGAGTGGGTATATATATATATATATATACTGTGAGATGCCAGCCACAGATGCTGGTGAAGCATCAGAAACTCTTCTAGAACATGGCCACACAGTCTGAAAATCCCACAAAAAACTATGCCCTTCTATTTGTCTAAGTAAAGGGGGACTCACTCTGCTCTATGGGATGAGACTCTAGAAGTCTCAGCTATGTTGGCCAATAATTCCATGTTGGCCAATAGCTTCTGGGATTCTGGGAGCTGAAGTCCCTCGGCCCTTAAAGGGGAAAGGATGCCTACCCCTGCTCTAGAGAGCATAGGGTGCCAGAGCTATCTTTCCTATTGCACAGTTGCCACTATAAAACATAAATCAAATAGGATAGACATGCCATGAGAACCCAGCAGTGACTGGTGGGGAGGTACAGGATTATACTTTTGCAGTGCACAAATATGTAAACAGAGACAAACAAGCATCAGTGCCCCTGTAAGTAAGCGTCATCATTGGCAAATGCTGACAAACAATTTTGGTCATTCTTACTCTCCTGGATGGTTGGAGATGGCATAAAGGGTACAAGTGAACTATCTAGTAAGCAAAAGTTGCAGTTTCATTACTTACAATATCTGGATATGATTCCGATAAGCAATACTTTTATGCAATCTCTCTCTTTTTTCCTCCTTCAAGTAGCCCTGGTGGTGCAGTGGTTAAATGCTGGTATTGCAGCCACTCACTCGCAGTTGCAATGTTTTGAGTTTGATACCAGCTAGGGGCTCCATGATTGACTCAGCCTGCCATCCTTCTGAGGATGCTAAAATAAGTACCCAGCTTGTTGGGGACAATTAGTTTAAACATATTGTAAACTACTTAGGGAGTGCTTAAGTGCGCAGATAAGCAGTATAGAAATATACTTGCTACTTGCTATTGTAGCAAACCTCATTATTTGTGTTTGAAACAAGGCTGTCCAGACAGCTTATAGGACAAAGCTCGATGAGGGATACTACCTCTTACCCCTATAAGGACACCTATGTGTCTGGTGCTTTAATTAGAGGTGTGAAAGCACTGATGAAGAAGACATTAGCCCTGTCTGCAGAGGCCAAAAGGCCCATTTCACTCTCCCCATTCTGGCATCAGGTCCTCTGGGAAGAACTTACTACAGTCAATGAAAACTAGACTGGTGGTGACTTCCCAGAGAACCTTTTCAGCTGCCACTCCTAAAATTTGGAATGGCCTGCCAGAGGAGACTCGCCAGATTACATCCCTTGATGTTTTTTAAAAAGCGATAAAAACTATCTTCCTCCAGCAGGCCTTCCCAGACTGACCTCTGTCCTGATCTGAACTAACTTCCCATTTGATCTAGCTCCTCATGACTTTGCCACTGTTATTGACTGTTTTTAATTGTTTTTTTAGTTAGAGGGATTTTATTGTAATTTTATATCGAAGGGAGGGTGGGGGTTCAGGATTATTTTCTTGTTTTATTTCTGTAATTGTTTTAATCTTTGCTGTTACCCACCTCGATTCTCAACAGAGAGAGGCAGGATACAAAGAAATTATCATCATCATCATCATCATCCTATTTGGACAATGCACATCCCAAACCCTGGTTCTGGTGCGAGCAGTCCAGGTGACATCTGGCATGTTCTGCACCAGAACTAAGCTAAACCCTCCTTAACACATATTTTAAAAAGTTACCTGTTACTCTGGCTCTTCCCACCATTCCTGCACTACTGCAGCTGTCTGCATGGGTGTCCCACTGGGTGGCCTGGTACATCCACTGCCACCATAGTTCACTTGCTTTGAGGTCAGAAAAGGTGCCCAGCCATGTTATTATCACTGGGCACCTCATTCTGACCTCAGAAGCAAATGACCTGTGGGAGTGGCAGATTCATTGGGCAGCTCAGCAGGATGCCCATGAAGAAAGCCATGTGGTACACAAATAAAGGACAAGGTAACAGGCTCAGATCAGTGCAGCTGCTCCCAAAGTATCCTAGCCAGTGCAGCAAGGCCATTGGTGTACTCTGCTTGTCCTATTATATTTTGCTGTTTATGTTATTATTTTATTGAATGTTATTTGAATCTAAGATGTTTCAATTGTGTTTAGTTTAATACTTTTTTAAGGGGGGGTGGGTATTGGGTCTTTTTGGATTTATATTGTATGTATTTTTAATTGTTGTTAGCTGCCCCGATTGTTCACAGAGGGGTGGGGTACAAATTATTATTATTATTATTATTATTATTATTATGTCTTCTAAAAGCCATTTCTAGACAAAAAAATAGAATTTTATTTTATGTTATGAATTAAGGTTTGTTCTAGGAACATGGAAATATCTGCTAGTGCACTGCAACAGGGTTGAAGGTCATTTTCTGCTGTTGGGATCCTCCAGGGCAACAAAAATTGTATTGGGCTTTGAATTGGTGTATTTATACCCCATGTTTTCTGCAAACCAGGGCTCAAGACAGCTTCCAAGATAAAAAATAAATAAATACACATAGGAATTTAAAAAACTTTTTAAAAGTTTGGTTAAAATAAAATGAAAAACCATTTAAAATATGTTGATTAACAAGCAAAATATAAAATGGTACACTAAGGAGCTTAATGCACAAGGCCAGCAAATCGACAGAATAAAGGGATAACCACACTTTCAATTTCGCCCTCCCATATGAAGTCATCACCATTATGTTGTTGCATCATAGGAGACCATAGTAAAGTATTTTTAATTACAGAGAAAATTTGCTAAAAACCTCCTTTAGCGCTGCTGTCATGTATGTTCAATAGCATTTTTCTTCCAATTTTGCCTAGTCAGTGGACAAGCTTTGTGTGAGGCAGTGGCATCACTAAGTTGGTGTCACCTGGTGTAGTAACTCATGGTGCCACACACGCCCCATTGACCTCTTCCCATTTCACACCATACAGAACCCTTAGTCATGCTTTTTTTTTTTTTTGCACTAATGTTACTCGTAAGTGTAATTTTCATATACCACTGAATGTAATGCTAATAGTTGTGACATAAACGATTAGCAAAATTGAAATTATACCTTCAAATTACAATACCATATGCACAACCTAAATGTGTTTACATATACATAGTGAAGATTTGCTTAACATGTGATGTTTTAAAAGAAAATTTAAAAAAATTAATTTTAAATAAATTTCAATTTTTTGGAAAAAATTAACATTTTGAAATTTGAAATTTCAATTTTAAAAAAACCTCTCCTTTCTCATCCCACTAAGCTTCATCCCACTCCCACCATCTCTTAAAGCATTTCAAAGGGAAGCAGATGAAAGTTACAGCCCATTTCTGCCAGTTTGAGGAGCAGTGGTGTCACGCCTCTTAAGGTGTCACCTGGTGTGTTCTGAACCCCCCTCGTCCCCCTAATGACACCATTGTGAGGTGAGGAAACAGAAGTGATATTCAGCCCCTTCCAGAATCCTGTTCTAGCACTGCAATGCTTCTCTCTCTCACACACAAACACACAAACATGTTTTACTCTTCCTCCCTCCCTCCCTTCTCCTCTGCCTCTTTCCCAAAGCTTCCCAAAGCTTCTTCACTTTTGCCCTCCTGTCACATGCAGCCACAGATGGAGGAGAGGGAAGGAATGGAGAACAGAAGCAGTGAAAGTAGTATTGTGTGCAATGAGGTTTTTGCTAACAGGCACTCGAATTCTAGATTGATTTGAAGGTATGGGAAGTAAGACTGCCATCCCAATTGCAAACCATTTTTTTTTCAGGCAATGCAATTTCAGCAGGAGAGGGCCCTTGTGATATGCTCCTAAGCCCTTCTGTTATAAAGCAGCCAATTTGCCCTACATGAATAGTACAACTTACACATGCATATCTCACTAATAGAATATCTGCTAAAATATTTAAGACAGCAGAAATATTGGGAGATTCAAGAAGTGGCTATGCTCCCCACAGGCTACGGCTTTTTCCTTCAGTACTGGGCCCCTAGCCTGTGGGCACCAGGAGTATTTGCAGCAGTTGAACTATCTGAACCTGACTATACCTAGTCCGGGACATTCTAACAAACCCAGCCTGGATCAAGGAATGGATCTGCTGGTAACATTACATTACCCAATAGGAAACTTGGTGGAACTTCTAATAGTATGGTTTTGCATCTAGACAAAGGAGTTTATCTGAACATCTGGATGGTAAGGGCCTGTTTCCACTGCAGTTATTGGTAGTTATGAGGGGCCAGGTTGCATCTCATGGCATGGCTAGCTCTCATTGTTCTCAGACTTCTTTCAATATCCATGCAATTCCTCTGTGCTTAAAACAAACATGCATCATGTATGCTTGAGTGAGGAGTGGACTGTAGACACATGCTGCCATTGAGAGAAATGCAGGGTCAGGTAAATAGCACTATCTATATTTTTTAACATCTTGATTCCTTATACAAATTACTTCAGTTTAAATCATGGGTAGGTAAGACATTATCTATTTGTTTTCATGTATGAGTTATTATTTCTTTGAGAAACAGGCAGGAAGAGGAGTGAGAAGAGGAAGAGGAGGAGGAGGAGGAGGAGGAGTAATAGCAGCACCAGTTGCCCATGTTCTGAGGGGGATTGTAATGGTGGGACTCATCTCACATAGTAAAGGTATAACCCACACAAACACATGCACATGTGTACTATGTGCACATGTAAGGAGCAGTTTTAAAATGTGTGTCTACTTGAGGTTTTGTAAATCCTACTAGAGGAAGAAAATTGGCATACAACTCAGGGAGCTGAGAATCTCACAACATCAATCTGTAGGAATTTCATGCCAATCAATCTCATCAAGAAAGCAAAATAATTAAAGTCAATGATAATAATAATAATAATAATAATAATAATAATAATAATAATAATAATTTATTTATATTTCCCGCCTCTCCCTATGGATTAAGGCTGGAGTACAAAGATAAAATGTACAAAATGTACAGTACTACAGTCAATAAAAAAGAAAAACATAACAATAAAACCACAACAGTAATAAAAAGAACAATAATAAAAACAATAAGCCAAAAATAAAAACAATAAAAATAACAGCAATAATTAATACAATAATAAAATTACAATGCAGGTCTATGCCGTGAGTGATATAATCTTTTTTCACCCAGGAGATCCTTATAAGATGGTAATGTCTAATCTTATGTTCAGTTAGGGAGGTCAGGTGGATAGGCCCGCCAGAAGAGCTCTGTCTTAAGTGCCATCTTAAAGGCCTCTAGCATGGAAATAAGATGAATCTCCTCCGGCAGGCCATTCCATAACTTGGGGGCCGCAGCCATGAATGATCTTTGGGAAGTAGATATTAATCTAGTTTTACAGTAATTTAATAAATGATGCTCCTTCACAGAAAATCTAGGTTCTTCTCAAGGCATTTGGAAGAATAAGGGCCTAAGCAGACTGGTGGCACAGGGCCGCCCTGGGAAGGTGCGCCACAGGACCGAGGCATCCCCATGCCTCGATCCTGCGGCGCACCTTCTCTGCCCCTGAAAGGAGTGCTAAAATAGCGCTCCTTTCACAAGTCAGCGAAAGTGTGCCGCAAAAGCTTGTGGTGCATTTTCGCTGACTTTTCCGCCGCAGCGTGTCCGGACGCTGCGGCGGGAGGTTGTCCCCGGAGCGCCGGCCTTGTGGCTGCCCCTCCCCTTCTTTGCCCCGAGGACGGCTTTTTAAGCCGTCTGCCGAAGCCCTAAGTCATCTCTACAATATGATGACCAGCATTTTTTCCAGAATGTAGAAGATGCATTATTTTAGGGTGGCAAGGAAAAGTAAATGCTTGTTAACATAAAATCTATAAGCTAATTGAAATATATTGTCAAGAAAATTCTTGAGGTAGTTGTGGGTTTTTGTTTTGTTTTTGTTTTTAGTTAAAGTAGATTAAAGAGCTGACTGAGGTTTCTTCATGTTGACTGTCTTAATGCAAAGCAGGTTCTGTATTAAAAAGCAATTACCAATAACATTATTCAAAAGCTACCTGTTGAAAACAGAGTTCAGCATATCGCTGCCCCGGGGACTGTAAATGAAGCTGCATTGCCTACAGATTTCAACCATAATAAACCAGCACTTTTACCCTCACTAATAACATTGAAATTGAGTTTTTTCTCTAATAACATTTAAATTGTGTTCTGGATAAGGTCATCTGAATGAATATACAGCTTTGTGTTTGGAAATTTGTATTTAGGCCTCTCCTCTTTTGTTCTCATACGACCCTACTTTCTCAAAGTATGTTTGCAACATACTTTGAAAATCCAGACTATTTTTCCCCTGAGTGACAAAAGTCTGTCCAAGTCCTACTTTCTTCACAATGTGATAATATTATTATGCAAAACTACAGAAGCTCAGGGACTGGCCTTTCCACAAAATAAGAATGTTTTCAGAAATGGTTTAGAATAGGTTTATTTTCAATTTATATGAAAATTTTGCACAAGCCTAATGGTACAGAATGGTTGTCTAGTATTATTCCTGATAACCAATGCTGATGACATGGTTTATATTTTATATCTTCTGCAAAATAAAATGAAATTTTCTAAATTTGTTTCTGCAAGCTGCTGTTACATAAAGAAGAGCTATTAAGAAAGACCACAGGGTGTCAGCAGTGTTAAGGGGGGTTATTATCTCTGCCAGCTTCCAACTTTTAAATGCATGTAAATATAGTTTTAGCCAAGCAGTCATGCAGAAATATTATTGTGTCTCTTTCTATCACCAGTTCCCAAAGTATCTCCTAAAATAGTGGTCTTATTTAAGAAAGAAAGAAAAAAAGAAAGACTGATAGAGTTTCTATTGTGTTTTCAGAAACAGGAAATTGAACTACATCAACCTTTTTCAGAATTTCTTCTTGGCTTTTCACAAGCTTTATCCTTGAATCCCCAAATATATTGTCTAAAATAATCCCATTACATGTATTCAGGACAGTTGGACACATCATTGGCAGGGAATTTTGGGAAATGGTGTTTTGGGGTTTTGTTTTTTTGTCTTTTCTAGACTCTTCAATGCTGGGAGGTCCTCATCAAAACTAATTTGAACTTTACACTTAGTTCAGGTTTCATGCTCTGACCTTGTGCTGCAGAGCCCATGAATAGAACATTGTCCTCCTGCTGCAGAGTCTCAATAACTGGACATTTTCTGGGTCTCTGCATTTGTACAATGAGATATCAGCTCCAATCTGTGTGCATAATACTCCAGTGCCTGCCAGGAATGGCAGCAATATTGATGCTTTTCAGTGTCAATCCTGTTATTCACAGACTAGAGCTCAATCAAACAATACTGCTGTTAATAAGTCCAGTAACACCAAAGTTTCTTCCAAAGCAAAGTTGCTTCCTTCACAACCAAAGACTGTTTATGCACATTCCAGTGATATTGTACTGTCAATAAATAAACAAAATGTGGTCCATCTATTAGCACATCTGTGAAGCAAGTTATCAGTTCACATTAATGAAACTTATGATGGGCAGAATATATGGGGCCTTTTTAATGATATGTTTACTTTCCATCACAATGTCAAAAGAAACCCATTATTAAGAGAGCAGCACATTTTGATCAACAAGCTTGAAGAAATACTTCTTCCTGTCTTGTTTTTGTTCAAAATAAGCAGCCCTTACACATTCAGAGGCTTCTTATTCAGAAAGAACAATATCAGTAGGAGACCAGGTATTTAGATAAGAAATATGGACTAAAAATGTATTGACTTTCTTGCCATTGGGGGTGTTCTTCATGTTTTTATTTTGGCTGTAGAAGGTAACTGAGTGAGATCTTTGTGGATTGTGGTGAGCATATATTGTTATGGAGGTGAACCCACTTGATTGCACATAGATGGTCCAAGAAAATCTACATTAGAAATGTTATATTGTAGCAATGTGTCATTAATAGCAAATGAAATCCATATCTGTGGTTACAACAGGTGGAAAGACATACTATTGAAAATAGTTTAGTAGTTTAAAGACAGTAAGACAAGGCACACATTCTTCTATGAAATCATATAGTCAACTTACAGGGTCAATTTCTCCCACCATCAGTATCAGCATCCCCCATATTATCTTCATTATGTTATTGTTTACTTGAATGAGGTGAAGACAACTAATTAACAGTTATCTGACCTAAAAGCTCCTGGCTTGCTTCTCTTGCCTTACAGCCAGCCCTTGTAGAAGGATATACCAAGGCAAAAGCCCCTTATAATCTCAAAAGAAAGAGTAGTTGAGGAAACAAATCAACTGCACATCTATTTCTTGTATTTCCTTTACTACAGACAGAAATGAAGCCCATCTTTAACAGACACTCTTTATGTCTGGGGTAATTTTCATGTGGTCCAGAGACAGACTAGACCATTTGCTCCAGAAAGTACAGTGAAAAACAAAAAAAAGTGCTTACACCAGGGCTGTGAACATTGACCCTACCAGATGATGTCAGATTACAACTTCCTCCTGCCCTAATGAAATCCATTTCTGTGGTCACCTGCCCTAGCCAGCAGAGCTACTGCTGGGGATGTTGGGACTTGTAATATAACAACTACACATACCCCATTGCTGCTTCACAAAGTATGCTGGGAGTCATTTGATGTTTTTCCCAAGATTGGTGAAAACACTGCAGGGATACTGCTCTTGCCAAAGCATGTAAATTATTCATTAAAAATTAGTTCACCATACAAATTTATTAAAATTTTCAATTATGGTTTTAGTCATTATCATTCAAGGACATTAATTTAACATTTCCTGTTACTTTAATTTTTTACTGGCCATGGTAGTACTTTCAATGCCATTCTCAACTCAAAAATTAATGAATTAAACAACTAGTTAATTCATATTAGCTTTTTTAAAAGAAATGTTAATGTTGGCATATCAACTTCTTTTCATGACTTGATGTTAACACACGCTGGTGCTAACAGTAATATTTCTGAGCTCTGGGTCATACCAGATAACAGAAAGTCTCCTCACAGGAAAGTAAGCTGATACTCCTTTTCCCTTTAAAAGCTTCACTGGGTTGAGAAACTAGGAAACACACTCCTACTTGCAATACACTACCTTCTCCTTTCTTTACTATTTTGCTTCCATTGTGCTAGGGATGGAAAGAATATTCAAAAAATGTTTTAAAAAACATAGCTTTTGAAACATGGCTGAGAAACCTTGATGAGGAAAATCATGTAGTAATGGGAATCTGCAGTTCAGGACTTTTTCCTGAACAAAATTTGTGTATGGTTATTTTTTCACCCAAAAAAAACCAGCACTTTTATGCTGGAAACAGCAGCATATTTTGTGCAGGAAAAACAGCATTTTCTGTTCCTTGAGTTTCTTGTCCCTCTGTGCTGTTATATTTTTATTTGTAAACATATACACACACACCCGTGAATTTTGCACTTAATCAGTCCCCAGCTTTTTCTGTACAAGAAACAGGATTTTCTGCAGAGAAAGTTATATTTCTGCAGAGTAAATGAATGTTGGGGGGGGGGGGCTGCACAAAAATACTACATACAATTTTTAATAGAATAGGTCCCTAACTGAATACTCTGAAAATTTTTGAACACTTATACAGAGTGGAGGGAAATTGCTAAAATTGCTTGTTGCTTTCTTCAAAAATGAAATTAGTGAATAATTATATGTATGTACATGTAACTGTGTGCAATTGCTGAATCTGACCATTTCATTTCCTAGAACAGTTAATAAGGTCCACTCTTCATCCCACAAAATGTTCCTAATTTAGAGTGGTTCCAAATGAAGCTTCGCATGCCATCAGCCTACGTTATTCCCTCAAATTTACCAGAACCTCAAACAATGTCATTCACCACTGTAACCTCTTCTTGTTTTTCTCCCGTTCTTCCATCTGTTAGAGAAAAACCTACACAGTGCATTCAAATTGCTAATGAGAGGATCCCTCTGTTTGGAAACACTCGTAGAGCCCTTTGACACTTCACATGTAGACCTAAACTGGGGACAAGGATGAAAATGTACACATGAATCTCATTCCCCATGTCCCCACATGGCAAGAATTTAATTAGACCTTCAAAGGGCTGAAAAAACCTCTTTAACCCCATTCAACTGATGGGGTTACAAATCTCCTGTAAGAACTCAATCTTATAGGGTTCCTGCTCAGAGGAGATTTGTGAATGTGTTTTTGCCAAACAAAAAAGTAAAGATCCAGTAAGGTGTAGTGGTATGAGCATTGGACTACAACTCGGAGTCCCGGGTTTGAATCCCTGCTCAGCCATAGTAACCTTGCACAAGTTACACTCTTTCGGCCACAGAGAAAGACAAAGGCAAATCCCCTCTGAACAGATCATGCTAAGAAAACTTAGTGATAGGGTTGCCTTTGAATCATTATAAGTTGTTGGAAACAACCTAAAGGCACACAGCAACAAACAACAGCAACAACAATATAAATTAATGTTGAAGAATGTTGTAGTATGGTGGTACAGGACACATTTTCCTTATGTCAAAGGCAACAGCATAGTGAGAACAAAAAATAGATTGTAAGTTAAAAAATACTATGATGAATGATTTATCTAGAAACAACAATTAATTATCAGCCCACATGCATGGGACACGTAGCTCAGACTTTGTGGTTTATTATAAGACCTTTCAACTCTTTATGTAGCAAGAAAAGCTTTAGAAAAGAGTTTTTAAAAATAGATTTTGCTTCTTTGAAATAGGCCTATTTCAGTTAAAGGAGACCTAAGTGATATGGTCTAGCAAAATTCGAATTTCCCATTTCTGTGTTATTTAAACTTATTTACTTCAATCTTCTATATCAACCCATTTCAACAAAATGTCATATAGTCACATATTCTTCTATAAAGTATAAACAATACATGAATATATAGCAAATCTTATGGAATATCACAACTATTATTATTGACTTCTTTGATTCAAGAAAACCATCAGTGATTTATTATATGAATCCATATCTATTGTAAACAGACCTGATGAATATAATTGCTACCAAGATCATGAGTCATACCATAAAAGGATTTTTAGTACTGTGAAATCCTTTCTCTTCCATTCAGCTACATCTCCTTCACTTTTAAAAATGTTTCATGCTCAGAAAAGTAAGTGTTAGCTGCTCACTAGAACAAGACTGTTTTGAAGTAGAAATTATGACTTCATTTTAATATGGCAAATTAAAGAAATAGCATTTATGTACCTTTAACCTAGATTAGTTTTATATGAGGCATTTGACATACAGCATTAATGTGTGCTATGAAGAACAATCTAATTTGTAAAATAAATGTCAAGTCAAAATCCCAAAATCCCAAAAACTTGTTTAGGTGCTCCCAAAGTTTGGCATATTGACCTAAATCTAATTGCTCATCCCAGCTAGGATAGACCCATTCAATCAAAGAGATTTACACAAATTTTGATCTGTCATTCAACAACTGATTCAATAGGCCCTTTTGTAGCTGGGACTAGCAACTGGATTCAGGGTATATCCAGTAATATTTTTGTACTTAGCCTTCTACCCCACTTCCAAGAATCCCAATGCTATGTCAAAAACTTAAGGGTCTCAAAACTGGAAGTTGGCAACTGCAAAGACAAAGCAATTTCACAAATACCATCAGCGTAATTTCACAAATATACCATATCACACTGTTCTGGGCCTTATTTTACTGTCTACTGTTTCACCTCTGTTTCAATACATTGGTTGATTGGAGGTTTCCATTGCTTCCTGATCTGTCTTCAGGCCCTGACTCATTTCCTAATCATTCTAGGTTTGCAGAATTAGTAAAGACACATTCCTTGGCTGAAGATGAATGGAATCCTTCTGGACTTGCTTCAGATAGCAAGAGGCTGCCATAGGCTCCTAGAGAGAACCATACAATTGCAACAATCATTTTCTTTTCTCCAAAGGAAAAATGTATCTTCATATATTTTTCTTAAATAATACAAGATCTTTTATTTTTAAGCATTTTTAAGAGGATAAAATGCAAAGTACAGAAAAATCTAATTGTGATTATGAAATTTTGAATCAGTGGTTTTAATCTTTACATTTTATCTTCCAGTTAACACAACTTTATAGTAGAACATGTTTTTTTCAAGAGACATCTATATAGTTAAAATGGCTGAAACCTCGAAGATTAGAACAGTTCTTCCTTTTGGACATATTAACTTTTGTAATAAAAAGAATTCAAGCCTCTAACTCTGTAGTATTATATTAGAAGATTTTTATTTTGTTTCATTTAAGCTATGGCTTATTTCATGCACACGCACACACAAAAAAAATCCAATTCCCTTGCTATAAAATAACTCATATTCTGGTCTTGTAAATGCCTGGAATGGCAAATGCCTACGAGATGCTTGGCAGTGAGGACCTATCTTCAATATTTTGATTAGTTCTGCTTGGCTTGTAGCTGAATGGATTTAAGATTGTGCACATTAAACAGAGTCATGTCTTTATGGTGACTTGGCAATTATTTAACCACTTCACTGTACCACAAACCTTCATAATTCCCAAATAAATGAAATACATTCTTCATCCAAAGTGAGACAGAATTACTGTGACAACAATGAACTTCATAAGAAAATGTAAAGGGCATAATAAGCTTTAAGTTGTGCTTGGAAATTACTCAATATACTGCAGAAGAATTTTAAATACACACTGTTCTGATCTCTTATTTTACTCCAGAAGGGCTCAGTGCCCAGAAGCCCATTTTAAACTATAGCATTGCAGGCAAAATTAACTTACAGTTTCACTGGTCCATCACTATAGAGCCATCATGTGCTATCTAAATTTAGCTCAAACTGCTTTAGCCTTTTATACTTCATCGTTGTTGTTGTTACTGTTATAGCATTTTATATTGCTTTTTAGCATACAAAGTATTTTACCATTCTTGTGCATGCATCAGTACTATTTTTGCACCAAAGCTTCCCATTTTATCTTCTTGGAATTGTCCATATGGAATCCTGGCTCTGTACCTTTCAGTCTAACATTTTCTAGAAATTTGAGTGTGTGATCAGACTATTTAACTGTTGCTTTTGGGGAAAACAGTGATAGTTAGACATGAGCAAAACCATCACATTGGTATTCTAGTTGGATGTGTATACTTTCTTGCTCCACCATCCAACAAATAGCCCAATTAGCTTTTTTTAAACTCTACAGGGTTTTTTCACACATTTTCTGGATTATTTTACACATTCCAGCATGTATAACTGTAAAGGCATTCTAATGAATAATTTACATAATTTACAGTCTTTTGTGGGAAAGAGCTACACTAAAAGATGCCTATCCCTTCTGCTTCCTACATTATAGGAGGAGAGAATAAATTGAAATGCAGAATTGCAAGCTGGACAGTGAAGAAAGCTGAAAGGAAGAGAATCAGTCCATTTGAAACATGGTTCCAGGGGAGAGCTGCACTGAGACAGAGAAGCCAGACACCATGTTGTGCATTACGTGGGGTTGCCACAAGTTTAATATAACATATATACCAGTCAGATGCATTTATATGCACTTCCACTATGGATACAACGTATAGGAAAAGGGTAAGGGGATGCCAGGTTCCATGGTTTCCAGACCAACAGCAACTCATACAGGACATTATGTAACAGCTTTCTGGTAAGCATCTGGCAGAGCTTGCCATAATTTCCAATATGTGTAATGAGCAGAATGGTCTATTCCAGGAGTAGGCAACCTTTCCCCTTTAAGAGCCAAGGGACTTCAGCTCCCAGAAGCCTCAGCCATGTTGGCCAATAGTCCCATGTTGGCCAATAGCTCCTGGGATTCTGGGAGCTGAAGTCCCTCGGCCCTTAAAGGGGAAAGGTTGCCTACCTCTGGTCTATTCAAAGAGAGACACCCTGCAGATGCTCAAGCTTGCCCTTCTCCAACAATCATCCATAACCCACAGGGCTTCCCCTCTCTCAGTGTGTGTCTGATATCTCCTTTTCCCTTTCATATGTGCCACAGAAAGGGGCCAGCCTAGCTTGGTACATCTTCTGCCTGAAAGCCCACTGAATTAATTGCCTTAGTTGATGAGGTCTAGGTCACAATCCTCTGAGGAGAGGTGGATGCCATCACCCATATACATGTAAATTCAGTCAGTAGCCAATTCTACAGGGCAGCATTTCAGTCAGTAACCAATTATACAGGGCAGGGAACCACAGTACCTCACTGCATTCCTCTTTGGCCCCAACTTGATGTTGGCCAGGTACACCATCCCAAGTTCCCAGCCTCTTCCTGAGAAGTCTGCATGCCCTTCCACCCTTAAAAACCCTTTGTCCCCCTATACAAACTGTCAAGAGAAGATCTGCTCAAGAAACAGAAAGAGTTAAGAAGTAGGAAGGTGGGGTGTCCCCAATGTGTGCAGCAGGCTGCTGGACAGCCTGAGTTGTCATGTAAGGCTTAGAAAGCTCTAGAGTACTGGCAGCCCACCTTCCAAATAGTATTGCTAGACAATCCATATTCCACAGCCATGGTAACAGCACCTGTGTGGAAAGACTGGGTGGAAAACTGGTGAGGCAGGAGACTAATTGTGAGATGTCTCCCTTCTGGTGCTTGTGATGTACTCTCTGTCAGAGTACTTGATAGTCACATATTGGTGGGCCAGGGAACCTGGGAATTTATCCCTTCCTCAACAGAATTTCACTCTAAAGTACCTGTGGCAGCCACTTGAGGCATCATAGATGCATTTGGCATGGTGATGTTTACCTGTGGTGCTGCTGTCCAACTGGGGTCACTGGAAGATGTGGTTGAGCTTTGAATTTGTGGGGTAGGCACGGCAGGTAGAGTGGATGCCTAGAAGAAAAGGATGTCTGCAAGCTGGGCAACCAGGACAGTAGCTGTAGGTGGGAGAGCATTTACAACTTGCTGGGGGCAAGGGCTGCTGGAAGTTCCCCTCAATCAATTGCACTTAGGTTTTTTAAAAAAATATTTTCTCACCCATATCACCATAAACCCATCTCCTGCTTACCTTCTGTCTTTCCCTGACCCTGGAGTTATCACACAGGGTTGAAAAATGGTAGAAAAGCACAATGCTCTTGTCATGTTTGCACGATCGCAGGACGATTTTTACATGACGTCATGCACATACTGTATTTATCCCGTCATCGAAACATCATGCTAGTGCAACGACAAATAAGCATTAATGGCTTGTCAATAGCCCTTCATTAGTGCTATTGCAAATGTGTGAAAGGCAATCAAATTTCAATAGCACCATTGGGAATCTATCATTAAACCTTCTAGAAATAAATTGAATCCCCCCATCTTACAGTGTGCCATTTGACAAAATCACTTCCTGTGTCAGACTTGTGAGTCACAAGAGAGTTCCTTAGTGGCAAGAGATTACCTGTTTTTTTTTCTCTCTCTGATCACAACCCCTTCTTTCCCAATGAGATGTCTTCTTACCTTGAGGGCCATTACATCCATCCAATGTGTGGAATATAAAAGCACTACATTACCATCGTAAATTGTTAATGCCCTGTTATTGCGAAACCATGTGAAAGTAACTGTTGTCATTTCGCCATTATATCATTCTTGCTAAATAATGTTAGAATAGCACTATTAAAGTAAATAGTCCTTGTGTGATAATCTCCTCTGTCACTGCCACTGCAGCATATAAAATTAATTGCACTTCTCCTTTCTTTAGCTTACCGACTTCAATGGGAAGCCCAACAAAAGTGCCAGGTTCTTTGAAATTCCATTTCCTGACACCTATGTGGTATTTGACAAAGAACATAGGAGGCCATCTTGTTGCAAAAAGGCCCACCACCACTATTCTAAGCTGCCTTTACTATCTGTGGCCTAAACTTTATATTTGTCCCACTCTCAGGAACCAAACAGGGAAAAGTAATTTTACAAAGATCCAAGGACTGATTGGGTAATGTAAAGAACTAATAGGGTAATGTTAATTTTGTGTTTTTTTAACACCATGGGTTATTTCATAAGTTTAAATTTCATTAATAATACAATAATGAAGAAATGTTTGCACAAATCCTATATCACCTTTTACTTAATATATACTTAGCCAAATAGCAGAGATGCTAAGACACCGTTAGTGATTTGCGAAGATGTGTATCAGAGCAATGGCAAGACTACCCAATGTGCAAATGTGCCCAACATGCATCACTCCTGTTGTGCATTGGTCCCACTGTGCAGCAGTCATTTTACCATTCCTCTACTGGATTCAGACATTATGAAACTGCCCACTTCTAATTCCTGCATATGTAAGCCCAATTACAAAGATGTAACTTCCATAAAAGATTCCAGCTGTTAAACCTGAAATTCTAACTTGATAATGACTTTCATTTTAAAAAAGCAAATGTAACTATTTTTTCTTTTTTGTTGGAAAATGTCCAACTTAATTTATGACTTAACTGATTGCAGTTCTTTATTTCCTTTTATTGCCCATGATGATAAAATAATACATTGGACATTTTTCAACTACTATGATGTACAGCATCATAGCTGCACAAGCTGTACATAACTGTGAGACCAATTGATTCACCAAGGATACACTTGCAGACTTGTGTGGCCCTCTTTATGGAAGAAAGAGTGGTGGGCTTTATTTTACCATGGTTTTAAATGTATGCTAAAGACTAGGAGTTTTTGTTGACTGTGGCCAAGGATGATTTTTCCTCATTTAATTTTAATTCATGCTAACATGGTAGCAGTTTTGTGGTTCTTTTGGGATGTAATTGTTTTTCTTCCAAAAGTGGATTTGTGTTGCTGTGTTTTTGTTGTTCTATGTTTTCAAATTATTTCCAACATATGGCTACCCTAAGGCAACCATGTCACAGGATTTTCTTGGCAAGATTTTTTCAAAGGGGTTTGCATTTGCCTCCTTCTGAGGCTGAGAAAGTGTAACTTGCCCAAGGTCACCCAATGGGTTTCCATGGATGCATGGGGATTTGAACCCTGGTCTCCAGATTGTAGTCCAGTGCTCAACCCACTACACCAGGGGTAGGCAACCTAAGGCCCGGGGGCTAGATGTGGCCTCCGAGGCCTTTGGACCGGCCCAGTCCAGTCCTGCTGCTGCCGCCACTGCTACCGCCACAACCCACCATGATGATATTGATTATTGTTGTTATTACTTGTTCTTGGGGTTTTCTTGGCAAAATCTCCACAGGGGGTTTGCCATGGCTTTTCTGGGGCTGATAGAATGTGCATGCATATTTTTAATTTTTTTTATTTTTAATATTTATTTATTTATTTATTTTTGGTACTTCGGTCCCCCAATTGTCTAAGGGACAGCAACCCGGGCTCCGGCTTAAAAAGGTTGCCTACCCCTGCACTACACTATGATGCTTGTTGCTGTACAGCTGTACAAAGTTTTTGCGGGGTTTTTAAAAATTAATAACCACAATCAGACTTGTATTTCTGTGTTTTAAATAAAATAGTTGAAAATGGAACTTTAAATCTTGTTTTATACCTTTTTTTAGTCACCTTGGATCCCATGCCAAGGGAAAGGTAGCATATAATTAAAATCAATAAAAAATAAACCTTACTACTTGGTAAGCATCTTCAGATTACATTGTGAAATGGAAGATAAGGCACTGGAAGAAACTGCAGAGAGAAAAGATACAGTTTTTCTGAAGTAAATGGTATACACAGGGTTGCATGCATTTATCAGATGGAGAGAAGAAAAAATCTTTAATAGCCCAGGTGAGTAAAAGAAAACACTGCCAAAATACAATGCACTGTAAATATTGTCATGTGGGAAAGATATCTTGGTGAACGTTTAGGGCATGCAATAGTCATTCAATGTTGTCACAGACCAGTGATGCTGTTTCTTCAAAACAAACAAACAAACAAACGGATGGCACGCCAGTGTCTCAGCATCCAGTATGGATGCTGCCTAGCACTGATATGCCTTACTTTTTATTAGAATAATAATATATTGTTAAAACAGTAAATAATTTACAGTAGTCATAAAGATGACAGATGGTTTCTTCCTCCTCTCCTACTCAGAGAGTAGTTGCTTCTAGTGGTTTTTGAAGGGAGTAGTTGCCCATCTCATGCATAGTGAAGCAGCAGTAACAGATACAGAAGGCATTGATGACAATTTGTTTCATCATCACTTGTCTTCTGCTGATGATGATTATTGTAATAGCCTATGTGAGGAAATAAAAGAATTAGTGCCTGTTTGCTGAAGCAGCAGGAGGTGTGGAGAAGTGAACAATGCAATTCATGTTGCTGTCTTCTTCCTTTTCTGTCCATGGGGCAATTGGTGTATACTCACAATAACTTCAAGTCACTGGATTTACCTATACTGAAATAATTTAACAGTGTGATTGTGGAGTTTTGGGAGAATGGTGCAGTCCTCCAGATGTTGTCGGACTAATACTCCTCTGACTTACAGCATAGTCAGTGGTGATAGACATTGGGAGTCCACAAGCTAAGGTCAGCTTTTCTCTACAGCTTCTGCTTGTTAATGGCTAACTGAGCTGTGAGACCCTTTGACACCATGGATGACTGTATATGAGTTTGCCTGAGCTTTAAGATCTCCACAGGAGAGACCTCTTTCTATCCCACCATCTTCACAGCCACAGTTGGTGGGAACAAGGGAGAAGGCCTCCTCTGTAGCTGCTGTCACATCTTGGAATTTCCTCCCTAGGGAATGGCTCCTTCTTTTTTCCTTTCAGCAGCAATGGCTTCTCCTTTTTTCCAGCATGCCTTTGGAAACTAATTTTAAAGAGCTTCTATTGTATTCTATTTTTCTAATATGTGTTAAAAAGGTAAAGTAAAGGTAGTCCCTTGACATAATATCTAGTCATAACCAACTGTAGGAGGCAGTGTTCATCTCCATTACTAAGCTGAAGAGCCAGTGCTGTCTGAAGATGACTCCGGTGGTCATGTGGCTAGCATGACTACACCGAACACTGTTACCTTCCCACTGAAGTGGTACCTATTTATCTACTTGCATTTGCATGCTTTTGAACTGCTAGGTTGACAGAATATGGTACTAGTAGTTCACCCCATCATGCAGCACCCAGGCCTCAAACTGCCAACCTTCCAATCTTGCACTCATCAGAATTGGCATCTTAACTCTAAGCCACCACAAGTAAGATTTTAATTTGTTGTAATCTTGTTCTTATTTAATACTATTTATGAGCTTCTGCAGACCAGCCTGGAGGCAGAGTTGGGGCAGGGCAGCTGCACGCTTGCCGCCCCAACCCCACAGTGACACTGTCCTGACACTGTGCACTGTTACTCACAGCGCACAGCATCAGGATGCCCTTCCAGTGCAGCGTTCTGACATGCTGCACTGAAAAGGGCACTGAAGAGCTCTTTTTGGTGCGGCAAAAGGGAGGATTGAGGCCACAGCATGGGATTGTCATGGCCCCAATCCGCCTTTTCCCAGGGAGGCCCAGAGCCGCCTGTCTGCAGTTCCCCATGTGTGTTTTATTGTGATCTCTGCCTTTTTGTCAACAGCCTTGAATTCCAGCCTGGGAGAAAGGTGGCATATAAATAAAGTGATGGATGGATGGATGGATGTGAGAAGATTCCGCCATTCATGCAGTTAAGACTCCTACAAATCTCTGAAATCCACTGACATACAGTAATATTCAAAAATAGTATATTCCACTTTGAAATAAGATGGCTATTTTAAAAAGCACAGCAAATAAAATTTAAAAAGACTGTTCTTTCCAGTTTGAAGAACCAATGTGAAGTAACATGTTTCAATTTCTTTTATAATTCTTCCCTAGAGATGTGGCAGACACTTGGGTGCAGATGGAAATATTCAGCCTTTTGAAAGGAAAATGTTTTGGCTTATGAAAATGCCTATGAAACCACTATTAAAGATCTTACTGAAATCCTATTTAATTCAATGCGGAAAGCCTTGATTTTCCAGAACCGGGATGCACCCCATTTCAAGGCTAGAACATTACTAGGTTTGCAATCTTAAGACGATAAATCTAAGGCAGTAGATTTAAGTCAGCTATAGCAATTGCATATTTTATTTTTAAATTTGACAGTTTCCCCATGGAGAGAAATACCTCGTATCACTTAAACTCTCAAATTTGCTGGGTTGAGCAAAAGAGAACTGGTTTCTATTAAAGAGTACCATGAATATTTTTGGAGTAAAACTGTTTTGGTTAGAGGCAGAAATGCTATGTTAAACTCTGTTGTGTTCATTGTTTTATACTTTAGAATACCTCAGGTTAGTACCTTAGATCCACCTGATGTCTTGGAGTTGTACCATAATATTTCCATTTCAATTTCTAAGTTAACTGGGAAATGCTTTAAGGAGATTCATGTAACAAGACAGGTTTCTGTCAGCTTTCCACTGAAAAAGCTCTAAAGTCAAATAAGGAAACTTGTGGATAAAGTTACAGTTCAGAAACTGGCTAGAGAGAGGTCCATTACAAAAAGTAGACTTGATATAAGGATAATTGAAAGCTGCCATGTGTAGCGAATTTGAGAGTAGCAGCAACCTTAGGAAATGGGGGGGGGAATTGTATCACAGCAGTAGGGAAAGAAAGATGGCACAAAGATAGAGAAATAGCAAATCAAACATTTCATGACATGGGCTTTGTGAACAGAGCTATACAGGAACCTGTACATCATATGCATATTGTTAAATCCTGTACTCTTAAGAAATGTTACAGTTGTCACCTGATTTGAAAAACCTCAGGTTGTCACTTGCATGACTTTTAACCAGTCTGGAAAGGTTCTATCATTGTTGTCTGTTGTTGCTGTTGTTGCACCTAGAATCCTCAGTTACATGACATTTAACCAGTCTGGAAACATATATCATTGTTGTTGTTGTTGTTGTGGTTGTTGTTGTGGTTGTTGTTGAACCTAGAATCCCTAGAATCTAGAACCTAGAATCTAGAATCTAGAATCTAGAATCTAGAATCAGTGGACATGCCAACTGGAGATCCTTGTAGTTCCTATGCTTCAAGAACATAACACTTCCAAGTTCTAGTTTTAATTAATTTATAGATTCATCAATTACTTTTGCATTGCACCTTGAATCTCATACAAGGAGAAAGGCAAGGCATAAATTAAGTAAATAAAAAAATATGACTAAACTCTAATATTTGGTACTTGGTAAAAATGGTTTCCCCTTGTTTCTAGGTGTTTTCTTCTTGCTTGTATATGTCACTGTCTCATCAGATACCAATGTAGAGACTGCCAATTTTTGCAAATTCTTTTATTGGAAATAATGTTTTTTGAAAATTACTGCTGGATTGATCAGGGGCAATTTTTCAACTGATCACTTTTATTAATTAATTTATATCATTGCTCAACTAAATTATAATTAAATATTAGAGGAAGAGAATCTCTCGGCCTACTATCAAGGGGCTTACTTCTTCTGCATGCCATGACCACACTTCAGCTCTATATGTCCTAGTTTGGATATAATGTTCTGTCTTGCCTCTTCCTTGGATTTTATGGATCCTCTCCAATGAAGTTTCGAGGATGATCTCAGAAGTGTTCACTTCTATTTTTAATTAACTACAAGTCCTTGATCTGCAAGATCTAGAAGAACTACATCACCTCACACAGCCCTTTGGAAAATTTAGAGCAAGGAACATGATTTGCATCTTTCTGGGTCCTATTAAATTATAACCCACTCCAGCACTTTATAAATATACTTTATACCTGAGGCTTAATATTACTCTGTACTGCATCTGAAGAAGTGGGTTTATATCCATAAAAGTTCATACTAAAGACATTACCAAATGAGCCTCATTCTTGCTGTAATCATGCTTGTAAAAGAAAATTGAAATATACAAGCATGATTACAGCATGAATGAGGCTCATTTGGTAATGTCTTTAGTATGAACTTTCATGGATATAAATCCACTTCTGATGGCAGAAGCAGCTCCAGTGGCATAACTGAGAAGACATGTGATAATGACTGCTGACAAAATATACCAGTTTGTCAGCAGTCATTATCACACATCTTCTCAGTTGTGCCACTGGAGCTGCTTCTGCCATCATGCTCTCTTCCTGAGTACCCCCAACCTTGCCTCCCTGCTCTATGCCTTAACCAACATGTCTTTTGGGTTTATTTAAATTTATTATTATGTATTTTTTATTTTCACTTTTCCACATAATTCTGGAGATCTGCTATTGTGATTTCAGGTGTTGTTCTTGTTGTTGTTTTTAAAAAAGGACTGGGGGGGGACATAAAAATAAATAAATAAATAAATAAGGGAATCAGCCTTTCTTGGAAATAAGAGAGGGGAATGGGGGATGGGGAGGGGAGGGGTGTGCAATGACGGGCGCTCCAATGACGTTCTCAGGAAGGGGTTGGGGCACCCACCGTCCAGCTGCCCCTCCCCTTCCTGGGATTGAAGATGGCACTTTGCGCCATCTGCAAAAGAGGTTTGACTTTTGCAGATCTGATTATTCATGAATTTAATTAATATGTTCTCTCTAGGAATCTCTAAGTCCTATAGCACAACTCTGCCAGATATTGACCATAACATCATGCTGGAGGACCTAGAGATTCCCAGAGACAAAAAAAAATTCTAGGCATTTTTAGGTCTTCCAGTGCAATTCTATGGTCAACTTCAGCTGGATGTTGACCATAGAATTGCACTGGAGAGCCTAGAGATTCCTAGAGAGCTATTCTCTCAGGTTTAAAAAAGTGGGGGTTTTATTTGCGTTGGGGTTTTTTTATGAGGGTCCTGTGCCCCTAACCCCAGTGAATGTGGTTCTGTGCCCCTAACCCCAGTGAATTGTATTGGCTTCCTACCCTCCTCCATTCACCTTCTCTTTCAATGGCATGAACAGTAAAGAATGTAAATGTGCCAGCTCCAAGTCTGTGATACTCTTTTACATTTGCTTGGTGAATGAGGACACCCTAATGAGGATTAAGGGCATTCCCCAGTCTATCCCACATCCTTTTCACACCCTTGACATGCTCGCTTTCTCCTCCTACTTCTGTGGAAATACTGTCAAAAGTACAAGTATGCTGAAAGGCAAACACAAATTTCTGCACCTTATTGGAAGCTGACTAATAGCCCATGGGACTAGAGCCTAAAAATTGTCAAAAACATGATGAAATTCAAAAAGATTCTATTCAATCCTATTGTAGTGGCATAAACAAAACAAAAACAGTTTCATCAGTTACCCCCACATGTTAGATTAACATAGATCTATAAAATTTGCCCGAAACAGACAGCCCCAAAGGTGTAGCTTCTGGCTGCTTCAGGGCATGGTGTACAGACAACATATGCCCCTGACATGGCCAGAAGCCACTCTAAGACTGCCTAAGGCAGTCCAAAACCCATTCAGGCCAAAAAGGAGCGCTGAAAAGCCTCTCCTTGCTGGCGACCCATTCAGGACTATGGCAGCAGCCGGCTTCAGGACTGCAGCATCTGGTTGTTGCAGTCCTGGGCCAATTGGAGGCCAGTCGTGGCTGGAGTGGCCAGAGGCTGCTCCAAGCTGCCCATCTGCTTTGCCCCATGGTGACCAAAGTGGAAATCATAAGAAAAGCAGAGGATTATCAAAGAAAAAGACACCTCTGAATAAATTTTGGGCAAGAACTTGATCTGAGAAAGAACAGAAGGTTCAATGTTTATTTATTCTTTTTTGGTTTATTTTTTTTAGCCTTTGCAAGGCTTACCTAACCTGGCTGCTTTATGTCTCAACATTGATAGTTTTGAATAAAAGGTTTACTGAACCATGTGGAATTGCTCTTCTTTCCTGTAGTGAAGGAACCTAACCTTATTCTTTCCATGTTATTTCTGCCTCTGGCACCAAATTTTCTGTTAAAGAAGTACTGCCCAGGAACACATCTACTTTGTTAACTGTATTATGTTTACTTTTAGTCCTACGTGCATTCATTTGCTGCAAGGGAGAAAAATCCAGTTTACAAAAGCCTGCTTTGTTTCCACCTGAAAATACTAGATTTTCAACTTAACAAATTGCCTAGTGTTTACCCATTCTTTTTCTCTCTTTCTTTATCATGCACAGCCATTCAGATGGAGCAATGAGGACATGTTCACTTGGGGCTAATTGTATTGGGTTGTTCCACTGATTATAGTGAGTACGTCTTCTGAAGGGTTGTTACTGAAGCAAAAGATGCAGCTAAAGGCCTGTTACTGGCATAGTCCTCTTCAATGAAACATGATACTCCATCCAGCTAGAATTATAAATATACCTTCAGTTTATAGATTTATCAGAGATATGCCTGAAAATTTTGGACTATGATAGTCACAAACATTGCACAGCTAGAAGCACAACTAGAAGTGGTTTCTATATCAATGGCATGCCCGCCCAGGGTGTCACCCAGGGTGTGGTGGAGGGGCTTCTGGGTGCGGTGCTTCTGAGCAGGACTCCCGGGGTGGGGTCATGTGGCATGCACTGGGAGAGATGGCCACACTGCTGGCCTGGGAAGCCTGCTGGAGCCTTGAGCCAGCTGGAAAAAAGGAAGCGTAGATGTGGGGAACCCTGTGCCAGCTAGAAAAATGGTGGTGCAGGCCTGAGGAGCCCCACACCAGCCAGAAAAATGGTGATGTGCCTGGGGAAATGGCCATGCACTGCTCAGCTGGGCCAGACACACACACACACACACCTCAAGGCCCAGAATGGTCCCAAGGGACACCCGCATGGGCCCAAGCAATGCCTGTGGGTGGCAGGAGCCAATTGGGTGTCACTCCCCTCTTCTGTGGTGCCACCCCCCCCCCTTCTGGGGTGTCACCTGGTGCAGCCTACACTCTCCCCCCAGAACGCTGCTGTTCTAGATGCTCTTTTCACAGAATAAAGAAAGAATCAGAAACAGTCATTGTATCATGGTTAAACAATAAGCTGCATTAAAAGCACAATGTGGAGGAAAGCCTTACTTTCATTTTTAAACTGCAAGCAACCATGTTTACAGAAGGTTTAGACTCAGAAGAAGGAGGAGTGAAGATAGGAAGAAGGAACATCAACTAAGGTATGCAGATGACATCATAATACTAATGGAAAACATCATAGTCTTGGAACAATTACTAAGGCAAGTTATGCAGAATGTTCAAAGGCAGGTTTACTGCTGAACATAAAGAAAACAAAAATTATGACCATGGAGGATCTTCATAAATTCAACCTAGATAATAAGGAAATCAAAATAGTTAAATATTTCCCATACCTCAGATCAAATATTGACCAGAAGAGAGACTACAATCGAGAGAAGAAGAGAAGATGAAGAAGACTAGGAATGGGAAGATCAGCTATGAAAGAACTAGATAAGATATTAAAGTGTAAATATATACAAATGAGCACTAAAATTAGAATTATCCAACACACTGTATTCCCCATCACCACGTATGAATGTAAGAACTAGATAGAGAAGAAAGTGTACAGGAATAAAATCAACACATTTGAGATGTGGTGCTGGAGAAGAGTGTTGAAGATTCCATGGACAGCCAAAAAGACAAACAAATGGGTCTTGTTACAGATCAAACCTGAACTCTCCCTGGAAAACAAGATGACAAAACTGAGGCTGTCATACTTTGGCTGCATCCTGAGAAGGCATGATTCATTCGAAAATACAATAATGCAAGGAAAAGTGGAAGGTAGTAGAAACAGAGGAAGACCACATACCAGATGGCAAGACTCAATCAGGTAGGTCATGGGCCAGAGCCTGCAGGAACTAAGTAGAGTAGTGGAGGATAGATGGGCTTGGAGGTGTCATATCCACAGGGTCATCATGAGTCAAGCTTGACTTGAGGGCAGGTAATGTGTGCAGGGGTCCACTGCAGATCAATCTAACTGTGCATGTGTAAGGGAATCTTAACCCCTCCTCCAAGCATTTCACCACTAGCTCCCCTCAAATGAAGCCTTTAAAAGGTCTCCTAACCATATAACCTTCCCCAATGGATAGAACAAGTTTTCTCATGTTTATGAACAGTACATCTCTTAACAACACAGCAAAAGACAGTGTAAACTAGTATTCTGCATCAGCCCACTCTAGACTAGGAATCAAGCAAGGATAGTAAAGCAAGAAAATTAGAAAACTATACAAATTAAAATAGGTATAAAAGACAGAAGACTATCATGGCAATGGTGGGGGAGGCTTGAAATGTCATTGACATCAGAAGGCTATGGCTCAGAGAATGAGAAATAATGAAGACTTATCTGTCTCCATTTATCCTTGTTGCACATTGGACAAAAAAAGTGTGTGTTGGGGGAGGGGTCTTAATGGGAATGCAGAGATTTTTACTATCTTCTTTTTCAGTTTTCAAGATTAAAATTGTAATTGCAAGGAGTAGGAAGAAGGGGTTTTATCCTATATAGAGCTGGGATTTGAATGGGCAAGCAAGTCTAGCTTCATAAGCAAGCAATCTAACTGAGTTGTTTCAGATGGTGATTATTTTTAGGGGCACTAGTGAAATAGCACATTATCTCAGAGCCTATCACACCAGGTTGTCATGGTTGGTCATACTGCAAGATATTCTGATACTTCTCAGTTCATGTTGTGCAGGTGGCTGCAGAAGCTAAATGACTTGGGTCAGCCTTTGAATGAGAAAAGCAAATAACATGAAAAGAAAAATCTTATAAATTAAATATGAAATTATACATTTCCATCATATTTATGCACAACAGCATCAGCCTAAAGCATGCAATTTTATTAATAAAATATCAACACTATTAAACAAAATTGTTTGGTTTTGTTTTTAAAGTTTACTTGGTTGATGCAAAATCTACCTTCGAAGTATCATTGATAGTTCTCTTTGTAAAGATTGTAAAAAGAGTGTACTCTGAGATTTGTATTTTAAATACCACCTTAAATGCACAGTTTACACAATCACATACAGATGTACACTGAAGTAGGTTCCATTTAATTCAGTTAAGCTTATTACTGGGTAGCTGTAAAACTGCAGGCTTAACCTATTATGAAAAAAATCCCTTTTTCAAATAGTGGTGAGTCAATTTTTCTGTTCTAATGTGATACCAGAATGCTTTTGTGTAGTTTCAAAACTGTGTGTGTTTGCACAATTGTACATCCTGAGGGTGATAAAAGGAGGGAGAATCAGTGTGTAGACTGTATTATAGAATATCATTATTATTTTTTTTAAAAAAAATGCCCCCTGAAGCTACAATCTTAACTTTCAAAACTGGGAAACATAACAAAGGAACTGAGGGAGAGAGAGACAAAAGTAACAAATAACAGAAAGAAAGAAGAATGGGACAAGAAAATAAATGTTGCCCTTTCCTTATCTCCTTATTCAGATATCTTCCTTATTTGCAACTGCTTCTTGATCTATGCTATAAATTAGAAGAGCAGAGCTTCTTCCTTTTCTAGGAACTATAGTGCAGGATAGTCTGTTTGCAATCCATATGTACAATGTATCTCAGCAATACAGCTGAAATAATACTTATTTACTCTTAAGTTAACTGCAACTGTGGGGATAAATGCATTAGTAAATTAATTTAATACATAACACTCCCTGGCACATTCTTTCTTGATGAATTGTTTAAGACATTTTTCATATCTTTAGAAATACAGTACCTCTGGGAGAAGATCTGGCTTAATTTTTATGTTTATTTAGCAATGTATGTGCTTTGTACATCCTCTAGTGGCAATGTCTGGCAGTGCAGGTATTTGTCTGAA
Source organism: Phrynosoma platyrhinos (assembly GCA_020142125.1). Classification (NCBI taxonomy): domain Eukaryota; kingdom Metazoa; phylum Chordata; class Lepidosauria; order Squamata; family Phrynosomatidae; genus Phrynosoma; species Phrynosoma platyrhinos. The sequence continues at coordinate 49,145,363 of CM034706.1, read as the reverse complement.
ACTCAAGCTGGGCCAAACATTCCACTGTTAATAATTTCACAGAACTCTCCCAACTATTGTCAGCGATGACAAAGAAAAGTAAAAAAGCAATATATCTTTGAAGTTTTGAGAGTAAAAACAGTAAGTGCATTAACTGAAATACAGCAGCAGCTACTGCTACTGCTGCTGTTTACTCTTTTCTTGTCTCAGTGCACCAAGGAAAACCATTGCAACTGCTTGGGAGGAGGATGTATATCTATCTATCTACCTACCTATCTATGTATCTATCATCTGTCTGTCTGTCTGTCTGTCTGTCTCTTTGTCTGTCTGTCTGTCTGTCTTTCTATCTATCTAACTATCTCCATAAAGCTTTAAGAAAAATGAAAAGGAAAATAATCTGTTCTTATCTGTGCTTGTCCAAAACATTTTGTACTATATCTCTTGCCCTCCCCCACCAAAAAGAATGCATAAGTTTACAGCCTTTCACTTTAATGAATGGGCCAATAAAAGGAGAACACAGCAACACTATCAGATGTGGTATTCTTTACTTCATGCACTGAATGCATTTCTGTTCCCTTTCTTTATTGCAATGGTTTTATTATGTGTATGCAAAAACAGAGATTTCACAAGGAACCTAAGACATATTTTTTTAATTGTCCTATAGCATACAGGAATGGTTTGAGAGTATATTCAATTGTTTATTTGCTATATAGTTTCAGGACAGTTGATGGCACTGTCTCACTACAAGTCTGGTACACCATGTTGAAGCTATTGCACAGAAAAAAACAGAACTGACAAGCTACTGGATAAACATCTATTATGGGCCAACAATTATTTGACTTAAAATGCAAGTAAATAATAAATGGCTGTGAACAAAATCTTCCTCAATATTTATTTTAAACAAAAAAAAGTTCAAAATTATGGTTCCCACCAAGTTTAGTTAATTAATGAAACTGCCCAAGTAAATATAACTTTATAAAATTCATATCCATGGTGGTTTCTTAGGTTTTAATCTCCACATTGACTGCTAACCTACTTCAGTATAAACTGAAGCATTTTGTGAAAATAGGAAAATAATTCTGAAGATTCATTGCCTCTTCTAGTAAAGTAATTTATTTAAACCATGAAAGATTCACCATCTTACTTTTTTAATCACAAACCTGTTAACCCCATGCAATATTTTTTAACTTTAAAATTTGGAAACAGATGTAGCTTGCAAAAATTAGTTTTGTGGACTACATGATCCAACAGTTTAAAAAAAAAAGAAAACTTTTTCAAGCTGTGGAGTAAACAGTGCCAGTAGTTCAGCCTCTGTCTCTATGCTAAGTACCTTCATCCACAACCTCTTCAACTGGAACCACTGTGAGTCTGCTCAGGCCAGAGCAGATAGAAATGAGAAACACACAGAGCAGACAGAGGACCAGATTTTACAGGAACCATTAAAAGATAGAGAGAGAATCTGAAAGTCAAAATGAAATTTCCAAAATGAATATCAAGAAATACTACAAGAATGTAATAGAACTGAATCTTATTATCTATAGCGATCTTGTAGAACCACACTGAAAGAGAGAGGTTTTGTAGTCCTATGCTTTAAGATCCCTTTGCATACTGATTTTTCAGACTAAGGGGTGTTGCAGACCAGCCTAAAGGGCCGGCCTGGGGGTGGAGTTGGGGTGGGCCAGCTGCATGCTGGCTGCCCCAACCCCAGCCCGATGATGTCCTGGTGCCGCACACCCGTACACATGGTGGGCAGCATCAGGATGTCCTCCCAGCACAGCATGTAGATATGCTGCACTGAAAGAGTGTGGAAGAGCCACGTCGCTGGCTCTTAGGGTGGCCTTTTGCCTCCCATAAAAGGAACGGCATTTTGCCACTCTTTTAGAGTGACAAAGGGAAGGATCGGGGCCACAGCATGCAGTTGCCATGGCCCCAATCCGCTGCTAGCAGGGGCGGCCCAGAGCCACCCATCTGCATAGCCCCTAACACAGATATGTCTTTGAATTATATCCATAGAGATGGCATTCTGTACATTTCCAGGCATTCTATTCTAAAATATACTATTCACACCTAGGAGTCAATGCCAAGAAAGCAGGCTTGCATTTGAGATCCTAACTGAAGTTATTAGTATATTTACTTACACTACAATCTGACCCATGGAGCTTATACTGTATTGATATGTGTTATGGAAAAAAATTGAGTAAATGTTTTACTAATCACCTTTGCCAGCATAGTTTCAGTTATGCCCACTGACTCACTGAGGACAATAGAAAGAATCCAAAGAAAGGTAAAACATACTTATATCCCATTGAGATCAATGTATATTAAGCATGCCATTAACCTTAATGTATTTGTCCTTGGCAAAAAGAATCTTTGTGCATCCTCTCCAACATACCTTGTTTTATAATGTTGATATAATAAAGGCAACATATTGTATATGTTTACTACAAAACCACACATGTCAAAATGTGAGAAACATTCTTCTATAAAGAGAGCCTGGCACTTGCTAGGAAAAGAATGAGCCCCAGACAGTTTTTATAGTGTTGTATTCATCAATATATGGAGGCTGGATGGATTCTGGGCTCTTTATGATTGATCACACCATTGATGGGCCACTGAATGAAGAAATTGTGGTGTCCCACTATGCAAAATAAATCAAGAATCTGACATTCTAAAGATTTAATGAAGCTAAGTTAGCAAATCCATCATATATTCATCTGCATCCATCCTATCCAAAGGGCATTACTAATTGTTTCAAGCTGTCTTCTTGACTGTCACAAGAAAGTTGCAGTTATTTTAATTTGTTGAACAGGAAACATTTTGATGGCAGGTATGTTCCTGACATTTTCTTTATTCCTTAAAACAAAGCAAACTATTGGGGATCTTGAGCTGGTGTCCTGGCCTGACCATGCTATGTCTGACACAGTCGAGAATGTTAGTTCATTTGCTGGAATCAAACTGATGTTATGTTTGGTCTGCATACCTGAAACTTCTGCAGAAGTGTCACTTTTGCAGCACAAGCAATGTGAAAATTAATCTCCCTTTCCCTACTACTAAGGTTCTGTTTAGTTCTCCCTGACAGTAACTGCATGGTGTTAGCCTACTCTACACCCCTCCTGGTGGATATTAGGTTTCATAATTAATATCTAGCATTGGGCATGTTCCATGGCCATGATGACCTGCAGAAACTAGAAAAGTAAGCATGTATAACTAGAAACTAGAAAAGTAAGCATGTTCGGGGAGGAGGGAAGGATATTGTTTAACTTGCTGTAATGTATTATTGTATTATTGTTTTGTATTATTGTATTGTATTATTGTAATGTATTATTGTATTATTGATGTTCGGGGAGGAGGGAAGGATATTGTTTAACTTGCTGTAATGTATTATTGCATTATTGTTTTTTAATTTGTTGTAATGTATTAAGGTACTACTGTTGTTCACCGCCTAGATTGGCTAGCCAGAGGGGCGGTATATAAATAAACCATATTATTATTATATTATTATGTATAAGAGTCATGGTGACTTGAGGACATGAGAGAGACCTAGACAAAAGGAAATAGGTTTGCTGGGTATCACTCCCCACACACACACACACACTTTGCATTTCCTCTTGTAATGGAAACAAAAGAAGTCCCATAACAAAGCAATCTTGAGACCATACCCTTTACTTCACCTCATGACATGTTCCCAGTCACCCTTTCTGCCCAACTATTGAAGGAATGTCTCAAATCTAATCAAAGTTTTGTCACTCCGAAGCTAAAACCATCATCCATTCCAATTCACTGGGAAAGTCATCAAGACCTTTGTCACACTGAATATCACATCAAACACTCCTCAGGGGTATTAAATGGGATATAAATATCTCCCAGCCCCATCCATGTTGTTCCATTCTCACTGTGTAACCTTCAAATGCTATCTGAGACACTCTCAATTTTCCGTGGACCTCTCTTCAGGACTGAAGAGTTTAACATGTTCATAACCATGTTAAATTGTTGCAGAGTGTAATAACTTTAAAACTGTATATTCTCTTTTAATGGCCAGAATCCTGGTGGTATAGTAAACTAGCAATTATGTCATCCACCCACCCCCAAGGTTGCCCAGTGATAGTAAGGGAAAGCAGACAAATTCTGCTGATTCTGAGCATCAGTTTAAAACCACAAGAATGGATTTATTTGACACAGTATAATAATACAGTGGGTCCTTAGTATCCACTGAGATATACCCAGGATCCCCTGTGGATACCAAAACCCATGGATGCTCAAATCCCATTAAATAAAAGTAGCATAATAAAATGGTATTTCTTATATAAAATCAATGTTTGTCTTTTGGAATATATATATATATATATATATATATATATATATATATATATATATTCAAACCATGGATGATTGAATCTGTAGATATGGTTATGGAGGGCTGACTGTGTAATAGACTCTAAGATTCACTTCTTTAGATTCTGCAGTATCATAGGCTGTTCTCTCTTCTTCCTCAAATCCAAAACCCTGCCTGTCTTGGCTCAACATTCTATCAGTGCCAAACCCTGTGTCTGAAACCCTCAAACCCTGTGTCTGAAATCAAAACCATGTCTGAATCTCCTCAGAGGCAAGCCTCTACCTTTTCATACATTCTGTTCACCTACAGCACCATCCTCCTTCACAAGCTCTCTGAACCAGGACTGGCTGCTTTCAAGCCACGTCTGCCTTGCACTGCCTTAAATCTTGGCCATTATATGCATATTTTATGCATATTATACATACTATATGCATAAATGAAAACATTCATTTTAAAATTCAAAACAATTATGAGGGATCCCAGTATGTGAGATTCCAGGATATTCTAGCAGGAAAGGAAAGCCAGGAGTCATTGGAAGCTTATGGCATTTGAGTTTATTTACAAATATAAACACTAAGCACAGGTGAAAACTAGCAACTTGAATATTTCAACTATAAATTGCATTGTCCTACATTAGCTCACCAGGGAGAGGTAACCACCAGGGAGAGGTAACCAACCAAATGTTGATAGTTTACACATCCCAGGATTTAGCCTTCTCTGTTCCTCTCTGACTCAGAGTTCAGTTTCTGCTCCTCCTTTTTTCAGTATTGTCTCTTCTCACCATTTCTGTTCCCCAGTTTTCTGTTTTCAATTTCTTCTTCTCTGCAACTCCATGATCCTGAGTTTGGAGAGCTTTCAAGGTCTTCTAGCTTATTTTCATTCCAAAAACAGTCACTTGTGATTTAGCCAGCAATGTTTCTAAGAAAAAGTGTATCTGATAGATTTGGTACCAACTATTAAGGAAACTCTTTCATTCCTTCTAGCTCTATTAGCCCTCTCCTTAAACAATATACTTGTATTGACATATACAATTTTAACAATCATGAAAGAAAACATATAAGCAATTATGCAAGCTCAGATAGACAGGCAAGACCCAATGCAGTGAAAGAAAATTCACTCATGAATGCTGTAATGTGATCATGTTCACCTAAATTACAACAACTTCTGGTATAGCTGGTTAAGGAATTTTGGAAAGGACTTGTCAATGTAATTAAATATATTTCTATGATTTATTATTAAACTGAGTTATTCTGTATTACTTTTGGGCTATGTAAACAATAGTGGTGCCTAAAATGATCACAAAACAAGTCATTAATCTCTTTGTTACTGTGAGAATGGAGTTAGAATCTGAATGGATGTGCTGTATTAGGTGGAAGCTGATGAGAATTATATGGAATAGTGTGTTGCTGTCAATGTTGGCACAAATAGTTAGACAAAGGGAGAAAGAGTAATGAAACACTTTAAAAAAATGAAATGTTAGAACATTGGGTATATCTTGGGTATTATTAAACATTGTGTAAAAGGAATTACAGACTGTGTTATCTAGTACATTCCTGGATAAATTTTCTATTCTCATGTAATATACTTTTGAGTTTCCAGGTCTTCTTTTTTCATTAGGCCTTCCCAGAGGAAGTGAACAGCTTCAAACAATTATTAACACAGGTGCTGTGGGCTGTAAAAATCAGGAGCTTATAACAAACAGCATCCAGAACAGTGTCAACTTCTGTACTGTACATGTGTGTACCTTTAAGCTCCCTCTTCAAATGGCAGTTTCCCACACATCTTCAAAGGATCCTTGCCAGGACACCTACCCTGCTATCCCAGGGACAAAAGTATGGCAATTTAGCAATGTGAAGTTCACTTGAATTGTTCTTGTATACTAAACAACTCTTTCTATATCTATCTATGTATATATACATTATATCTATAATCTGCCTGTCCTGTGTCATTTGTATGAGGGCATATCATAAAGTAATAATAATCACCTAGAAGTTGTTATGATATATTGATGAAATTTTGTCAGTGTCATCATTGGTCCCTAAGTGCATGATGTTGAGAAAATCAGCTCATTTTGTCCTTTATTTTTGTTACAGCATGTGCCAGAAGTGACTAAAATGTAAGATGGAGAAGTACGAGGGGGTATCGTGAAGTAATAATTATCACCTGTAAGTTGTTATGATATATTGATGAAATTTTGTCAGTGTCATCAACACCAAGTGACTTTCTCCTGTCCCAAAAATGAAACATCCGATGCAGGGTTGCCAATTTGACAACACAGATGACGTCATTCATGAAGTGGAGAGTGGCTTAAGGCACAATCTGCAGACTTCTACAATAACAGTATTTGGAGGGTCAAGAAATGCTGGGGGAAATGTGCAAGGGGCTTGCCAGATCAGGGCTGCAGCCCCCACACGCCGTAGCCTTGATGCAGCACTTTGCTACTTCAAAAAGAGCTGGCAAATGCTGCTCCTTTTTGGAACAGCAAAAACCTACTTTTGCCGCCGCCGTGGCAGCTTTTCCAAACTCCATTGGTGCAGCACATCTGAACACTGCACCAAAGAAGCACCCTTATGCCACCCACCATGCGATGAGGTGCACGGCGTGATAGTGGCATCGGGGTGGAGTCGGGGCAGCCAGCATGCAGTCACCACACCTGACTCCATCCCCAGGCTGGCCCTTTTGGCCAGTCTGTATTCCCCCTAAATCTGGATGGTGACTACACTGAGATAAGTTAACTACAAATCAAAACAAACTTTCTGTCAAATTTTTAAAGGTAATAATTAAAACTTTATGATATCCCCTTGTACTATACTCCAAAACATAACTCTTCCATTGTTATAAAAACCTCAAACTATGTTTAAGTTAAGTAATAATGATGTCAACTGGAGATTCGTCTACCCATAAGCTGTGGGACAATGCAAACCCAGAATGAGTGGCTCTCTAGATGTTGATGAACTGCAAATTCCATGATATCTTGCCATTGACTGTACTGGGTAGGACTGGTGGGCATGCCAAGACAACATCTGGAGGGCCATGAGTTGTTCATCTCTGCTATAAGGAAATTTTTCTACATATGAGTTGAGATACCTTTGAACCCACTGAGGCCTGGCTTTGAAGTGATCTATTCAAAAGGAACTTGGTCAACATTTTTTTAAGCTGCATCTAACATATTAATACATATGTATCAATAATGGATGTTGTAATGCAGTTAACATAGGGAGCTGCCTTATACCAAGTGATACCAAGCTCTGAATTGTGTACACATTCTGCATAGCAATTCTTTAGAGCAGGGGTAGGCAACCTTTCCCCTTTAAGGGCCGAGGGACTTCAGCTCCCAGAATCCCAGGAGCTATTGGCCAACATGGGACTATTGGCCAACATGGCTGAGGCTTCTGGGAGCTGAAGTCCCTCGGCCCTTAAAGGGGAAAGGTTGCCTACCCCTGCTTTAGAGTTTCCCTCATAATTTTATCATAGCCCTACCTTAAGATGCCCAGGATTGAACCTTGGATTGTTTGCATGCAAACCAAGTTTTCTGTCACTGGACTCTGACCCTCAACTCAGAATTACCAAAGGCATGGCCCTTCCTCCTCCAAGCACATGCTGTTTGGGAATTAAATCTTTAACTTCATTAAATTAAATTAAATTAAATTAAACCTCTCACACCCAAATTGAGAGTCACCCACTTAGACCTAGAAGACACAAACAATAACATATTATAGATTCTACCAGATTCAGAGCTATATTTAATCTCCAAATAACACAAGTTTCTTATCTAGGACTGTTCTATGCTATCTTAGCTATGAAATGGAGAATGCATTGCAAAGCAAATTACGTAATGTCTGTCTTTTAAATAAACTATTATTTCCCTTTCCTGTGTTCCTTTCCTGTGTTTATTACAGTTTCTGGTACTACCTTAATACTGTAATTTCCAATGCTCAAAGTTGGGCAATGAAGAAAGGACTCTTGGTCTAAATTCTTCAACATTGACATTTGGGTATCTGTAGGGAAGAAAAACTCAAATGTACTCTTCCCCTCCACCACTGATCATCATTACCCAAGCATTAGCTTTGCATACATTGGCTCCAGCTCCAATCGTGTGGAACAGTGATCAGCTTCTGGACAAAGTTCTAAATCCATACTTGGATGAAAGGATTCACCAAGCCAGTTTTTATTGGTATACTGAAAATTATTTCTAATATTCCAGCCTGAAAATGAAAATGTTTCAGAGTGGCAGTCAAGAGTCAATTAACATGACATCATATTTAAAATCCTATCATAAAATAAATCTTCCAATTTCCTCCCACATCCATAAATAAAGGGAACTAAAGTTCTCTCTAGGTTTATGATACATTCACATTTTTATAAGCTAAGCACATATATTTAGGTTGCATGCTTATGATAAAATCAGATTTATCATAAGCAAACCACACATTTAAGCTTGCCACATATTTTTGTACGTATCTCACCATCTATTTTATGATTTATTGAAATATTTATATTGCACACTATATCATGAAATCTCAGGGTGATGTAAAAATAAAATCAATTTAGGTTGATAAGAACAATTCCAACACCTCACATCTCTAGGACCCCTTTTGCACTACACAGTCATTATACTATATTCCACTTTAGCTGCCATGGTAAGTTTCTAGGGAATCCTGATGTTTGTACTTTGGTGAAGCTACTTTGGTTGTAGTTTGGTTAAGAATGCTAAGAACTCCTCCCTAACTTGCCAATCTCAAGATTCCATGTGATGTTAAAGTAGTTAAAGTAGTTTGGCAGTTAAAGTAAACTCATGGGGCTATAATTCTGTGGTGTGAAAGGGCTCTAGAAGAACAATATGGGCCTTGGGTATAAGTTGTAGACAGGAGTAATGCTTTGTGATAAAGGAATGAGCTTTAAAGTACATTATGGAGCTGACATATAGATGTAAGCTGCTGCTGCTGCTGCTGCCGCCACCACCTTTGTGCTTCTTAGTCTGTTGTGATGTAGGCAGATATTCAAATTAGGGTAGTCAAGTGGCCTGTTTTGCAGTGGACAATCTTTTCTTTGAAATCTGGCAGTCTATATCCTCCATTTGAAGCAATGTCCAGTCCCAGTTCATTGAAGAATAGTTGTCCTTGAAGCTGCACATCAGCAGTTAGCAGTTTGATAGCAATTGTCATTTTGTGCCTTCAAGTCATTTCCAATTTATGGCAGCCCTAAGGCAAGTCTATCCCAAGGGTTTTTCTTGACAAGATTTATTCAGAGGGGGTTTGCCTTTGTCTTCCTCTCAGGCAAAGGGAATGTGACTTGCTAAGTGCACCCAGTGAGTTTCCATGGCCAAACAGAGATTTGAACCTTGGTCTCCAGAGTCATCATTCAACATTCAAACTAGCATATCATGCTGATTCTCCCAGAGAATACTGAGAAATAAATTGCCTTTATATGGATTTTAGTTGTAATAAACTTTTAAAGAACAGCTACATAGGTGCTCAACCTGATGAAAATGGAGCAGAGGACACAATAGGAGAAATGTGGCACAAAATAAGTAAAGAGGAAGTTCAGGAACACCTGGTTAATCTAAATGAATTTAAGTCTCTAGGACAAGATGAACTACATCCAAGGGTATTAAAAAGAACAGGACTAGTCCCAGCAGACTGGAGGAGGACAACTGTTGTCCCCATCTTCAAAAAAGGGGGGAAAATCCCAACAATTATCATCCAGTTAGTCTTACATCAATATCAGGAAAGATTCTAGAGCAGATCATTAAACAGATTTTCTGTGCACATTTAGAAAGCAATGCCATTATCACAAAAAGTCAACATGGATTTTTGAGAAACAAGTCATGCCAGACTAATCTGATCTCCTTTTTTGATAAAAATTTCCAGCTTGGTAGACAAAGGGAATGCTGTAGATATAGCATATCTCGATTTCAGTAAGGCCTTCAACAGGGTTCCCCATGACATTCTTGCAAATAAACTTCTAAAATGTGGGCTAGACAAGGCAACTGTTACATGGATTTGTAATTGGTTGACCAGCCAAACCCAAAGGATGTTCAGCAATGGCTCCTCTTCATCCTGGAGAGAAGTGACCAGTGGGATGCCACAGGGTTCTGTCCTGGGCCCAGTGCTATTCAACATCTTTATCAGTGACTTGGATGAAGGAACAGAAGGCATGCTTATCAAATTTGCAGCTGACACCTTTTAGGCTGTCTGTTTGAGGCCCATGTCTTAATAAAATATAAGGTCTTGCTCTAATCTCAAAATTAGGTATGTTTAACATTCTAGTCTAAATCTAGTTGCAAGTCCCAACTAGAATAGTTATTGAATCACCAAGTGAATGGTAAGTCAACACTTACATAAATCACATTAATTCATTGCACTGAATTTAGTAGCTACTGGATTTAAGCTTTTGAAACACCTTTTTACACAGGCTATAAAAATAATCAGGATTTGTATCTTCACTTTTTGCTCCTGGAACAAGCTTCCATTCCTGGGAAAATCAGTCACACAACTCTTCGCCCGTCTGTAGTCAATATATTTAGCAGCTTTAACCTTCAGCTTATGTTCTGTATACCTAAATCAACTGAAACTGCACAAATACCCATTGTTAATCCAAACAAAAATATGTCAGTGCATTTTTCTTTTATGACAAGTGGAAGACAGTAGTTTTAAATTCATTGAGAAAGACTAGAACTTCTGAAATGTGTATTATTTCTCAAATAATATATTCTCATTCATGAGTAAATTGTTAATATTGTATAACATACCTTTGCTTTATCTGTTTATATACAGGACAAAAAAAAAGACAAGCGTATTCAAACACTGGCCTAGAAAAAACCTGATAAATCTAATTTGTAGTGTGTTCATAGTAATTATTATCCCACCAAACATACTATGAGCTGCAGGTAGTTATAGAGCAGTTTTGTGCAAAATTTGGATGTCATAAGCAATAAAAAGTTAAGAGCAGCAGCTTGGAAGTTTTAATGTGTTTTCTTCTTGTAATATAAAGCTCATTCCCAGAATTTCACTGGACCATGTGGACAAGCCAACTGTCACAGCTGTCTATCAAGTCTGAATTAGATGAAGGCAAACAAAGCAGGCTTTGTAAGAAAACTGAAGCAGCAGCCTCAAACATTTCCATTTCTCATCCAAGAGCACTGTGGGAGCATTGTCTTCCTCCTTCTGAAAAGAGAATGGAACAATTATGTTACTGAAATTCCACAGTGAGTCTGAAAGACTGTTTATGTCCAGGCAGGGAGACAGTGAAAACTGAAAGGAGTTTCATGACAGCAGGGGTGGAGGTTTCGGGATATATTCTTCAATGGTATGGTGGATCTGACTCTTCTCTCTTGTAGCAGTGTAAATCAGAAGAAAATGGTAATGGAGTGGAAATAGTAGGTATGTACAACTCTCTCTTATGCTTGACATTTCTCTAGAATTGCTCCATTCTGTGGACTGGGGATTTTTATTATCTTCCATCAATTGTGTGTCCTCTTTCCAAGTGAAAATCTAAAGTCTTCCTTTGGTAGAAAAACTGAAAACTAAAGTAGTAACATTTTCAATGGGATATAGATCTGTGAATATTTCCATAACTATGTTATTGAAGTAATCCGCTGTAGAAAATTATACCACTGAGTTTCTCTTCTGGACTAAAAAGAAAAGAGCTAACTAAAACATGAGCCCAGCTCTGGAATGTTCCCACTGAATATCATGCCCTTAGTTCCTTCCTGCAATCCAGTCCCCATGCCTCCTTAAGTAAATGAGCTATAATTCCCTAGGAGATGAAACAGCCACCCAGATTCCTTTGGCAATGTCCCACATCAATATTAGGTGCTATAGATTACATCAATCTGTTTTACTAATCATTTCGTTTCCCAAGATTATTTGAGTGCCAAGAATACTGTACTTCAATATGTAAACAAATACACACAAATTAGATATATAAGACAAAAATATTATGAATCAGGGAATAAACCCG
>CM034706.1:49097978-49112401 GCA_020142125.1 Phrynosoma platyrhinos | reverse complement strand
ATATATTTTATTTATATACCGCCCTAGTGGAAAACCAATCTAGGCAGTCAACAATAAAAATATATTATTATTGTCAGTGCTTGAGAGTTGACTGGGGACTCTGGAGTGATTCAGCAGTCTTTAACAGTTTTCATATGGGGTGGGTGGCCTTGAATTTTGCAAGTCTTCTAAAGGCAGTAATGACACCTCCCTTGCTCCTACAAACTGTACTAGCTGTAGCACAGTTCCCCAAAACTGGAAAATCTTACCTAGAGATGATCTATGACAGGGGTAGGCAACCTAAGGCCCGGGGGCCGGATGCGGCCCAGCAAGGCCTTTGGACCGGCCCCAAACTGGTCCTGCCGCCGCCGCCGTCACCCCCCCCCCTGCCATGATGATATTGATTACTGTTGTTATTACTTGTTCTTGGGGTTTTCTTGGCAAAATCTTCACAGGAGTTTTGCCATGGCTTTTCTGGGGCTGAGAGAGTGTGCATGCATTTTTTTAAATTTTTAAATTCTTTTTTAATTTTAATTTTAATTTATTTATTTATTTATTTATTTATTTATTTATTTATTTTTGGTGCTTCGGCCCGTCAATTGTCTGAGGGACAGCAACCCGGCCCCCGGCTCAAAAAGGTTGCCTACCCCTGATCTATGAAAACTGGAAACTCAGGGCCAGGCCCTGATCTGGCAATTCTACTTGCTCCATTAGCTATTGATTAATTTTTAATTATTCTTTTTAAAATAATTTTAAAGTAAAGAGAGAAAGAAGACATTTTTCTTAATACAAAACAACATTTTTGCTCCTTTATATAAATCACTCCTTCTCATATCAAGATGTGAATTTTGAATTTCACATCTAGTTCTGAATATTCATGTCCTTCTACAAAGCAATAAAGGGCTGCCATTTCATAAAAGGTCTGTTCGCATTTGTTCTGATTTAAATTACAAATAATATCCTTCATTAGTAAAAGATTCCAAAGCTTATTTAACCAAGTCATTATCTCTTGTGCACTTTGATCTTACCTATGTCTACGTATAGAAGTGCTTATACCTACCACAATATCAAATATAATGATCCTTAGCAAGGTTGGCCTGCTAATATTCTCTTTTCAGGGGCAATTTATAACATAACTTTGATTTCCCATAACAATCTTTCTTCTTGTAAAGCTAGTATTTTTTTTAAAAAAAACTCATAATATAAATTCTGGGGTTATATGAACCAGGTAATTCATAATATATCTCTGATTGTGTTCCCAATGTCCCTCTAAAATTATTTCGTCTTTGAAATCCACTATTTATAAATCCCATATTGAGTTTTGTGAACAAGGCATACAGTGCAGCTCTTCAACATCTGATATATGATGGGCTCCTGCGAACATATCAGCATCTCCATCTACAAAACATTAAAGTACAGATTTCCACAGTCCTAGGTCTCTTTGGGCCTTTACAGACTGCCAGAAATAATGCAGATTGAGGTCACTTTAACTGTCCTGGCTCAGTGTTAGGGAATCATGGGAATTGCATTTTCTTCTGGGACATTGAGCCTTGTCTGTCAGAGAACTCTGGTGCCACAATAAACTACAGTTCCCATGATTCCTTAGCACTGAGCCAGGGCAGTTAAAGTGGCCTCAATCTGCATTATTTCTGGCAGTCTGCAAAGACCCTTTGTTTAACTCGTAAAGGGGCCCTCTAAATGTACATATTCACAAATTGACAATGTTACCAATCTCCATAGAGTTCGACAGGTACATTGCCTTCTCAGCAGCCCCGTTGTCTCTAATGGTGGTATGGCCACGTGCACAGGCATCTTGCCATTTGCAGATGCTTAAATCTGTAGATGGTAAGTCTGTGAATACAGAGGTCCCACTGTAATTCATTAACTAACAGGACAATCCATAGGTTCATGCACTAAAGCAAGATTCCCAAAGTGGGTGGTATGCCTCCCCAGTATTGAAAAGATCCAGGAGGGGGATGAGGAGGAAAGGATGCAACACAGGGGGCTTCAATCAAAGTACTCATGCAGACAAAAGACAAAGGGAAACAGTGGCCTTTAGCATGGTGGGGATGAGGGTTGCATGAACCTTCTTTTCAGAGTCTCTTAAAACCACCATGCAGCCTTGCTGATTGTTTCATGTGGTGGTGTCTCCCTCTCTTTTTCTGCCCACATGAACTCACTCCCTTAGCCACATTTTTTGCTTATACTGGCAGTTGGGAAACTCTTGCAAGGCTTGGGCACAGGTCATCACTTCTGTGACTTGAAGCAATGCCATGTTGGGACACACTGACTGACTGGAGCAAAGGGTTAGGGCAGGGGTAGGCAACCTTTCCCCTTTAAGGGCCGAGGGACTTCAGCTCCCAGAATCCCAGGAGCTATTGGACAACATGGGACTATTGGCCAACATGGCTGAGGTTTCTGGGAGCTGAAGTCCCTCGGCCCTTAAAGGGGAAAGGTTGCCTACCCCTGGGTTAGAGCATTAGTGTGGAGGAGAAATGGTGGCAGAAAGGAGCTTTCAGATTTGGGAGCTGGCTTAAGCTGTGCAAGCTTTGCCAGGACTTGGCTGGCACACTGGGGCTGTGCTGCTCCTCCTGCTTTCTTTCATTGGACAGACTTAGAGAAAAAGTAACAGAAGAAACAATGTTTGTGTGGTGTGGAGGAACATCTCTGGGGGAAAATGAGGTAGACTCTTGGAAAGAGTCCTTCACCTTGGAGTGGCTCCTGTAGCTAAAATCTCCCCCTTTCCTCATCCACACAGTCTCCAATCCAAGGCATGTGGCCTCTGTAAACCCCCTACACACACACACCAGTGCATTCCTCCCTGCCCCAACAAAGAAGGATTGAAAGTCCTTCCTCACCAGGGAGATGTTTCTCCCTCTGCATCTGGTCATCTTGGAAGCAGCAATCAAGCATGTGGCTAAGCAGTGACTGAGAGGTCTTTTGCCTGCATTGTCCTTTGCCGCAAAGCCAGCATGGAAAAGATTGGTTGCTGCATAGCCAGCTGCTTGGTTGCTGCTCCCAAGGTAACTAGATGCAAAGGAAGCATCAACAACAGGGGTAGGCAACCTTTCCTCTTTAAGGGCCGAGGGACCTCAGCTCCCAGAAGCCTCAGCCATGTTGGCCAATAGTCCCATGTTGGCCAATAGCTCCTGGGATTCTGGGAGCTGAAGTCCCTCGGCCCTTAAAGGGGAAAGGTTGCCTACCCCTGATCAACAAGATTGGTTGTTCTGAATTTGCAGTAGAACACTAGACCTAATATCAAGAAATACACACTATGTATCAGCACTAGGATTGTCATCTAAGAGGAAAGGGGCAGTAGTCCAAAAATGTTTGGGGACCACTGCACTAAAATGTAACCCAACACAATTTTACTTACCCTGCAAGAGCCATTTCAGTTATCTCATCAAATCTGTATTGCTAGATGTGGTACCTCTACAAAACTGGGCTTCTGTTTTCCCCAAGATTGTCTTATGAACACAGTTATGTAAATACTTAACAAAAAAAAATTGGTTTTCCTTTTCTAACTGTATATTTATCAGTTTTCAAACTGCACAGTTTTTCTAGTTATACATTTTGTGTCTAACTGCACACTTTAAAAAAAACTGATCTGCTTCACTCATAGATAGGAAACAACCTGACTTGCATAGAATTTTCTTATAGTCTAGGAAGATTTGGATTACAGGCATAACATTTTTATTACAGTAATTACAGTATGGCTGCTTTCTTCTGTTCTAGTAATAGCTATTCAAGGAAGAAATTTACAGATTTTTGTATCACTGCACTATTGTGATTAGACAAGCTATTTATTTACCTTTATTTTTAGTATAATGACTAGATCACTTATAATAAATAATACCAAACAAAATATATAATACATTGTCACGTCAAAGTCAAAGAAAACATACCTGCACAAATAAAGCAATAATGGCTATGCCATTCTTCTTCCCAATTGCTTCATCAATATTGTGGTACATTGTGGAATTCCAGTGGACTAAATGAAGCTAGAGAGGAAAGAACAGAGGGCTATAGAGAATATCATTTATTGAAAAATATGTTCTTTAGATAAGAATCTCTCAAGTAGTGAGCACTGGATATCTTTGCAACCAACCATTATATGTTCTCGTTTATTTTCTATATTTTTACAAAAGTTAACATATAAAATGAGATTAGCAACTTCTGAGTGTGTGTGTTCATGTATGTGTGTGTATTATATACTGCATACTGTAAACTGCCTAAATGTGAAGCAAAAATATATGTCTGCTTGGAATTAAAGCAAGCTTTTGCCTATCAAGTTAACACATATAATGTTACAACAGTATCTTACTCAAATACAGGTCAAAAGAGGGAAATGATCAGTGAAATTTCTCTGATGCTTAACACAAAACTCTCAGCTCTAACTTGTTAAGTGTGAGAAACTGAAAACTGCAGCTGCAATTACTGTATGCTTTCCATTTGTATTAAAAACATGTTTTAAAGGAAATAACATTAATATTCAGCAAGCCACATTTAGGGAGAAGGTGCTTATTGCTCATGCTGGTATTCAGAAATGTTATGTGTTGAGTGAATATAAAGAAGCAAATCATACTGTTTAACTTTTTTCCGTTATTTGTCAAGTTATTTTTCAGTTATTTATGATAGGCATGCATAATTCTAGCTGATTCTCATGTTAAATGCTTCATTTAAATACCAAATCATTTGCTGGCATTTCAATCCCAGACTCTTGTGAGAAAAAAAGCAACAAAATGAAATGGCTTTATCTAAACAGGGCACAAGCTCATATTGGTGCCACACTGTCTGGTGCATCATTTCTCCTTTATTTATTGTTTTTTCTCTCAGTCTCCACCAGAGGGTACTCATGCTGTCCATGGAGCATAATGTGCAGAGAAAGGAACTTAAAACACAGAGGCCAATAGAAAGTAACTCCTTGTACTAAAAGTTAAGGTTCTAGCCATTGACCCTGTTGAGAAAACAATACTCAATACCACTCCTATTGTTTCTTGTTAATGTCAGCATATACTTTGCTGTAAAGAGTTGTAACAATGCTACAAGGGACAATAGCCTAGTTTACTGTGACCATTTTTCTGAGTCACTAGACAACATTTTGGATAGAGCTACCATTACTTTCATTATGGGTCATGTTCAAAGAGGTAAAGATTTGAAATAGATCCCCACCACAGGAAACATGTTGGTGCTATTAAAAAAAAAAAAACCACCGATACATGAAATATTAAAGTACCCATACAGAATAGTGTACTTTGGGCTATATTAAAAAATGGATCACATTTTACTTTTAATTTTTTATATATATATAAAATATAGCCTATAAACACAGATTCTACACAAAGAATATTTGTATTTAAATAGTAAAATATTTGCTGTATCCTTCATAACCAATGCGGCTCATAGATAGTTTGCTTGCAGATAGTAAACATTCATTTAAATTGTATCTTTTAAACATTGTTGATGATAAAGAGGTGAATGTCAGGGAAAGGAAAAATTTATTTTTGTTAATTGTTGCAGCAAGAATAGTATATGCCAGATACTGGAATCAGAAAGAAATTCCCTCTCTTTGGGAATGGAGATCAAAGGTGATGGACATTCAAGAAATGGATAAGTTATCTTCTATGATTAATGACAAGAGTATAAAGAATTTCAATGCAAGTTGGGAATCATGGTATCAGTATATAAGAATGAAGGACTAGACCATATTAAAAGGTATGCATTTGGACATAAGGTTTAGGAGCCGTTGTTTTTAAAGTTCTTTTCTTTTCTTTTCTCTTTTCCTTTTTTGGTTTCACACTTGGTATGAAGTGATTAACTAGAGGTTAAAGAGAATTCGGAAATATAATTGAACTGAAATCAGTAGGGGAATTTTAAAAATCTCCTTTGGTAAGATTAATTGGTGAATATTGAAAGTTTCAGATGTAGAGTATATAAATAAGAAAGAGATAAGATAAAATAGTTATATTATTATAATATAGGTTTCTACAAAGGTTCTCTAGAAGCAGCAGTAAGGAAGTATATTTTATGGTTGTTTGTATTGTATTGTATTGTATTGTTTGTACTGTCATGTATTGTATTGTTATGTGTTTTGTTATGTTGTGTTATGTAAAAAAATGTTATTTTTTTCTTCAGTAAGCATGAGTAAGAAATCAAAATCCTTTTCAAGATATAATTTCTATGTTTATCTCTGAAGGATCCACCCATTTAAACATGCATCTGTCCATCTCAGCACCATTGGTAGAATGTGGATGACTAAATATTACATTACAATTGAGAAAACCTAGGATCCAGCTTTAACCTTTTATTTATAAAATCTTCACTAGAAAACACAGAGGGAATTCCTGGGACAAGTTTTACTATTTACATGTCTGGTGTTAACTTCTGCTTCCAAGCAAGGATCAGAAATGAAAAAGAGGCAAACAGGAACTTCCAGGAGAAAATGTGAGACAGGAAAACTAGGACTATTTGGGCAGCAGCTACTAAGAACAATGCCTATCCTGGCAGTTCTAGTGCTACAGACATGAGATAGAGATGGTGGCTCAAAAAAGACAGGCTCAGATGATGCACGCCCTGAGAACAGCCAGAAAACACACTTGAGGCCACATCTTTAACAAAGAACTGGGCCAAAAATACTGCTCCTTTTGCAGGCTCAATTCAAAACCTCAGCGGTGGCAGCCTAGATTGGGGCCAGGGCATGTGCAGTTGCTGCGGCCCTGGTTCAAATCACACCAGAGCAGTTGCAGCCCGCTTTATTGGGCCCATCTTTTGGGCTGATATGATACAATGTACATAGAAGAAGAGGTCCATCATGAGAGGTGATCTATCTATCATCTATCTATCCTTCCAAACTACTAGGTCCCTTGAGGTGATACATTGAAAGCAAACCAGATTCTTTAAAAAATAGATTTAAACATCATTTTTTAAAATCATACAATTAGAACAATCCTCAAAAGTAACTCTTCCTTTAGGGCCCAAAGATCTTTCTGAATAATGCAACCTTAGCTGCCTACCAGAAGCTCAGATGAGTTAGAAAGGGCTGGGATAACTAGAAGTCCACTTCTGCTTTGAAAAACAGGTACCATTAGAATTTAAATGATGAACCTCCCCCCCCCCCCCCGCAACCTACTTAAAAGTTGAATTGCCACTCCCAAGCCAGCCCTACCAATAGGCAGAGTGAAGCAGCTGCCTCATGAAGTACATATGAGGTATCAAGAAAGTGCAGCAAATAGTACTGTATTCATTTCAAATTTTTTCTGTTTGTTTTGCTTTTAATATCAGGGAAGATGTCTGTGAGATCCTCAGCCACAGGTGCCAAAGCAACTATATACAGGACTGGATGCCTTGAACTGGCATCATTTGCTGCTGCCTCAGATAGCAAAAAGTCTTGGACCAGCAACAGAAAAAAAGCAATAATGAGAAAGAGAGATCTGGTTATGCTTACAAGAAATAAAGGTATGCTTACAAGAAATAAAGATGTGAAATCTTAAATATCAAAAATTCCATTCTGACTGTTTGCATGAGAGCATGTCAAAAATACCCTCAGTTTGATACTTGTGCAGGAATGTAATGCTTTTTCCTGGCATTAATAACGTTTTTTATTTCCAACCAGTCAATAAAGCTCAAGTGGAAGTTCATAGAATGGCATGGACATGGGGACAGGGTGTCTTGCTAACTGTGTGGGGAATATATCAAATAGGTGCCTTTGGCAATTTACAATTAGCTAGCAAAGGAAGCATCATCTTGTGGAAGTACTGCATTTTTCTTTAATCACACTGTGTTCCAAAAATACAGTATCCTGAACGTCACATCTTAAGTGGTAGAATTCAAAGATATAGCCATGTTAGTCTGTAAAATCAGTATATAGACAGATCTTGTAGCATCTTTGAGACTAACTGAAAGAAAGAAATTGGCAGCATGAGCTTTCGTAGACATCAGTCTACTTCCTCAGTTGCATTTGGATTCACATCTTAAAGATTCATTAAGATGCATTCTCATCTTAAGGAAAAACATCTTCATTGTGTACAACAGGTGAGTTGTACACATGAAACCTTATTATGTGGTAAAGCACTAACTTTGATGAGAAGCACTGCTCAGTAAGAAGAGGACAAAGGAAGATGTAGCACTATGTTGCTGATAGCCCCAAGACTAGAAAGAGTATGGTAGAGTTAGAAGCATTGTATTTTATTTTCCTGACTACCAGAGCAACTTCTTTTGTATCTAAATGAAATAGCCCTTTAGAAGATGTTTTCATCTCTTAATCTTTTGATTACATTTGCTAGTCTGGGAATAAAGTTTTGTAAAATGAAAAAACAAGGCTGGAAAACTCTTATGAGGAAAAAGAGAATTTGTCTGGAAAAGTCACTGATTTTCTGCAGTGCTTGCTAAGGTTACGAGTTCACAGAACAAAAATATTACATTAAGCTCAAAGCTTGGCCTTTCTAACTCTGTCACAAGCATACACATCAAGAAATCCAGCCAGGAAACACTATGCTATATTAGGTGCCTGAACCCAGATATCCAGGAATACAAACCTCAGATCAAAATGTAACCCTCTTGTTCCTCTAACTGATGCCTTGCCAACCACACCCTCTCATGGGCAGGGAGGTCAACAAGAACTCCACCTTTCTCATTTCCTTCTGTCATTTTTGAAAATGATTTCATCTGCGGCAAGCCTGTATGTAGTAAAGCATCCATGAAAAAGTTACAGCTCATTTCCTTGTCAATACCTGCTTAAGGATGAATGAAAGTATGCCTTATCACTTCTCTCTTGTGTATGGAGGGTACAGCTCTGATTGTATCAATGGGCAGCTCTTGGAGAATTGAGATGACTGTTAGCATATATGAATTATTAATTTTAGTTCCTTAGTTTGATAGATAGGCCTCTGAATAGCAAGTATAACTAGATAAGATGAGCCACTAGGGTTCACAATGAATTTCAAATATAAGCTGAGCCAGTGTATCATACACAAAATGGATGAATCAATCAATCAATCAACCAACCAGGAAATGTTTTGGTTCATTTCCAATCCAACCTAATCTCCACCTCAAACAACAGCATCAACTAATTAAGAGATAAGACTCTCCATAAATGTAAAGGTAAAGGTATTCCCCATTGACAAGGTTGTCAAGTTGTGTCCAACCTTACTGGGCAGTGCTCATCTCTGTTACTAAGCCGAAGAGCCAGCATTTTCAGAGACTACTCTGTGATCATGGGCCAGCATGATTGCACAGAACGCTGTTTACCTTTCCACTAAGAAGTGGTACCTATTTATCTACTTGCATTTGCATGCTTTCAAATTGCTAGGTTGGCAGAAGCTTGGACTTGTGATGGGAGCTCACCCCATCATGCAGCACCTGGGCCTCAAATTGCCAACCTGCCAATCTTGCAATCAACAGAGTCAGCACCTTAACCACTTCAGCCACTGCATCCCTTAGACTCTCCTTGCTGAGTGGATTATTTTCAAGTCCAAGGTTGCAGACCCCAGAATACAGGGCTGCCTTTTTAGTTTGTGAAGCCAGCAAAGATTTCTCTTAGCCATTCAAAGACTTTGATGCTGGAAGCAAAGAATTGTTGTAAATGCTAGGGTCCATGGAAGGCATGGAATATTCACTCTCTGTGATAGATTCCCCTCTCCAGGCTGGTTCTGCAGTTCTAAATCCTTGGGCTCTTATCACGTTAGTGCATTTTCTTCTCAAGATCCCTCCCTGGTTTGGCCTCAAGATAATCCTTATATTGACCAGTGGATGTGTTGTTCAGTGAGTTCACTGTGGTAAGCATGACCAGACTCTACCAAAACTTAACAGGAACAGCCAGTCAAAGTTGCAAGAAAGAATAAAGAAGTAGAAGTTTATTAATATACAATTAGACCAAGCATTAACCCTGAACTACGGTATTTAATATTTCACAGCTTTTGAAAACCCTACTGAATTCTTCCTCCCAGCTGACTGTCCTATCTCTTTTACAGCTTTTCCCTATCCTTATGCCATCTGTCCCCATCTCTCCGCAATCCTTTTCCTATCTGCCTTTTGTATATTTGGTTTTGTACCCTTTCTCCCCTGTAGCCCCCTCCTTGCATAGCATTCCCTGAATTGTGATCGGCTGGCACCAACCAGGCTTGCCCAGCTGCTCCCTTCACACTCATCACCAAACTATAGCTTTTTTCTACCTCAATGAAGATACATTAAGGGGAAACCAGGAGGAAATTATTGAGTTGCATTCTATTTGAGTTGCAGCCCACACCCCATTTCTCAACCCCCCCAAACAGCTGTAAATAATAATAATAATAATAATAATAATAATAATAATAATAATAATAATAATTTTATTTTTATCCTACTTCTCTGTATAAGCAATCGGAGCGGCTTACAACATTTAAAATTACAGTGAAAATACAATGAATATCCCATAAACCCCCCGCCCCTTAAAATAGTATTATAGGATAAATGCCCATCTCCCCACCCAGTACTCTTCAGGCACTCCTCCCAATGATTTCTACTTCATGAAGTCGAAGACTTTCATGATCAACATCTACAGGTTGTTGTGGGTTTTTCGGAATGGAGGCGATGTTCTAGAACAGGGGTAGGCAACCTTTTTGAGCCGGGGGCCAGGTTGCTCTCCCTCAGACAATTGGGGGGCCGAAGCACAATAAATAAATAAATAAATAAATAAATATAAAAATTAAAAAAAATTAAAAATTTAAAAAATTAAAAAAAAATTATATGCATACACACTTTCTTAGCCCCAGAAAAGCCATGGCAAAACCCCTGTGGAGATTTTGCAAAGAAAACCCCAAGAACAAGAAATAACAACAATAATCAATATCATCATGGTGGGCAGCAGCGGCAGCGGCAGGACCAGCCTGGGGCCAGTCCAAAGGCCTCGGGGGGGGCGCATCCAGCCCCTGTGCCTTGGGTTGCCTACCCCTGTTCTAGAATAATGTACTCCTGACATTTCACCTGCATCTGTGGCTGGCATCTTCAGAGAATGGTGACATGGAGGTGTGTGGGATATATATACTATGTGACCCTTAGTTGAGAGGATCAGCATTTAAATCTGTGTATTGTTCTGTTGAGGCAAGGCCTCTGGGTGGGAGAATATGCAAAATTTAATAGACACTAATCCTCTTCACATATCAGGAGCTCCGTAGAAAGGCTACGTGACATGCCACCACTTCTTCTAAGGGTGGTCCACTATGCAACCAATGAGAAGAGAGGGTAGAGGGACCTCCTGATTGAGTGTCTGGGGTTGGAGGCCTCAGCCATGTAATCAGAGTGTCCTACCCTCTCTCTTTATTAGTTGCATGGGCGAGCCCATCCTCAGAAGAGGAGGCAGAACATGGAGCTCCTGCATGTATGGAAGCAGCAGTGACCGTGGCTCCAGGAACAAGCCATTCTATTTCCCTGACTGCTCAGCGTGGGGAAGTGGGATGGCACAGTCCCTGCTGTGTAAACAGTGGGCTGGCCTGATTCAGGACCAATCCAGCTGTTCATACACCACAAAACTCCATGCTAACCCAAGGTTTTTGTGGCAACATAAGGGTCTCCTGCATCTTGCCAACTCTGGAGCAAAGTTGGGTTAATGGGGAAAGCTTTCCAGAAGTCATGGTGCATTGTGCAAACAGGCAGCACCAGCCTCAGAATGATGATGGGATTTCTTGCCCATGTAGACAAAGCCTACAACTCAAGACATTTCCAAATTATAACAAATATATACAATATATAATAACTCATTGGGCCACTGTAATATCAATGTCTGAATTCAAAGACATAGCCTTGTTAGTCTGGAAAATCAGTATGTAAAGGGATTTTGTAGCATATTTGAGATTGAAATAAAGAACCTGATACAAAAGCTCATACTACCAGTTTCTTTCTTTCAGTTAATAATAATAATAATAATAATAATAATAATTTATAGCCTGCTTCTCCTCAGTTTCAAAGAGGGTGATTTAAATCATAAAATATCACAATGACATTAATTAAACATAATTCCCTAACCCCCACTTAAAACAGAAAACATAATAAAATGCAATCAATTTACTAAAATCAATCTAAAATTAACCCTCATTAAAATGAGGCATTGTGGGATGAGTAGAGCAACCATAGTTATGGGACAATGGGAGAGTTACAGCGGATCTCCTCTGGGAAGTCATCCCAAAGTCTAGGAGTGGCCGATGAGAAGGTCCTCTGGTTAACTGCAGCAAACCTGGTTTTCTTTGGCTGCAATAAGTTGCTCTCAGAGGACCTGAGTGTGCAGGGTCCATTGTATGGAAGAAGATGCTCCCACAAATAAGCTGGACCTAAGCCATGTAGGCAGGGCTTTAAAGATTATTACCAACACCTTGTACTGTGCCCAGAAACTAATAGGCAGCCAGTGTAAAGATTTTAAAACTGGTGTTATGTGGTCACATCTAGATCAGTTAGTCTTAAAGGTGCTACAAGATCCCATTGCATTAATGTCTGAAGTTATTTAACTGCCCTAGTGACATCTAGAACCTTCAGGTTTAAAAGCTCTTGCTATTATAAAAGCTTTGATAATGAAGCTGTGGTGACTGATCAACAGCTATTATTAGCATCTTACCATATTAGCAAACTATATGTTGAAAACAAACTCTTAATCTCAAAAAATATATATAATATCCACAGGCATCTACATAAATACCAAGTTGAGAACATCCCGGGTCAATGAAGAGAGTACAGCTGAGTCACTAAGAACACTGAATATGTTCATTAAGCACCATATCTTCACATGGAGTCATTCTAAGGTTGATACCAAGGCTTTCAGTTTCAAAGAGGGTGATTTAAAATAATATATGTTAGCCATAAACAGTCTAAAAGGGGGAAACAAAGGAAATTAAAATTCATTGAATCAGTATGTGGGCTGCTTATGGAAACAGCTTATGGCTTCATCATGTCACAAAGCACACAGGCGTTTTGCATCAACAGCAAAGCAAAGGAAGAATGCCGGGCACAAGAATTCACTAAGTCTGAAAATGCCTACTTGAAAAGTGAAATCCAGCCAAAGTAAAATAAATAATGAACAAATGAGTGGGCAGCAACCTAGGGGGGTTGCAGACTGCCAGAAATAGTGCAAATTGAGTTCACTTTCAGGGTTAGGGTTAGTGCTAGGGAATCATGGGAATTTTTTTTCTGAGACATTGAGCCTTCTCTGTCAGAGAGCTTTGGTGCCACAATAAAATACAGTTCCCATGATTCCCTAACCCTAACCCTAAAACTGTACTCAATTTGCACTATTTCTGGCAGTCTGCAACCCCCCCCCAGTCTCCATCACTTCCACACCCCGTGGCAGAGTTTGGAAGAATTTTTTTTGTGGGAGAGAATTCCCAAAATAATACTAGCTGGGGGATTTGGGAATTGGAGTCCCAAAAAGAAGTTTCTCCAAGCTGTGTTTGCTGCTTCCAACGCAACCAGTTACTATTCCCCATGCACTCTATGTTCAGACCATACAGTTCATGGCCCATGAAAGGATCTGGCCTCATTTCTAGGAATTCTAGGTGCCTAAAACCCCTTTAGATCCATTCTAAAGATGTGGACAACAGATGGGGCAGTGTCCCTGGTGATGAGAGCTGCAAGTCCATCACCACTCATGCAAGTCCTCAAAGCACCACTCATGCAAGCCCCCCTCCCCCTTATTACCAGCACTACTCTGGAGCAGTGATGACTCCATTGTTCCATGGCACAGCTCATATTTTGGATGCATGAAATCAGTCCTCTTTTTGTTGATGATTGTGTGACTTCAATTCATTATTGACTTGTGGAGACCTTAAGGTGAACCTACCATGGAGTTTTCTTGGCAAGTTTCTTCAGAGGGGATTTACCATTCCCATCCTCTGAGGCTAACAAAATGTGACTTCTTAACTTCACTTTAAAGGCCCCTTGCAAAATCATTCTAGACATGACTAGATATGTAAAGGCAGGGGCGGGGGGGAGGAGGAGGAGGATAGGAAAAATCCAGAAAACTACATTTTATCTAGTTGTTTCCAAATACAATTGAAAATTGAAAAAATAGTAGAAAGGGGTTTTGAAATATATACCTTATTTTCTGGTGTATAAGACTACTTTTTAACCTGAAAAATCTGGGGTTAAAGTGGGGGGTCATCTTATACGCCGGGTATAAGGAGGTTCATGATAGGTTTGCCTTAGTGTCATCATCAGTTGGAAATGACTTGAAGGTGCACAGCAACAACAACAACAGTTTTGGAAGTCATACTCTTCCCAAACTCTATATTTTAACTGGAAAAGTGGGGGGTCATCTTATACGTCCAGTCATCTTATACGCCAGAAAATACGGTATTTTTGAATAATAAATAAAATGTTTAAGATAAAGTGTGCATATACTTCCTCCTCTCAAAGAACGCTACTTGTAACACATAGCTTTTTTGTGAAGACACACCCAACTAAAGGTGGTGGCAAATATGGGTGTG
>CM034706.1:49077364-49088652 GCA_020142125.1 Phrynosoma platyrhinos | reverse complement strand
AGGTGAGGCCTGACCAAAGCAGAATAGAGTGGCACTATTACTATTACTCTTGTCCTTTCCAATAGATTCAAGTAAAATCAAACTGCTGCAAGTATCCAGTGTCCATCCATCCAGTGTCATCTGGGGGAGAGACACTAGGCCAGGCACCATCGGGCCTAGTGTAAGAAGAAGAGCCCTCCCTCCATTCCATCCAGTGTCATCCGGGGGAGAGTCACTAGGCCAAGCACCATCGGGCTTGGAATAAGAAGAAGAGCCCTCCCTCCATTACCATCTGATGTCATCTGGGGGAGAGACACTAGGCCAAGCACCACCCAGCCTAGAATAGAAAGGAGGGATGGGATTTGAATGTATCTGCTTTAATGTTTGTTTTGATGTTTTGAAATGCTGTACGCCGCCCCAATTGCCTAGCAGAGGGGCGGGATATAAATAAAAATTTATTATTATTATTATTATTATTATTATTATTATTATTATCTCTTAGCTTATATGTATGTAAGAATGAATCTTTGTTACAGTTACAGACCAACACAAGAGAGTGGGGTAAAAACATAAAAATAAAAGATACATTTATTTCCCTTCCCAAGTTTGCAAATCAGCCTGCTGAGTTCACCTGGGAGCCAGGATTTAGCCAGGATGCAGTCATGCAACAAAATTGGCAGCATTTTTAATGCGATAATACTCTACTGCATCCCATAAGCAACTCTATCCCGGGAAAGGTAAGTTGCTTTTGGGGGGAGTGATAAACTCCTAGGTCTGGTCTGTGATACCAGCCATCATCCAATGGATTTTAAGCACTCCAGCACAAAACCTAGCAGCATTATATATTGTTTCAGGATTAATGTCTGAAAGCAACAGGAAAGTATTAAATTGTCCAGCATGTCCTGTATATTTAAACAATAAGAGTGAAATGAGACTAATGCGAATGTCTTTATAGTACAAACATTGAAGTAACATATACTCTATTGTTTCCATATGACCAGAGTCACACTGGCATTGTCTAGCTTGTACATTCTCCCTCATTAATAAGTCTTGCCATCTTGACCACACTCTGATGTTGCTTGGCCACATGTGTCCCAATTTTCATCTAGATGTTGGAGGGTATGAAATACTAGGTAGGATAAATCACATCAGGGCCAAGATAAGTGGTCTTAATAGTCAAATGATCTCAAGGGAAATAATTGCTATCCTAGACTTAATGAGTACACAATTACAAGGGCTCTGGGGGTAATTCTAAAATAATTATGATAATTCTCAATAATTACTGTTATTCAGGTAACTCACTGACAGGGGATACACAGGATTTACACCCACCAACCCACTTGTGAAATACACTGCCACCAAACCCAGCAGTGGAACACCAGTTTGTTCCTAGAAATTGGTGAAAAAGGCATCAAAGTTACCAAGGGAAAAGGCAAGTTTGTTAACAGAACTCAAAGCAGCTCCTTGAAGCAGCTCCATGCTTTATTTTGTGTTAAGTGCTTTATTTTCAAGGAGCCTACATTGTTTTGCATTAATTAACAGCTGTAGCATTCAATATCACTGTTGCTGAATTACCTGAAACCAAAGTCCATTTCAGGCCCTGTGAATTCATCACTTGCATTAAATAAAAGAAGACAAAGCAAACCTGATACTCAGCAGACCTTATCATTGGATAATAATGTAATCACTAAGCTTTGATGCCTCTCTTTTGTACTTAACGATAGTATCAAGTGCTTTCTCTGCTTTTTTTCTTCTTGTTATTTGCTGCCGGAAGGTTAAGGATAAGACTCCAATTTTATAAAGCAAACCTTCCAACCTATGAATCAGCAACAGAGGATGTCTTTGACAATAGCATGCTGTGAAATATTTGTGGTCTAGTTCTTATGCAACAACAGTGACCAATACAAGAGCCAAAGTGGATGAGATGAAAAACACATAATTAATCCTTGGATGAACGTGCGTTTGTGTGTGCAAAATAGCAGCTGTCTATGTTGTGGAAGGATCATGGGACTGTGGCCTGGAAGGGTTCAGAATGAAGGGCCTTTGCAGACTGCCAGAATAGTGCACATTAAATTGAGGCACTGCCCTGGCTCAGTGCTAGGGAATCATGGGAACTGTAATTTATTGTAGCACCAGAACTCTCTGACAGGGAAGGCTCAATGTCTCAGAAAAAAATACAATTCCCATGACTCCCTAGCACTGAGCCAGGGCAGTGCCTCAATTTAATGTGCACTATTTCTGGCAGTCTGCAAAGGCCTGAAGTCAGCAAAATGAACCTGGAACCTTCTACATGCCAATTTAGAGCCTACAGAAAAATATGCACAACCACATTTCTTTCTGTGCCAAAGAATGCTCAGTGGCAGAGCAGATACTTTGATCTCCATGGAGGACTAGGAAATGACTTCACCAAACCTGTAAGGTCACTGCTGCCTGTCAAGCAGACAACATTGGGCTAGACCAGTCAATGGTCTAACACAGTATCACGTAGCTTCCAAGGTTCCTATGCTTCTGCATAGTGGAATTGATAGATTTCCTCCTCCTTGCTCTTTGCTGAATGTTAGTTAACAAAAAACAACAAGATACTCAGATATTATCTCAGGCAGAGATATTATCAAGTCAACACAGTAATTTATTTCAGGAGTGCCAGTTCCAGGGGTCTTCTATTTAACTAATCTGTTCAGCCATGAACCAAAATGTCCTAACCTTGAGAATAAATTTTCCAGATGTTCAGGAAGAATAACTACACTGTCCCACTTAAAGATACAGGATGTAGTTTTTTTCCATAAAAATGAAATGTAACACAGAACTTGGCAACCTAATCTTCCTTAAAGTTTTGAAAACAACAACAATGTTCTTGTCAAAAGCCATACTTTTCAAGGATTTCTCTACCAATATGTTTGCAAGATTCTGTCAGAGGAAGGCAAAGGCAAACCTCTCTTGAAAAAATATTGCCAAGAAAATCCCATGATAAGTTCATCTTAGGGCTGCCATAAATCAAAAACAATTTGAAGGTGCACAACAACAATTTTGTAAATTAATCTAATGTTCTTTTTGGTGTTTATCTAAGGAGATGTAAAGGTCTCAGGACTGCCTCACAAAAGGCAAGGGGCATTCCACTACCTGTACATTATGTGTATTCAGTGTACACGCAAAGGTGGATGGTGAAAAACATGCCTTATCACTTTGAATGGATGCAAAGCTGATCATCTTGTACATGGATGAAAAATCCATTATGCTTTTACATAGCTTTGAAAAGGTGTATTTCCTTATTACATATGACTATACTGTGGGCACAAAAGGAATATGTATGATATGCATGCTATGTGAAGCAGCTCTCTTTTCTAACTTAAGTACATGTCTTTATAGCTGCATGTTATATACCAGTTTTCTATGAGTACAGAAAAAATACAAAATTCATGTAAATTCATTTTTACTTGTATTATATCAGCAAGAATCTATCATTCTACATATAATTAATAAACTTTCCAGAACTGTAAAGATAATCTAAATAAAAAGTTACATCCTAAAGTTCAAACTAGGTTATTCAGGGTCAGAAGTTCTAGTGAGGGATATGAAATCTCTCAGGATCAGTTTTATCATATTTCTCAAAACTCCACCATCATTCTTGTTCTATATCAGTCTGAAATACTGATCCTGAATTTAATATATGTGTATTTGTACATTTTCTAATGTACAAATTGTTGTACAGTCGGACTTCCATATCCATGGATTCTGCAACCAACCACACCCCAAACAAAATCACCAAAAAAAAATCCAAAAAGCAAATCTTGATTTTGCCTTTTTAAATAAGGGACACAATTTTACTATGTCATAGTATATAATGAGATTTGAGCATCCACAGATTTCAATATCGGTGGATGGTCCTGAAACCAAGCCCCAGTGGATACAGAAGCTCCCCTGTACACATTTTTCCCATTAACTAAATTCTGTTTCTACACATTTTTGAAACATACATGTTTTTAGACATATGCATTTTTAAGATATTTTCATGGCTTTCTGACATTTTTGCCTTTGTCATTTCAGATAGATAGATAGATAGATAGATAGATTTCTGTACAGATTTAAAAAAAACCCTTTATTTTATTTTCCATGCCACTTCTAGCCTATTTTATACCACCTAGATTTTCAAAATCATATTTATGTTCATCAGATATGCCAGCTTTATAACATCAAATATAAAGCTTCTCAGGTACTTGTGCCATGCCCACCAACAATGAGGGCATCTTCCTATACAAGAATGGACCCACCAGAAGCCTGGATCTTAAAATAACAACAGTTCCATCTAGGTAGCATGGTCAGACTGAAAAGTCAGGATTTTTGCACTTTATGTAGAGGGGTGGTTTTCCAGCAAGTGTTACTGCAGGGAGAGGAAACACTTCTCTGCTTTGAATTTACTCCACTGGATCTCAACCACTACAGAATCATGTTCTACTAGGACCCAAAAGCCCAAAGAAAAACATTGCTGAATTTAATCTCTAATACAGACTCAGGTGTCTTCCTGATGATTTGGATCATGCCTACCATCACCTCAGCCACTGGCCATATTGGATGTGGATGACAGGAGTTCATCCACACAGCAGAAATAATGTGGTTGGACACCACTTGAACTGCCGTGTATCCATCCTATGGAATCCTGGGATTTGTAGTTTGTTGCTGTATCAGAGCTCTCTGACAGAGAAGGATAAATATCTCACAAAACTACTATTCCCAGAACTCTGTATCATTGAACCATGGCAGTTAAAGTGGTTTCAAACTTGGCAGACTATTTCTGCCAAGCGGATGCAGCCATAGTCCAACATATCTGCAAGGTATCAAGTCATGGAGGGCTGCCCTAATAAAATGCCTCCCTTGTGCTGTCAGATTTGTTGCAGACACAGAAAAAATAAAAGCCTGCTTAACTTATTTCATTCGATTTTGAAAGTTCCCACTTAAATCTATACTTGTGTAAGATTTCATATGCTGATTTATATCTCTCTTCAGAAAAACTCCTCAGTTTCTTCCTTCATTGCACAGAACACCATGTGAACAGGGA
Organism: Phrynosoma platyrhinos; assembly: GCA_020142125.1. Taxonomy (NCBI): domain Eukaryota; kingdom Metazoa; phylum Chordata; class Lepidosauria; order Squamata; family Phrynosomatidae; genus Phrynosoma; species Phrynosoma platyrhinos. The sequence goes on along the minus strand of CM034706.1, from coordinate 49,083,620 downwards.
ATGTTAAAACATTGCCTGTTCTAATTTTCTAAAAACCCTCAAGGTTTTGTGCAGATTTTCAACTTTTTGACAGTTTCTTTTTAGCGAAGGAGCCAAGCAAATTTTGTATGACTGAAGTGGACCCAAAATTCTTTTGGCACAGTGCTGAAAACAAGTCTTTATCACAGCAGCTCAGTGCTTAATAACAAATCCCACAAAGAATTAAAATGGAAAGGAAATTTGTTTCCAAGCTTCTAAAGGGATTAAGATAAATAGCCTGAAAATGTTTAAAGCCAAACAAATATGCATTGAAAGAGCTTTTATAGTATGAAAGATTAATTGCATAGCATGTGGAAATATCTGAATATTACCAGCTAGCATCATAGATAAATGCATGGAACTTCATTGCTGTAAACTGGTAATATTTAGGGCTGTAGTCACCCTATCACTGTTTTCACAGGCTGTATTTCATTCAAAACTGGAAATCATTCATACATCTGTGTCATACACTGGCTTATTTTTCAACAGCTGAAAAAAATCCATTGATGATTTTGACTTGATTTTCACTTAGGCCCTGTCTGTATGGGCCAAAAAAACTAGCCTCCCCCAGTCCTTTCAGTGGGGAATCTGGATGACACAGGGCCCAGACCCTAAGTCTGGTGAAAACAGTGCACTAGGCAGCAGAGCAGGACATATATGTGACCAGCTACCCAATGTCAGAACGGAAAGACCCAGGTAGCAGGAGAAGGTTGAGGCAGCTCAGGCACCAGGATACTCTGGGCTCATCTTAGAGCATCCTGGCCCATGCAAACACCAGCTTGCTTAGCAAAGCAAGCAAAGAATGCTAGTGCCTGTTTGTTCCAGATATTAGTCAAGGTGACACTGGAAATGCTAATATAGGAGGTCTTGTTAAAATATTATTAATGCTGGAGTTAATAGTACTGTGGGTTAACTTTTAAGACCAATTAATCATGCAGCAGAATTTATACCAGAGGCACAATACCATACATGCGAATTTCCTGTGCAATTGGCAGCCTTTAAGCATTACTATAAATCAATGAGCCACTGGGTTAAAATGAAACCAACAGGTTTGTCGGCCGTCGTTTAATGTTTTGAGGGAGAAATGCTAAGGCTATGAAAGGTGAGGGCATTCTTACCTCCATGGGAAAAGCTTTAAAATTAACAGTATGTTCTGAGCCACGCTGATTTTCTCTGCCCCAGTGAAATCGAACATCATGCAGTTCAAATTCATGCCCCCGAGGCAATGGTCCTCCTACTAACACTGAAAGACAAAACAGCACAAATTATAGCTGGTGACATTAGAGCGGACAATTTGCTGAGGACTTTCCCAGTTAATGGGAGGAAAAGTGTTCCTTTTAGGGCAAAGGTGGAAGCATTTAGTCACAATTCATAAATTTGGTTCATTTGCTTTGTCACTTCACACTTCATATAATAAGTTTGGCAAGTATGCCATTCCATTCTCATTTTTATGACAATTTTTCATAATGTAAGATAAATGTTGTTCTGTTTTTACCACTCCTGACTATAGTTTTATACATACCTATCTGTGAGTCCTGTACTTTCACCACCTGAAGGACTTTTGCATATAATATATGACTTATAAATTACATAAACATGCCTCTTCTAAGAAATTCACAGCTGGATCCAAAGGGTCTTAATTGTTTTACATCCATGGCCAATCTCCTGGTGTTTTGTTTTTTTTTAAATATGGGAACTAAGCAGGTGGGTTATTGGTTAACTTTAGATACTTTGAGATGGCATTATTTGAGCCTGTTACACTGGGCTTTAGGCTTGGTTTTAAAGTACACACTGACTTAGTTACGTGTGGGATGGTCAAAGTGTGGACCTGATGATTTTCCTAGACCTCTCAGGGACCTTTGATACCACCACCCATAGAATTCTTCTGGGGAGGCTGTCTGACATGGGAAATGTATACACTGTTTTCAGTGGTTCTGCTATTATCTGGACAGCCAATTCTGGAAGGTGGTGCTGAGAGACTGTTAATGTGCCCCATTAAGACTTTCTTTCAGAATTCCCCTGGGTGGGTGTTTATGTATGGGGGGTGAGTTTTTACATCAGCCTGCCATTAACCTTCTGCAAAACATTTTTCTCCCATTAAATTCAAAGCTAGTTTCAATGGGAGAAGGGAAAACAGCCACCCTCCAAATCAATAACTGCCCTCTCCATTGTCATAGTAGAGCATAGAATATAGCATCTGCTTTTGATGCTGTCACAGCACATCTCTGGGTGAGTGGTGTTTGAACATCATCACTGACCATCCTTGCTTGGTATGATTTGATGCTGTTTCCAGGGGTGTTGGAAGTTTCTTTTTTGCTTTTTTAAAAATCTCATGGGATTTTCTGAGATATGTGCTTTCCCTGATCTTCATGGCTTAGGCAGGTATATGGTATGTTGGCCATTCTGCCACTGTCGTTGAAGTGTATAAACATACACACACACACAGAATTACAGCATAGAGGTGCTTTGTAAATCACCTTGCAAATATAAACTGAATTTCTCTGTGCCATACCATCAGTGCAGCACAGTCTATAAGTTACTTTTAAGAAAGAATGAATACAATGACATGTTGAAGCCACCATTACCTGAATAGAGCATCATCCTTCCACTGCTCAGTTACAGATGGCTTCATTATGTCATTACATTAATTTGTCTTAAAAGTAACATACTAAGCCAGGGGCAGGCAACCTTTCTGAGACCTGGGCCGGTCTCCCGTAGCCCAGGTCTCGGCTGGGCCTGGGGGGGGAGGAAATGGCAGTGCACGCACTTACACGCGTGCGCAGCCACCGCAGCGCATGTCACGGCTACCATTTTGGAAATCAAAATGGTGGCCACGACGCGTTTGCGCATGCGCAAGAGCGCATGCGCAAACAAGTCATGACCGTCATTTTGATTTCCAAAATGGCGATCGTGACAAGCATGGCCGCAGAGCGGCAAAAACATGCCGCAGCTGCGGCGTGCGGTGGCAGCAGCAACCTTTGGCCTGGGCCGGTAAGTCCGGGGACCGGGGCCTTAACCGGCCCCCTGGCCGTAGGTTGCTGGTCCCTGTGCTAAGCTGTGCTTTATAGAGTGTATGGCCACTAGACTAGGTTCTTTCTCTGTGCATGTTTCCAAGGTGTCTGTTGCCCTACTGCATCAACCCCTGAATAATACCCCAGCCTAGAAGACAAAGATAAAGACTCTGGCCATTGCTCTTCTACCGCCTTGTTTATTTGTACTGCTAATTTATGTATTGTATGTTTTTTATTCATTGTTATTTTAACTCTATATTAGTTTAATATATTTTTAAGGGGGGTGGGTTAGGGAATGGATTCTTGGATTGTTTTAACTTCTTGTGATGTTTTTAATTTGATGTACGCCACCACAATTGCACTGCAGAGGGGTGGGATAAAAATAAATTATTATTATTATTATTATTATTATTATTATTATTATTATTATTATTATTATTGAAAGATGATAACAATAAAATCAAGTCATTTGAGATGTGGTGCTGGAGAAGATGCTGAGGATCCCATGGGTAGCCAAAAGGACAAACAAGTGGGTCCTAGAGCAGATCAAGCCGGAAAACTCCCTGGAAGCCAAAATGACCTTCAGACACATCATGAGAAGGGAGAACTCTTTGGAAAAATACAATAATGTGGGGGAAGGTGGAGGGAGGTAGGAAGAGAGGAAGGCCACATGCTAGATGGATGGACTCTACTAAGGAGGTCACGGGTATGGAGTTTCAGGAATTAAACAGAGCAGTGGAAGATAGAGGGTCTTGGAGATGTCTCATCCATAGGGTCGCAATGAGTCAAGATTGACTTAAGGGCAGTTACCAACAACAACAACAAAACATATTTTTCAATGGGTTTTTTATGGGGTTTCTTGGCAAGATTTCTTCAGAGGGTATTTGCCATTGCCTTCCTCTGAGGCTGAAAGAATGTGACTCCTTGTTTCCAACTTATGTCGACCTTAAAGTGAACCTATCCTGGGGTTTTCTTGGCAAGATTTCTTCAGAGGGTTCCTGTCTGCCCAATTTTTTCCTCTTGATCACTTTCTTTTTATTTATATTTTGGGGAATGGATGTGGCCACTTGAAACTAACTGTAGGTCAGAATCCATCGTTAAAAAGGATTATACACACAAACACATGTATATACATACATACATACACACACACACACACATATTTGTTGTTCTTGTGTGCCTACAAGTCATATTTTGATTTATGGAAACCCTATCATGGAGTTTTCTTGGCAAGTTTTGTCAGAGGGGGGGTTGCAATTGTTAGCCTGATGATGAGAGTGTATGCCTTGGGTTTTCCCCTAGAAGTCCCACTCCCAGAAGGCAGAAGTCCCACCCCAGAAGTCCTGCCCCCGGCACCTGGTGACAATGCTACTGAGTTTGGGCACTCATCCTTAAAAAGGTTTGCCATCACTGACTTAGGCTGTTGGGTGGGTTTTGAAACATAAGAAGTAAGACGTATGTATTTATTTACTTATTTTATATCCTATATATTCTCATAGCACAGGATCTACAAAAGAATACAACCTGACCCACCGAGATTTTTAGGGGTATGTGATTTAGTGCTCCTGAGAAATCCCACAGCTCTGATCTTTCCTCAGGCTATTTTGGGTCCAGTCTAAGCTGCTTTCTTTCTTCACACATACCGAATTAGCACATTCCACAGCTGGGGAGGGGGGGAGTTAAGACCTGCTTTTGAAATGTTCAAAAAGTGAGCTCTGTTAGTCTGTTTCAGTATAAAAAGGGAAGACAAAAAATAGCCTTGTGGCAACTTAAGGCTAAGCCATTTATTTCAGCATATGGGTTTGTGGGTACAGCATCTGAAGAAGTGGGTTATAGCCCACAAAAGCTTATGCTGAAATAAATGGGTTAGTATGAAAGGTGCTGCAAGACTGACACTTTTTCTTCCTCTTTAATGCTGATTTTGAAATAGCTATCTCTTTGCAAAAAAAAAGTCCAGGCACAGAGAGCAATTTTAATAATAAAAGGCGGGAGAGACACAGATACATTTCCAGGGCCCTTAAGGCAATCTTTAGCAGCCCTATTTGATAAATTTGGCAGAATTCACTGTTAATGGAAACAAATGTCCAAAATGAACCCCCAAAAGCCATTTCATCCAACCCCAATTTCATAACATTAAATTTTCCTCATATGTCTCTGTCCAATTTGGACATGATCAGAATCGAAAGGAGGCAGAAGTCACTCATGCTTCCTCTCTTGTCACTTCTGGACCATATCTGAAGCAGACTTCAGAAATGCATCAAATTTTCTTCCCAATGTAGAGATGCAAGTTTCCAGTGCAGGATCCATTGACAAATGTTTCCTGATGACCATCTGGCCATACACAGGATGGGAAATTTATTTGTTGTCCCCCTAGCTGCTTCATAGCATTCAAAGATTTGCCAAGAATATGTTAAGTACAAAACATTCTGCATGTTGTTAGCTTTAAATGCTAATGCTACATGTTACTATGCAGCAAAAATTGTGCAATTCTCTTCTTCACAGAAGCTAAAAACACAGAGCCAGAACAATGTTATCTGGGAGCTGGTTGCATGCTTGAAAACAAGAGGCCATGGGGAGCACACTCTAAGTGTTGTCCATCCTATGCAAGCCAGTTTCTTTCACCACTACAAATTATAAGAATTCACTTGGCTTAGGGCCAAGTCTATCCTTCCATTTCCTTAATTAACATGTTGAAAACACAAGAAAGAAATCAGACAGACAATAGGATTCTGTAATGCTTGAAGGATCAAGATAGCATTATATTCCTATCTTGAAAACTTCTGGGATGCTCTTTTTGGTCTGATAACTTGTATCTGTCCACAGTTCTATGCCTTGAAGTTTCTGAGAGAGTTCTCCAAGAAAGCTCAAGTGTGTGCCTCACTCAATAAGATATAACACACTCTGAGCTAGGCAATTCCTTGTTCAAATCACACTTTAGCCATTGTGGCCTGAGGCAAGCCTCTTTCTCTCAACTTCTGCATATTCTGCACATCAGCAATGTGGGGACAATATTGATGGTCTTATAAGGTGCTTATAAGGTTTCTTGATATAGTGTGTATCTCTGACTACTTGACAAATTTTGGCAATTAATAATCAGCTTAATTTATAAGCTTATCACACTGTGTTCTTGTAATGTAATGAGTACGTGATGAGAACAGAATGGAATGTATTTTATCACACACCATCAGGCCTAAAATAAGAAGAAGAGCCTTCCCTCCATTACCATC
>CM034706.1:49060578-49071097 GCA_020142125.1 Phrynosoma platyrhinos | reverse complement strand
ATTTCCACTTTATTATCGCTTTCTGGCCCACATGTGATAGCGTCCTTATATTCATTGGTGGTCTCCCATCCAAGTACTAACCAAAGCTTACCCTGCTAAGCTTCCAAGATCAGACAAGATGTGGTGCCTTTAAGGTATTTAGGCAAAATTAATAATAATCTGTCTGCCAATGTTTAGCTCTGTACACATACACACACCCCTTTAAAACAATTCTGCCATCCTTAGTCCCTGTGTGGCCCTTGATTCATAGCACAGCCACCCTGGGACAATCTTACAGTAACCATAATATGTTAAGGAAAGCCAGGCTTTCCTTAAAATGACTCTCAGCTTGAAAATTATAGCCATATTGCAGATCCTTTTGGTGAGCTTAATATAGGGACAGATTTTCAGCAGCATCTGTGGAAACTGCTAAGAAACTAGAGTGTACTGCACACTGATAATGTTATTTCTGCACTCTTACAGTTCTTTAATTGTACAGACAATGAAAAACAGATGGCAGAATACACCAAAGTCTGAGATGAAATGTCAACACAGGCCATTTTTTGCTGGACTTTTATTGTTTGCTCTTTGATCAAAGAGTGAAACAATGTAATACCTGATAGTGTGAAAATGCTAAAGCTTATTTGACTTGTTTCAGGCCAAGAAGTTGGTTCTCCTTCTCCATTAGTTTCCTTCATGAACCAGGCTGGGACCTTTAACCCCCTCAGGGCCACATTTTGTTATGGAATACACACACACAACCAAAAACCTACAGCTACAATGTAGGCATTCTACACATTGTCATCAACACAGTTATACAAATCATTTACAAACAAGGCAGAAGTTTTTTAAATAATCCATTGCTTGCCGTCAATGGAGTTTTGGTTTTGGGGGTGGTATTTATTTATTTATTTTGTCCCAGCCATTGGAACAAGAGTGTCCAGTGACTCCATCACTGCAGAGCCATCAAATCCATGCTGGGTTTTACCTCTGCTCCTGCTAGTATTGGCTCTGTTGGGAAGAGGCACTAGGGACCACATTGCCAACATATTATAGTTAAATGAGCACATTAAGGAATTTCAGAAGAAAATCAGCATGTGCTTTATAGACTGCAGCAAAGCATTTGACTGCAGAGACCACAAAAAAAAACAATGGAATGCTCTAAAAGAAATGGGAGTGCCACTACAGTTGATAGTCCTAATGAGAAATCTATATTTAAGAGAAGAGGCTTCTGTAAGAACATAATATGGACAAATAGAATGATTTCCAATTGGCACAGGGTTCAGCCAAGTTTGCATTCTGTCACCCTTCATATTTAACTTGTATGCAGATAATATCATATGAAGAACAGGATTAGATTTAGAAGGAGGATGGAAGATAGGAGGAAGGAACATCAGCAATCTAAGGGATTATTGCATGCCCAGTCCACACCGGGATAGATGTGGGTTGTAATGTTAGGAAAGATCTAATTAGGGGAATTTATAATTAGCTCAAATATGCAAGAGTGGGGTCCTAACAAAGCCCCATGGGACCGGGGACCATTATGCATATCAGAAGACTAAGGAATCCCACAATGGATGATGCTGAGACAGGCTTCTCTAATTAAAGTCTAAATATTTATTAAAGTAAAGGGGAAAACTGTATACATGCAAATATAGCATATACACACATTGCACTCTTAGGAATAAAGGAGTGAAAGCGGGAATAGCTTGAGATGGGCCAGACTGAAGGAGTTACTCACTTCTGAAGGCTTCTCTGGGATCCGCTGTGGATATTGATGATTATGATGATGATGCACAGCCGCCAAAATGTGGGGGGGGGGGGAAGGATGGCCGTGGGAGCTATGATCAGAACACAGGCTGACTTGGAGTCAGCATGCACTCTCAAGATAGCACATGGAGCCTACAAATCTCAGGGTTTAAATAGGAAATTTCTACCTTCTGGCTATTGACTAAACGGCTTGGCTGAAGCCGGGACAAAGGCATTGATAGCCTTAGCTTTGTTAAACCTAGGTGTGAGAATAGCCTAAACAATGCATTTGGTTTCGAGACTATCACTATCACAGATCTGATCACTGCCTCATTAAGTGTGAGACTCAAGACAAATAAGCATTATTATCTGTCTTTTAATGGTTTTTCCCTTTTAGCAACTCCCAAACCTGTCTGGTAGGGAATTTTCCAACTGTCCTCAGCAGATCTCTCAGTGCCTATATGACCTGTCATCTAGGGGATTATGGACAACATCCCACAGAAGTCAGTCTGGGGTCATAGAGGGAACTCCACATGTATCCAAAATTTTATGAAAAATCACATATGCTAACAGTAACTATCACTGGTGGATCTTATTGCACTGCCCTGTGCCCATTCATGAAAAGCTGTGGGAAAAGCCTGGATTGGAAATGGGCTGCCTACTGCCTGGGCATGGAACAGTGCGATAAGATCTGTCTGTGACAGTTACTACCCACATCTATCCTAGTGCAGATTTGGCATGCAATAATCTTCTAAAATATGTGGATAACACCATACTACTAGTGAAAAACATCATAGACTTGGAATAATTACTAAGGGCAGTCAAAGATGAAAATGAAAAGATAGGCTTACTGCTGAACATAAAGAAAACAAAAATAATGACCATAGAGGATCTTCATAAATTCAACCTAGATAATGAGGAAAACAAAATAATTAAAGATTTTCTGTGCCTTGGATCAAAAATTGATCAGACTGGAAACTGCAACCAAGAAATCAGAGGAAGACTAGGAATGGGAAAAGCATTGATGGAAGAAATAGAAAGATCCTAAAGAGTAAAGATTTATAACTGAGCAGTAAAGTTAGAATCATCCAAGCTATTGTATTTCCTCATGTATAGATGTGAGAGCTGAACAGTAAAGAAAGTGGATAGAAAGAAAATCATGTGAGATGTGGTACTGGAAAAGACTCCTGAGGATACCATGGACAGCCAAAAAGACAAACAAATGGATCCTAGAACAGATCAAGATATGACTTTGTGGTTGTTGTTTTGTTTGTTTGTTTGTTTGTTTGTTTTTTGTTAAAGGATGTCTTCTAAGTTTTGCTTGCATAGAACAGATCAAGCCTGAAATTTTCATGTAAGTCAAGAATACAAAAATCATGTAGTCATATTTTGGCTACATCATGGGAAGGCATGACTCATTAGAAAATGCAATAATACTAGGGAAGGTGGAAGGCAGTAGAAAAAGAGGAAGACTATACGCCAAATGGATAGACTCAAACAGGGAAGTCTCATTCCTGAATCTGCAGGACCTAAGCAGAGCAGTGGAGCATACAGGTATTGGAGATGTCTCATCTACAGGGTTACCATGAGTCATGGTTGACTTGAGGGCAGTTAACAACAAGAAGAGCTCTTGTTCAATGTGGAGCAGTTGTGAGAGTAGTAGTGGTAAAACCCAGAGTGGAGGCACAACCCTTGTGGCAGTGGATCTAGCACTCAATTCTGTATAAGAATTCTCATTTGGATTTATTATTTTTTTTAAAAAAGCCTACACTTCAAACTGTGCAACTCATATAATTGCTCATACAATGCAAGATTTTGTGTTTGTTTTTTGTTTTAATTCTAGTGCATGAGGGTTAAACAAACCTGTTCCTAACTACAGGGTTCCTGGCCTCAAGGGTGGTAAATCCATGTAAGCAAAACTTAGAAGACATCCTTTAACAAAAAATACAAAGTCATATCTTATATAACAGGGACTTTTCATAGCAAAATACGTAATATTGCTCGTTCAAGACTTTTTTTGTTTTGGCAGAACTCAGGGGAAATATTATTTCATTGCTCCCACCCATCTACTGCTTAACCATTTCCTTGCTTCAAATGGTTCACCATCAGGGGCAGCCAAATATATTTTGCTGCCTAATACACAGGAATTCATCTCTCATCCCATTCATATCAAGTTGCAAAGTACTGAAGGGTGACTTTTGATCCTTGTCCTTCATTTTCAGGACACTTCACAACAGTCACTTAAGATGACTGTCTCATTATTCATGGCAGACTTCTGTTTTCTTTATTATTTTGTACATTTTAGCTGTGTTTTAAATGTATCATTTCAATTGTATTTTACATTGAAATAAAAAAAAGAAGACGACTGTCTCATGGTGGTGCCGGAGTTACCCCACTATTTCTTTCTTCTGTATCTTTGTTCTCAAAAAAACACATTTTTTTCCTCCAGGATGCTTCACATATTTAATAATAATAATAATAATAATAATAATAATAATAATAATAATAATAATAATAATAATAATAATAATAATAATTTGTACCCCATCCCTCTGCATAGCAATCGCCACCATCATCCTCATAATTTTTAACACCAGGAACTGGAAGTGGGCAATACAGTGCAGAAATTTGGAGTGGATAAATAGTCAGGTATTCCCTTTTTCTCACCGTATCATGTAATTTAGTTATTTCTTCCCAAAACTTCATTTTTAAAGGAGAAAAAAGTCATTGGTTTCTGCTATATCCCACAAACCACCATCACTCAGTATTCAGGCATACCTAAGTAAAAGGTGTACATGTGTCACATCAGATTTGGAGGACACAGTCTTGGATCTCCTTGATGGAATTAATACACACACAAGTAGCACTTGGGTCCCATGGTTTACAATGTGGTGGTAAATCCAACCACTTTATGAGAGGAAACCCCTCAAAACTAAAATGGCTACAACATTTTGATGTTCCTAGGCTGTGTCTAAAATAATTAGTAGAAAGGACAATCAAAGTCCTTTCTGGTATAGAAACAAGATCACGTAAAAATGAAAATGTGGATGAGAGGATGAAGGAAATGAAATGGCAAAATTCCTACAAAAATGTTAGAGTATTATAGAAAGGAAGTGAGACAAATAACAGTCAGGGAGCCAAACCTAACAAAAAGAACTGAATTAGATTTTCAGAACAAAACTGCAGTCATGAGGTACTGAAAGATCATTCTCTTAATCTTAATCAAGTTGAAGGCCAGGTGGGATTCCTGAAAGAATTAGGAAGACTAATCAGGTCATGTTGAAACACTCTTGCATTGAGCTGGTCTTTTTACTGATTGTAGTAGAGTCAGCAATTAAATATTACTTGAAGAAACAGTACTATCATTGATTATTGTATCTGAAGGAATCTGGAGCATCATGGGAAATACCCAAGGGCTGGAGTAAAAGACTATATAATACAAAGTTAATTTTTTTAAACTTAAGAGAAAGAATGATAAAGATTGAGATTAACTGACTGTTAACCTAGCTTCTATACCAGCATCAAAAATTAAAGGGGAGGGAAACAACAGGGACGTTATTGTGGGAGTCTACTACAGACCCCCGACTCAGGCTGAGGAATTGGATGAAGCCTTTCTTGAACAGATGACCACACACTCAGAAAGGAGAAATATAGTAGTGATGGGTGACTTCAATTATCCTGATATTTGCTGGAATTCAAACTCAGCAAAATCCTCAAGGTCTAGCAAATTCCTCACTTGACTTGATGACAATTTCATTGTCCAAAAGGCGGAAGAGGCAACCAGGGAGTCATCTACTTTGGATCTGATCCTAACTAACAGGGAAGACCTAGTTAATGGGGTGCAAGTGGTTGGATCCTTAGGTGGGAGTGATCATGTTCTCCTGGAATTTATTATACAGTGGAAAGAAGAAGCCAGACATGCATTCTAGACTTTAGGAAAGCTGATTTTAGTAAACTTAGAGAAATACTGGGGGTGATCCCATGGACAGGAATACTAAAAGAAAAGGGAGTTCAAGATGGATGGGAATTTCTCAAAAGGGAGATACTGAAGGCACAATTTCAAACAGTTCCAATGAGGGGGGGAAATGGGAGGTGCCTCAAGAAACAGGATGGATGACTAAGGAACTTTCAACTGAACTAAGTTTTGAACAGAACATGTACAAGAAATGGAAAAATGGGGAAATCACCAAAGAGGAATTCAAACAAATAGCTAGCATGTGTAGGGGTAAAATCAGAAAAGCTAAAGCGCAGAATGAACTCAGGCTTGCTAGAAAGATTAAGAACAATGAAAAGGGTTTTTTGGAGGTATGTCCGCAGCAAAAGGAAGAAGGAGGAAATGGTAAGGCCACTGTGTGGGGAAGATGGCAAAAAGTTAACAGGGGACAGAGAAAAGGCAGAATTAGTCAACACGTTTTTTGCTTCAGTCTTCTCAGAAAAGGCAAAGGGTGCTCAACCTGAGGATAATGGAGCAGAGGACAGAATAGGAGAATTTCAGCACAGAATAAGTAAAGAAATAGTTCAGGAATACCTAGTTAATCTAAATGAATATAAGTCTCCAGGACCAGATGAATTACATCCAAGGGTACTAAAAGAACTGGCAAATGTAATCTCGGAAACATTGGCAATAATTAATAATCAATAATCTCCTGGAGAACAGGAGAAATCCCAGCAGACTGGAGGAGGGCAAACATTGTCCCCATCTTCAAAAAGGGAAAAAAAGAGGATCCCAACAACTATCGTCCAGTTAGTGTGACATCAATACTGGGAAAGAGTCTGGAGCAGATAATTAAACAGAGTCTGTGAACACCTGGAAGGTAATTCCATAATTACAAAAAGTCAACATGGGATTCAGAGAAACAAGTCATGCCAGACAAATCTGATCTCTTTTTCTAATAAAATTACCAGCTTGGTAGATGAAGGGAATGCTGTAGATATAGTATATCTTGATTTCAGTAAGTCCTTTGACAAGGTTCCTCATGACATTCTTGCAAACAAGCTGGTAAAATGTGGGCTAGACAAAGTAACTGTTACATGGATTTGTAATTGGTTGACCAGCTGAACCCAAAGGCTCCTTTTCAGCCTGGCTCCTTTTCAACCTGGAAAGAAGTGACCAGTGGGGTGCCACAGGGCTCTGTCCTGGGACCAGTGCTATTCAACATCTTTATCAATGACTTGAATGACAGTATTGGGGGCATAGTTCTCAAATTTGCAGATGACACCAAATTAGGAGGAGTAGCTAATACCCCAGAAGACAGGATCAAAATTCAAAATGACTTGAACAGACTAGAAAGCTGGGCCAAAGCTAACAAAATGAATTTCAACACAGAGAAATGTAAGGTACTGCACTTAGGGTGGAAAAACGAAAAGCACAGATATACGATGGGGGACACCTGGCTGAATGAGACTACGTATGAAAGGGATCTTGGAGTCCAGGTAGACCACAAGTTGAACATGAGTCAACAGTGTGATGCAGCAGCTAAAAAGGCAATTTTAGGCTGCACTGATAGAAGTATAGTGTCTAGATCAAGAGAAGTAATAGTGCCACTCTATTCTGCTTTAGTCAGGCCTCACTTGGAATATTGTGTCAAGTTCTGGGCACCACAATTCAAAAAGGATGTGGAGAAACTGGAGCGTGTCCAAAGGAGGGCAACTAAAATGGTGAAGGGTCTGGAAACCAAGCCCTATGAGGAACGATTTAGGGAGCTGGGGATGTTTAGCCTGGAGAAGAGAAGGTTAAGAGGTGTTATGATAGCCTTGTTTAAATATTTGAAGGAATGTCATATTGTGGAGGGAACAAGCTTGTTTTCTGCTGCTCCAGAGACTAGGACTCGGAACAATGGGTGCAAGCTCCAGGAAAAGAGATTCCACCTCAACATTAGGAGGAATTTCCTAACAGTAAGAGCTGTTCGACAGTAGAACAAACTCCCTTGGACTGTAGTGGAGTCTCAGAGTTCTTTAAGCAGAGGCTGGATGGCCATCTGTCAGGGATGCTTTAATTGGGAGTTCCTGCATGGCAGGGAGTTGGACCAGATGGCCCTTGTGGTCTCTTCCAACTCTATAATTCTATGATTCTGTGATCATACATTTTTAATAATTATGGGGGTTTTAACCATTTTTTTAAAGGAGAGAAATGGAGGGATCACTATTTGATGAAATACTCTGGCCATAATATTGGCAGTATAAACAAAGATGGCACTCAATTTATGCCTGACCATAGAACTAATTGACCACTGCCTACAACAAGACCAAAAAGCATCAAAAGAGCAGATGCACAGTTGGTACATTTTCTTTCCACTTTTTACAAATAACAACTGGTGGTGTCATATAATCCCCATAGACAACTATGGAATTTCAAGATGTGCCTTCACAGTAATGTCTGCTGCTTCAGATATTTCCTGAGAGTATTTAAGTTATATCTCCAGTTATGCATGAACAGTTCTGATACATCTAGCTGAAGTGGACTTGTTCCTTGCTTTCTGCCTCACTGGGCTCTTTACTAACATGTGGAAATTGACCTGAACCATACAGGAACTGTGTCAAACATAATAGCAAACCTTAGGGTTATATGCATACATTGATGAGCTCTCCTTCTCCTCCAACTGTTTCCATTTAAACCAACAGCAGTTTTCTGTTTCATATATAGAGGCTGAGCAGATGGAAAACAAGACCAATCCCAGTTTTTATAATTGGTCCACACACCCCGTTCTGAAGGCAGGCCAAATACACATGGGCAGTCCACACCACACAGCATCAAGCTGGACTTCTTGGGGGGTTTCCCCACTCCCTGCCCCCATGCATGTGCACCACTGCATGAACACACCACTGCATGAACTGCCACTGAGACTGGCAATTACCTCCCTCTTCCCATCCAGCTGCCATCCCACTGGATGCCCTCTGTGACCAGCCAAACAGTTGAACGAGTGATACACCACCTGTACAGTACATTGGTGCACACAGTGACACAATGGCAAAGCAATAATGAAGTCCCTCATACAAGCCCCCTTTCACCCCTTCACCCCATGCCCCCTGTTGAACTATCTGATTTGTGTATGTTTTAATTACATCCATTGCATTATTGGCAATCTGCTGTGTTTGTCGTACTTTTTGCATCATGGGGTGTGTGACAAGTCAATGGTGCAATGGGTTGATGGTGCAGCTAGCCACTTATGTGCCTGTATGTTCAAATGAGAAAAAAAAACATATGGCAAGCAAGGTGGCTGCATCTCACTGATCCCAGGATGCATGCTCCAGATTGCTTCCATATACTGCCTTGGCTTTCCTGCATTCCCACACTCATGCCATGCTGTTTTCATGCCTGTCTAATGATGCACATTTTCCATGTTAAAGTGGAGTATCAGAGCTTCTTTTTGCTCTGGCTTTTAGCTTCATCTCAGTTCTAATCTGGTTTGACACCATACATCAACTGAACAGGTAGGCTTTAAGTCACTTTGGAAGCTGCTTTATTTTGCCAGTGAGGACAACCTCATACAGAAGATCTTATTGCAGTACTTATATAACTGTCATACCTCTCCCAACTTAAATTTTAATTCTGGCAGTATCCTGATACTATTGCAGGGATTTTTTTTGCCAAATCCACTGCCTGGGTCCAGCCCAGGTCCAGCCCTGATTCCAGGAGCACTCCAGCAGCCATTTTCTTAAGGTGCAAACTCCCGGTTTCTAAAAGAGGCACACTGAGTGCCCCTGGGAGCAGGAATGAACCTGGACTGTATTCAGGCAGCAGATTCGGCAGCAAAATCCCGGCAATAGTATCAGGATGCTGCCCAAATTAAAATTTAAGTCAGGATACGTAAGACGGTTTTATAAGCAGTGTGATAAGTTCCAGAGATAAACTGTGTTTAGCTAAAATGTTTTGTTGTTGTTGTTGTAGTTTTTTAAACAAACCAAAATTAAAACATGGTTTCTAATCTTAGATTGTCTGGATAAACCATAGTCAAAATGAAATGCAGTTTCCATTTTTGATGAAATAAGACATTTTAGATAGTTTAAAATGAAAACAAGTGCTTCTGATTGCCTCTTTCTGTTTGCACTGGTGGAGATGGGAAATGTAAACACATCGATGTAACACAAAAACAAGGATTGGGAACATTTGGTCTTCCAGATGTTTTAGACTACATGTTCCTATAATCACTGACTGTCAGTCATGGTGGCTTGAGTTTCTGAGATCTGAAATCTAAGGCTCTGTGTGCTTAAGTTAATAAAACAGCCTTCCATCATCATCTGGACGGAGACCAGATGATACATGGCCCAAATGCTGGGTCTGATATGAACATACCAGACAAAATCTGGCCCATTCAGAACTGGGGTATACCCACTTAAAATGCATTTGAAAAACTTACTTTTTACTTTGGATCTTCCTGGAAGATCCAGAGCCTTCTGCTCTGACACTGGGCTACTGTTTAAAACACATCTCACTGAGCTGTTGGCACATCTGCCACTGCCACCAATCACTTGCTCTGAGGTAAGAGTGAGGCACCCCATCTTGCGATCAAGGCCAGATACTTTGTTCTGACTTCAGAACAAAATGATCCACAATAGTGGTGGATGTGGTGGGCAGCTCAGTGTGACATACGTGTAATCAGCCACCCCACATAGGAACAGAGGGCCTTTACAACAGGGAAGGGTTGAGGCAGCTCTGGGACTAGGATACTCTGGGCTGCTCTGTGCCAGTGCAGACAGGTTGTACAACACCTAAAGGGTCAAAGGTTTGTTCTCCTTTGTGTTAACAAAGGACGTTATCACACTGGGGCAAATCTGCTGGTTAATCCACACA
>CM034706.1:49027350-49050430 GCA_020142125.1 Phrynosoma platyrhinos | reverse complement strand
GATGCCGCAGCTAAAAAGGCCAATGCAATTTTAGGCTGCATTGATAGACGTATAGTATCTAGATCAAGGGAAGTAATACTGTCACTGTATTCTGCTTTGGTCAGGCCCCACCTGGAATACTGTGTCCAGTTCTGGGCACCACAATTCAAAAGGGGTGTTGAAAAACGAGTGTGTCCAGAGGAGAGCAACTAAAATGGTGAAGGGTCTGGAAACCATGTCCTATGAGGAATTACTTAGGGAACTGGGTATGTTTAGCCTGGAGAAGAGAGGGCTAAGAGGGGATATGGTAGTCCTGTTTAAATATTTGAAGGGATGTCATATGGAGGAGGGAACAAGCTTGCTTTCTGCTGCTCCAGAGAATAGGACTCGAAACAATGGATGCAAGCTACAGGAAAAGAGATTCCATCTCAACATTAGGAGAAACTTCCTGACAGTAAGGGCTGTTTGACAGTGGAACACACTCCCTCGGATTGTGGTGGAGTCTCCTTCTTTGGAGGTCTTTAAACGGAGGCTGGATGGCCACCTGTCGGGGATACTTTGATTTTGAGTTCCTGTATGGCAGGGGGTTGGACTGGATGGCCCTTGTGGTGTCTTCCAACTCTATGATTCTAAGTTCTAGTCCAGCACTGACCATGCTGGTTCTTTCAGGAACAAAGTAAGGGATGAAACAGACTGGCAGTTTCCGCCGGCTTTGGGGTGACAATGGGGCATGGCATTGGACACCGCCTGCCCTGACACTGCCCTCAAACCACCATCACACCGCATTGCGGTGCTCCAGTGGCACAGCGTTTATTTGCCGCATGCCACAGGAGTGCTGAAAAGCTGCCACCATGGCAGAAAAGCCACTGTTGCAGCGGAAAAGCCACCCTTTTGCCGGTACAAAAAGGGGTGGCTTTTTGTTGCTTCTTTTGCAGCGGCAAAACACCAAAGTGAGGCTGCAGCGTACAGTTGCTGCAGCATCCACCTGGCTCTTTCAGGAGTGGCATCATGCCATCCCTTTGGGCCAGTCTGTTTCGGCCCTAAATTTCATACTATGTTATTTATTCATTGTGCTATATTAGAAGCTTATATTCTTCCACATCTCTTACAAATGTCATTAAATATCCAGCTAATAATTACCTGTCACTGCCTTTCAGTTTCCTCTTGCCATAGATTTTCAAGAATGCTTCAATAAACCCCAAATATGGCTCCAGAATCACAGTCCCATAATGGTCCATAAGGCAATAGCTCCACTGTTAGTGCTTGCAGCCTTATATATTCTCTTCTACAGCTGACACTTTCACATATTTTAAAAGTGCTTACTCCTTCCCTTATTCCTTGCCATATTGTACTGCTTTCTGCCTTGCCATTATGAATGTTTTAGTTGTTGTTGTAAAATTGTTTGTTGTTTGTTTTTGTTTAATACTGTTTTAAGGGGTGGGTGGGTTTTTGGTACATTGTGACGGTTTATTGCTGTAAGCCACCTCAATTGCATCTGCAGAGGGGCAGGATATAAACAAATATTATTATTATTATTATTATTATTATTATTATTATTATTATTATTATGTGTCATGCTAGCAATTTCTTTCAGTTAGTCTCAAAGGTGCTCAAGATCCCTTTGCAAGTATGTGTCATAAATGCTTGTGATGTTTCTTTCAAGTTCAGTTGTTTAGACAGTTGTAATAAGAAGTTGCCATGGAGTGCATTTTATATAGACAGATAAACCTAGCTCATTTTCTTTGAGTTAAGGGGAACAAATGGGAATTGATATGGAATATAAGGGGAAAACAACAGCTAATTTTCTATCTAAAAAGCAGTAATATCCAACATATTGCAGAGGTTTAACTTTACAGTGTTCAGCCTCAATTTTACTAGCTTACTACTAAGACCTCTCATGAGTTTGAGGCACATGTTCCATTTGTTGGAAGTAACTAGGAGTGCATCCACACCACATTTATAGCACTTCAATCCCACTTTAACCGTCATGATTCCATCCTAGGGAATCCTGAGATTTGAAGTTCCATAAAGCTCTTAGAATTTTCTGCAAAACAGCTTGAATGGTATAGTTTGGGGTGTACTTTATTGTTAACTGCTGTCAAGGCAGCTTTGACTTATGGCATCTCTATGAATGAGAGTCCTCCAAGATATTCTGTTATCAATGGTCCTTTTCAAGTCCTGCAAATTCAGGGCTGTGGTTTACTAAACTGAATCAAACCACTTGTAATGTGCTTTTTTTCTTTTCCTTGTGCCTACCACTTTATCTACCATTATTGTCTTTTCTAGTGCACCAAGTCATCTCATGATATGGCCAAAGTATGATAGCCTGCCTCAGTTTGGTTATTTCAGCAGTATGTGGTATTTGTAGTTGATTTTCTTCCTGTCAGCTATTTTCACTATCCAGCTTTCACAAACATACATAGAAATTGGAAATATACAGGCCTGGACAATCCTGACTTTTGCATATTTCACTGTTTAATTTGATTTGGTTTAGATCCTGTCTTTCTTCCAATGTGGGGCTGAAAGCAGCATACATCTAACTATGGAATTTGGGGAGCTCTGCTCTGGTGCTACAACCAACTACAATTCCCAGAATTCCATAGCACTGAGCCATGGCAGTTAAAGTGGTGTCAAACCAGATTATTTGTGCCTTGCGGATGCAACTGTTGTGCAGCTCTCCCACTTTCCTTGTTTTAACAGGTTTTCTTAGGTAAGAAAATGGATGGAAGAAACAGTGTAAAAGTATGGCAGGGTTACAAATGGAAAATGCCTATTAGGTCACTTATACATTTCATGAAAGTGGCAGAATGATTGCAGAATAAGAAGTTTTGTATGGGAGCCCCCAAAACACTTTGGCAAGACATGTCACCTTGTCCTCTGCTCCCTGCATACATTTCCATAGAACTACATATGTGGAAAGGGACTTCCCAGTAAAAAGAGAAACTTTTGTCACAAGAAATGAAAAATTAACAGGATTTATTGCTTATATTAACCCCATTTTTTCATTTAAATTATTTCATTATTAGTTAATAAATCAAAGGGAATAGGCTTTGGCTGGAAGCTGCAAATTTATCAACATAATAGCATTGCTTAAAAGATATTGCTCTTCATCACCAGATCAACTGTCATATTATCCCATTCATCATAGCAGGAGGTTCTCCACATTAGTTTAGTAATCTCAGATAATCTCTTTGGTAATTTTTCCTCTTCAAGCTTTCTCTTGGTTCCCTGCGCATGCACACAAAATATGTTCTCTCCACTCAATATCAGTAAACATGGGCCAGTATCAAAATGATAAATTGTAGAATAAAAAAAAATTGAATACTGTCTTCTGGATGCACACTTCCTTCAAATTTTGTTCATGTTAAACTTTAAAAATTATTCACCAGCTTGCTATTCTTCACAAATTTGTTCAAATACTATACATTAAAAATCCTGTGGTTATGTGACAGATAGATAGATAGATGAAAAGTAGCCACTTCAACTGAATCACACTCCTGAGGCAACCAAGAAATTAACATTAAATGGTCACCATCAAACATGCTGATGACAAGATGCCTGATCCACATGATAGCACATAGTGAGAAGCCTCCTCCAGCACACAGACACAAATGCCCAGATGAAAACAGAAAATGGAAATCACTTCTAGTTTTGTTTTAAGACACTGGCAGCTGAGTTTTGAGTGGACATGGCCTGTTGGGGGAGGGTACAGGAACAAAATTTGGGCCTCATACCCTCCACAGTTGCCCACCTATGTTCTATAATATAATATAATATAATATAATATAATATAATATAATATAATATAATATAATATAATATAAATATATTTGAGGTTTGATTCAAAGATATAGCTGTGTTAGTCTGTAAAATCAGTATGTAGAGAGATCTTGTAGCACCTTTGAGACCAACTGAAATAAAGAAGTTGGCAGCATTATCTTTTGTAGACTTCAGTCTACTTCCTCAGATACATATAGTGGAATGGAAACCAGGGACAGACATACAGTTGTCCCTCTGTTTTCGTGGGGGATTGGTTCCAGATTCCTCCGCAAAAATGGAAACCCACACATATTCAAGTCCCATAGCCTTGGATGGAAGCGCGGGGGGATGCGGCCGCACACCGCAGGACCACACCCTATTGTACGCCCCTCCCTTTGTCCCTCATGCATAAGTGAGGGACGTGGATCTGAAAATTGCAAAAACAGAGGGGTAATTATACATGCCATTGGTTCTACAAGGTCTCTCTACATATTTGAGATCTGTGTGTTTGTTTCAAGGAATTCATTTTAAGTAGTTGCAAAGTTGGGTTTCTCCAAATATTTCATTTCATTTCATGGAATTTGTGTTTCCCTGAAAGAAGGTTGTTTTTTGTTTGCATACTGGAAATACTCCAGATTACTATGTAGGAAATTATGGGATAGAATTAGATACTTTTCAGTCCAGTTGCATCATGAGGAGAGGGATCTAACCTCTTTGGCTGGTTAGATCCTGCCTAAGGGCTGCCGTAAATGGCTTTCACCAGTCTTACCTTTCAATCATGTCATTTGCTTTGATCATGTGGTAGGAACTGCACAGCCAAGTTGGATGCTAATTTCTTTTGCTTGATAAAGTCAGTTAAAATTGGCACTATGAAAAAAGATAAATACCTTTTGTTCAGTGAACAGCCAAGAAGTGGCAACTTATCATTGCCATGTCAGCAGAGCAGTAAATCCATTCCAGGTTTTGGCTAGCTTTTCAAAAGCAGCCCAAAGTGCTGAAATGGTATGGGAATAGGCCTTGGCACTTGGGCTGCATCTGCACTGCAGAAATAATCCAGGTTGGCACAACCTTAACTGTCATGGCTCAATGCTATGAAATTCTGAGACTGTCATTTGTTGTGGCACCAGGTTTTCTGGCAGAGAAGGCTAAATGTCTCACAGACCTACAATTCCCAGAATTCCATAGCATTGAGCCATGGAAGTTAAAGCACTGCCAACCTAGATAATTTCTGTAATGCCTTGAAGGGCTCCTGGAAAGCCTGGATTAAAATGTGAAGTAGATTCACTGCCATACTAGCATGGAAGCTACCAGCTGTTACTGGTGCCAAGTTTTAGAACAGAGCAGAGTCATCATATTGGCCTTGCAAAATTTTGATGTCAAATTCCCCAAATGTCATGGTGAAAACTATTATTTGAATAAGCAATCATTCACTATTTATTCATAGGCAAATAGTACTGGTGCAACCTGTATAAAGATCCAAGATTCGTCTGTTGTTGTTGTGTGACTTAGGTAATTTCCGATTTATAGTGGCTATAAGATGAATGCATCATAGGTTTTTCTTGGCAAGTTTCTTAAGAGGGGGTTTGCCATTGCCATCCTATGAGGCTGAGAGAGTGTGACTTGCCCAAGGTCACCCAGTGGGTTTACATGGCTGAGCCAGAATTTGAACCCTGGTCTCCAGAGTCATAACCCAACACTCAAACCACTACGCCACATTGGCTCTCCCCAAGATTCACTAGAGAACCTCAATTAATGCAAACTTTATTAGGGTAAATAAGAGCAACTAGTGCCAGACATAAATGAAGATGATATATTTTGAGCCCAGAAAGAATGCAGTTGGTCTTACATGTGTTTTATTTATTTCACAGCTGAGAAAAGTTACTTTCCTTCACTAATTTCTGAAAACACTCAGCCAGCCTGGCAATTAGCTTTTCTATCCACCCACCCCCATATTACACAATACTTGACTATTTTAGATAAAACCGCTGGGACAAATACTTGTCCTCAAGAAGAAATCTAAAACTGCACACAAAGAAGCAACAAATTGAAAGGGGCATGAAGGCAGGCCTAAAAGGGAGAAGAGTATGAAAGGTGAAAGGCATTCTTATTCCTATTAGGAAATCTATACCATGAGGGTTTTGAACATGATTGTATATGTTTTATATTTTAAGCATTTGTGTATTGTTTTTCAGGTATACAAATGGATAAACTGGTTCATAAAGTGTTAGAATAAATTATCCTAAATTAAACAAATCTTTATACACTTAACAGTGTATGTTTTGCATTATTTTAATATGATGACAAGTTTAATTGTATTTTAATGTTGACCTTTGTTTTTAGATATACTGGACTTGTTTTAAATTGTAAGTCGCTCATCTATTCCAAAACTGGGTGTAGTTCCAAGGCTTCAATCGGTGTTAAACACTGACACACATTACTGCTATAAGGTAAACTTTATTGGCAATGAATGCTTCAGCAGATGGTACACAGCAGAGCATCCTTTCCAGTCCTTTCACTAATGGAGTCCGCCATCACCTCACAGTCAGTGGTAGCACTGGGACCCTAAACATTTAATTCTATCCAGACTATCTTTAGTCAGCAACCAAAAGTAGTCATTCTATCCAGACTATCTTTAGTCAGCAACCAAAAGTAGTTATATGAGGCCCCTGGACTGGGGTCTGCCACTTTCTACCCCGATGGAGGATGGTCTCTCAAGGGAATATATATTACAAAGAGACACACACACCACAAAATCAAAGTGTGCAAGTGTGACCCATCCCTCCCCCTCATTAGCAATGTGAACTGTGCAAGCAGGTTAGGTAGTGAGGAAAGTTCACTCCTTCACTCTGTTCTCAGGCTTCATATCTTTTCCCAGCCACAAACGGCCAAGCTAATACAAAAAAGTATCAGATGAGATCACTAAAACAAATGGATCCTTTCAGGATACTAGGCAGCTGTTAATGTTTGCCCATCATGCCAACAAGACCTCCAAAATCCATCTGCTGGTGGCAAAGGCCCAACTCTCTACTGGTGCCCTGGGTACCAATTTTGAGAAAAGGTGGGGTATTTTTTAAAAAGCAACAGAAACAAATCTTTGGTTTTTCTTTTTTTGCAACAAATTAGACTTCAGGAAAAGTAATGATGAATTAGTCTTAGTGATGCAAAGGCATGTGTACCAGGCAAGTTTTTCTGGTAGAGATTTTGGAAGTAAAACACTGCTACAGAAAAAGTCCTGTGCTGATCATATCCTGTCTTGCTAAATGGTGCAAGGACTCAAGGAAAGGCTTGTGCTAACAATTTACTTTTCAGCAGGTTTGTGCAAAAAGAGGTAGTCCTTGAGACTGTTTACTACTTACAAGGGCAAGTGTTTTAATTTACACTTTCTATGGTTTTGGATGCACTACTGTACTTGCCAAATGTCCTAGCTCTTCTCTTAAACTGAAGGCTTTTGTGATCCCACAGTACTCATGTCCCCTTGTCTTTGGTTCAATACGCAATGAAACTGAATATGATAATAATAAGACAAGAAATAACCACAGTTACATTGCAAAAGCAGACACTGACAATTGCCGGTCACGTAGTGCAATTGAAAGAACACATGTAAATTCTGGTGTCAAATAATCTTTACATTTTATTAACTGAAACAGTAGCAAACAGCAGTTGTGAAAAGTATTGCTCTTTTAGATCAGTATATTAGCATTAGTATATGAATCCTGTTCTACTTATTTCCAAAAAGAGTGTCTGTGTGTTCTACTTTAGAAAAGAGTCCCCTATTGCAGGGATCTTCTCCTCAATGGGTTGTTCAGACTAAGGGGGGATGCAGACGGGCGGCCTCACCGCTCCTTTCCCAGGTGGCGAAAAGGGCACCCGAAGAGCGCGTCCAGATGCTGCACCGGGAGGACGTCATCAGAGCACTCGCCGTGTGCATTGACACATGCTCTGATGACATCCTCAGGAAGCGGTTGGGGCATCCGGCGTGTGGCTGCCCCTCCCCTTCCCTGGCTCCAAGAAGGTGCTTTGCACCATCTTCAGAGCCCCTATGTCCATTTGAAAAGAAAAGAACCATATAATGGAAGAGCCATGAAATTACCCATCTATCATTAGAATCTGGATAATAAAGCAAGCAGACATACTGGTCAATGAAGCTAGAAAGCAGCAAGGGCCATGACAAAAAGCAAGGACTGAAAACTTACACACACTCCCTCAAAGAGCAAATTTGACAGGGAATGAAGGCCTAGTGATGGCGAACATTTTAGAGCTCGAGTGCCCAAACTCAAAGGCGTTCCTGCACTGGGTGTTACCCTATGCCGGGGGGCATGACTTCCAGGGGGACGGGCTCTCTAGGGGCAAGACTTCTCCAGAGCAGCTAAAGGCCTGGGGGGGGCACAGAACAGGCATGTGCCTATTCCTCCTCTTCCCCCCACCCTCCCGGGCCTTTAACTGTCTCTCGAGAGGCAGCTAAAGGCACAGGAAGGCAGGGGGAAGAGGAGGAACAGGTACGCACCTGTTCCTCCTCTTCCCCCTGCCCTCCTGTCTCTGTGTGTGCCCTCAGAAATGGCTTTGTGTGCCAGAGATGGCATGCGTGCCATAGGTTTGTCACCACAGGCCTAGGTGCTGAAAAATAGTTATCATTCCACAATCTCCCTGCATGGAACTGAAGGTTTTTGGATCTACCCATCCAGAATCCTGCCCTCAGTTACAGTTGCATACTATCTGTGTTATCTGAAGGAACGTTTATACCAGGGGTAGGCAACCTTTCCCCTTTAAGGGCCGAGGGACTTCAGCTCCCAGAATCCCAGGAGCTATTGGCCAACATGGGACTATTGGCCAACATGGCTGAGGCTTCTGGGAGCTGAAGTCCTTCGGCCCTTAAAGGGGAAAGGTTGCCTACCCCTGGTTTATACTCATGAGTAACCATTTACTGAAGGAGACTCTTTTTATTCCTTCATCAGGGACTTCTTTTGCCCAGCAACTGACTGAACCTGTATCTTCTTAATTCCCTCAGAACTGATGGTAGCTCAGCCTCTTCTCCTAAATCAGAAAAGGGGTTGTCCATGTTTGGAGGAATCAGTTTGGGTGCTTGCTTTCTCAGGATGCCCTTTATCTCCCTCAAGGTCCCTTGAAACAGGCTGCTCCTCTGAGATGTTTGACTCAGGGATCTCTAGCCCACAGATGGAAATATAAAGCCCTATAGGTATTGTTGAACTGTAAACCCCATCATCCTTTCCTCTTAGCTATCATTGCTGGTGCTGATGGGGCCTACAGTCCAACAAATGTGGAAGGCCACACGTTATCCAGATCTGCTTTTCCAGAAGATTGTTCCAGAGAGAGCATGACAAAGAGGCATGTAAAATTTGTGATCCATCAAGCAGAAGAAGGTATGACAAATGTTTCATCACTTAGAGGCAGGTAGCAAAAAAACAACAGTTTTACCAAGCCTATGGTGAGAAGCCATCCACATTTTTTCATTGTGTGATAGGCTATGTGGGTCAGTGCATGCACTTCTAATTAAAAGGAAAAGGAGCTTCATGTTGTGCAAAAACTGTATTGTGGAAACTACTTATCTTCTTGTTCTAATCTCTTTCATAGTGCTGAGCTGAAATATTGTAATCCACTTATTTTTTTGACCATTCATTGCATATAAACCATGTTTCTTTAATACTAGACAACACATCTACTGTGTTTTCTGTTGCACAGTGAGGTTAATACCATGCTGGTTAGTCTATAGGGGAATAATGGGCAATGAAACTGAATTGTGGCACAATTTTAGATTGGCAGTTCCTGGGTCATAGTTTTTCATTCTTAGGGCTGTGGCTGAATCTGTTATTTTGCTTTAGGAAAAAAGTCTTCACTATCTTTCACCACCTTTGTTTATGATCCTGAGCCTATAATGCATCAGGATAGGGCAGTAAAACTAACCATGGTCAACCTTACTCAGATGGGGGGAACTGAGCAAAGACATTAGAGCTTTGAACCATGTACAGCAGAGGTAGGAATCATGTGCCCCTCTAGGATCTAGATGTTGTTGGACTTCAGGATCCTGTAGCCTTAGCTAGTATAGCCAATGGTAAATAATTCTGGTAGCTGAAGTCTTGCAACCCCTGATATACAGAATGTCCTTTCCACTCTACTGAATGGGTTTAGGCCAGTGTTTCTCAAACTTTTCCCCTCTGACTTTATATCTACATGTGCATGTCAGGAGGCCCCTCCCACTCGATTTAGTATATAGGATTTTCCCTTGGGAAAGAGCAAAAGAAAAGGAAAGGGTTAACTTTGCTCCTTCCAAAGACAGAAACTAGGGATTTGGCCTTTGGACCTAATTTTCTGAATTGGACCTAATATTGGACACTTTACTTTTATTTTCCATGATTGGCTGTTTTCATAGTTGGTCATTTTAGGTTTGTTATAAAAAGATGAATGTAAGTGTTGCATACATTTAGCAAAGGGCAAGGAAAGGGAGGGCAGTGAACTTTGCTCCTCACTCTCCCAAACAGTGACCACGCACACACAAGCCCCAGCCTGCCCATAGCACCCTGACACTCGCTTTCTTCTCTTCCTCTCACTCCTGGCCAGGTGGTCTGATCTAAAAGGGACCGTGAAAAAGCATTCCAAGTACCATCCCTCTCTGAAGGTTCGGCTAATCCACATTGCAGGTTGGCACTCCACTTGAGAAATTTTTGTGCCCAGAATTTATGGTTTAAACTGAAAAGTTCTTGTAATATAATAATAATAATAATAATAATAATAATAATAATAATAATAATAAATGTTTATTTATATCCCACCCCTCTGCTGGGCAATCGGAGCGGCGAACAAGATTAAAACAGAACAAAGTTAAAACAATTCCATCTCCCTCCCAATCCCTAACCCACCCCCCCATAAAAATCGAATTAAACTATATAAGAAATTAAAATACAAATTGACCAGCAGTAATTTAAAACCATTAAACAAACAATGGAGGATGGGAGCAAAATCAAACTCAAGTTGGTCGGGAGAGTTATTCCGGGAAGGCCTGTCAGAAAAGATCCGTCTTTACTGCTTTTTTAAAGCAATCAAGTTTGGTAATAAGACGGATCTCATCCGACAGGCCATTCCCTAATCTCAGAGCGACAACAGAGAAAGCCCTCTGGGAGGTCTGCAATAATCTAGTTTTCATAGGCAGTAGCAGATTCTTCCCAGAAGACCGAAGTGCACGATCGATCGAAGGACAACATCTTCTTTCCTGAACATATATAAGTATTGTATCCCAATGTATAATAGGGTTTTTTATTATCATGATGTCAATATTCAACTGATGATTTCTGCAAGAAATGATGATGGCTCAAGAACTTAATTAATTAAAAAAATAAGCCCAGGAGCAGGACGAGGTAATTAAGGCATACCATGTTATATATCTCCTAGACCTAGATGCATCATACTTCATTCCATACATAGCTCTGTAGGTGACTTAATCTGGATGATCGAACAAAGGTGTTTCAGTAAAAATAGACCTGGATGAAGAGGAAATAAGCCAGGGCAGAATCTATACTATAAAACAAGAGCTCAAAAACATTGCTAATTAGAACAGCTACTAATAATTGGCAACTCAACCAAAATGCAGCAGTTTTTAATAAGTCTACTGATTTCAGTAAGAAGAAAAAACTGAAATGTTAAATATGTCAGTGTCTCCATCTACATCAGTGGAAATGGTTTCATTTTGATGGGATAGCACCCAATGTTTTTGATAAGCAAACTAAACAGCATGCTTAATAAATGAAGGTAGAAATCAAATATTATAACAGTATAATTTTTTGCTGGGCAATAAATAGACCTTATACCTGTACATAACTCAATATAATTAATTCATTAATATTTTTTCCAGGAACTCAGCATAACTGTGTTATAAAGTACAACAGATAAAACAGCAATGTACTAGGATAATAATATCAAAATGTTAATTCATTTTTGGATGTTATTGTACATTTACCAGTATTACAACACATACTTGATGCAAGTTCTCCACCTAGTGGACTGGATTCCAGCTTTATAAATGAATCAGAATTTTTCCTCAAAGGAAAGGCTAGCACAGAAGAAAGAGCTATGTGTCACAGAAAGAGAATGAGATTAATTCCATTCTTTGAAGCATAGTTTAAAGGAAAGCATCTGTCTCAGCATGGAATAGCTGGCTGTTAAACTATCAAGTTGTGTTCACCTGGGTAGTGATCAAATCTAGAGTTTTGAAAGGTGTTTTTTTTATGATAACTACAAGAATTCCCATTTGGCATGACCATTGGCCACATGTGATGATGGTGTATTTTGGGTCAAAAAAAGTAAAATTTTAAAGCTGTAAGTGATACATCAGGATGTCAATTACATTGTAGAGTCCCAGGTGCAGCAGTGACTGCTAAACTGTCAGAGAAACATGTAGGTTAAAGTGGAAATGTTACAGATCTGGGAAGAGGAAGTACTTTCCCTATTGGTGGATGACTTCTTTACAAGCTTCCCACCCCACTAAATTCTGATAAGATGCTACCAACCCAGATGAAGATCCAGACACATTCTATTCTGTCCAGCTGCTTCAGCAATTTCTGACAGTTGCCAAGCACCCATCCCTTAAGTAGGAAATTATCATTTAAAAAAACCTCTCCATTTTCTTTTGCAAAGCCCAGAAATACAGAAGTGAATAAAACTTTGTGAAAGGCCTAAAAATAGATAATATTGTTTTGCAATTATGTTATGCTTTATGTGGGCAAAGTTAGGAAGGAAAAAAGCATGCCACAATCATGTAAATTCACAAACAGAAATGCACGCAGAATAAATAAGATCAAAAGTAAATCCAACCTTTGACCTTAACATGTTATGTACTTGAACACAGTATCCAGAGATTATAAATAGCTCATTGCAGAGAAGAGGATCTAAGAGATAGCATCTTGGCCTCTAATTAAATGTAATCAGGATGGCTGCTGAGAGTAAGCATGACACCTTTAACATTTATGAGAATTAATAAAAGCTAGCTTCATTTTGGAGAATTAATATTGCCTTGTCCAATACTGTGATGTCTAAAATCTCTGCTGTGAAACCTATTTAATCTACTCTAGTTAGTAGATCAGAAGATTACATACCCAAGCAGATCAGACCAATGAATCCACCTCAATGACCCTAAATTTGCATCTCAAAAGAGCTAGCCATCTCAAATAATAAAGGTCATTATGAAAAAGAGCTTTGGGCTTGGATATGTATTTAAAGAGAAAGCACAGGATATATACTTAGCTTATTCAGGTGAGTAAACCAGGTGTCACCTTACTATAGGAGTTGTTGTAATATGCCTTCAAGTTGACTCCAATTAATGGTGACTATTCCTTAGGGTTTTCTTGACAAGATTTAGCAATTTCCATTGACTTCCTCTAAGGCTGAGGGAATGAGACTTGCCCAAGGTGACTCAGTGAATTTCCACAGCTGTGGGGATTTGAACCTTGGTCTCCCAGAGTCCTTGCCCAACATTCACACACTACACTAACACTATTAGATGTTGTAGGTAGAGCACACCATTAAGCTGCATTGGAATGTAAGGCTTTCCTTTCACATGTGTCCAATTGATAACAAAGGAAGGCAAAAAAGATCTTTCAAGTGTAACACAATTCATACATGATCTGAAATACTCAGTCGCCAAACATCAGTTATACGGCATGTATCTGTACAAACTGAGCAATTAAATTTATTCCTGAGGTGCTTTCAGAGGGTATATGTGTCCAGGTAATGGAAAGCAAAGAGTGCCTCTGAGGCTGCAAGTGGACTCTAGACTCCCCAGACTACTGTTTTTATGCCAAAAGAGAGAAAACATGGGGTGCCTCTTCTTGAAGCTTCTCATCTTTTAAAGAGGATGCAAGACATGGACCCAGGAACAGTGGGAGCAGGAGGGACTCAAGCTACACAAGATCAGGCAAAGTGAAGCCGAGCCCCTCCAAAATGATCTGGGGAAATTGGACCGCTATGTATTTGAGACTCCTCAGAAACTATCAGTCAAAGGTATGGTAAATGACCAAGCACTAAGAAACTCTAAGATAGCTAGTGTTGTTGAATCCTCCCAGGAATAACAATGGCTGTCTGAAATGTATCTGGTGCACATTTACTTGGGGGTAAGCTACACTGAACACATGGAGAGCACTTCTATGTACACATTGTACTTTTAAGTCTTCATATTTTAGGATCCTTCAATGATAATGGATTAGAAAAGTAATTTGTCCTCTTCCTGAAAGTACCTGTAAGTAGGCAAAATTGTAAATGTAGCTAAGAGACTACCTGCTACGGTTTGTTATTTTTTAACTATTGTTTATTGTTTGACTTTTAATGATATTGTTATTTAATACTGTTTTAAGGGGGGGGATAGTTTGTCATTGTATTGTTTTTAATTTGTAAACCGCCCAGATTGGGAAACCATTGGGCGGTATAGAAATAAATGTTGTTGTTATTATTATTATTATTATTATTATTATTATTATTATTATTATTATATTGGTAACAGCCTGCCTGCCAGTGCTGAGACCATCACTTTGAAAATATTTCCTGGTCCCTGTTTCAAGGCTCCTGATCCATTTAACCCCAGAAAATCCCTGCTTTTCAAAACCAGGAGTACACTATTAAGCTATATCACAGGGGTAGGCAACCTTTCCCCTTTAAGGGCCAAGGGACTTCACCTCCCAGAAGCCTCAGCCATGTTGGCCAATAGTCCCATGTTGGCCAATAGCTCCTGGGATTCTGGGAGCTGAAGTCCCTCAGCCCTTAAAGGGGAAAGGTTGCCTACCCCTGCTATATCAGAATGTAGATGCTACATCAGGGGTAGGCAACCTTTCCCCTTTAAGGGCCGAGGGACTTCAGCTCCCAGAATCCCAGGAGCTATTGGCCAACATGGGACTATTGGCCAACATGGCTGAGGCTTCTGGGAGCTGAAGTCCCTCGGTCCTTAAAGGGGAAAGGTTGCCTACCCCTGTGCTACATGTTCAGTTCTGGCAAGAACATTTTGTGAAGTTCACAAGGTCCCTGGAAGGTCCAGACCAGAGGCAGAAAAGTGGCCCCTGACTTGCTGTACTTAATCACACCATGTGAAGACATCATAAATATCTACTCTTATATAGTTAAATCTTTTTTTTCTCTCTGCTTTCACCAGAGATTAATGCTTTGGGTTTCCTCTTTTGTTCACTCTATCTAGTAAGCATCCTGATTTGTACAATTTAACACACTAGAGAACTGTCTACCCATCCAGGGTCCACCAAGAAACAATAAGCAAGCTTTTATCATAGGATCCACTTTGGATTAACAAAAGCCGATAACTGTGGCAATTAAGTGCTTAAAATATTATTGGAATGGATTTTTTTTCTTGATTTCACCCAAGCCTGGACTAACATTTGTTTCTTGTGTCAAAATATATGATGTCATTATTATTTTGTTATTATGAAAGATTTCTTTTGAACAGCTACACTAAGAACAAACATTGCTATAAACTTAGCCTCATTATACAACTGAAAGCAATTTTCTTCAGACTGCTGTTTTGCAGTTACAGAAGATAGGAAGTAGTGCTTAATTATATAATTAAAGTTGCAGCTAAAAGAAAGAAAGAAACTTCCAATGGCACTTCAACATTTAGCTTTTCTAAGGAACATTAATGCTGAAGTACAATAACTTTTTAAATATCTTCTGCCCATTTTTATACACAATACATACATTAAAAACCCAATTTTCTTTACACTCAGGCATAATCATATGTATATTTACTCAGTAATAATTCACACTATCTTCCTTATATGTATTTAGAACTGAGACTTTAAAAGCTTCAGATTGACACAGTAAAACTATATGAGCTGTCTTGAAAAGAGTAACCCTTCAAGAGCGTGACCTATAAACAATGAAATAAATAAGTGCTAATAAGGTTATTTTTACAGAACAGTAAAATGGTGAAATGAGCATCAATTACTTTCTTGGGTTTGATTTATTGTAGGCAGTTATTACCTTTATATTGCTTCCAAATTAACTAAAGGCCAAAACTATATGCCAGGGGTCGGCAACCTACAGCCTGAGGGCCAGGTGCGGCCCGTGGAGGCCTTGGGACCAGCCTATGGCCGGTCCCGCCGCCGCCCCCGCCCCGCATGTGTTGGTGCCATTTTGGCTTCCAAAATGGTGCCTGCACTCACGCGCGCATGCACACAATAGCACAATTTGCACACAATTTTGGAAGGCCCCACAGCAGCTGTACAGCAGCTGTTGGGCCTTGGGAAGGCCGCACCGTGGCTACGCCGGGTGAATTCACCCAGCACAGCCACGGTGCGGCCTTTCCAAAGCCCAGGGAATCTCCCCCGTGCTTGCGCCAGGCGAATTCGCCCAGTGCAGGCGCGGGGGGGCCTTCCAAAATGGCACCCACGTTGCGCACGCATGTACACAATGATGGCAGCATGCTCATGCACGCACATGGAGAGGCAAGTGCACACACACACGCCCCCCCAACATTTCCCCTCCTCCCAGCCCCCCAGCAACAAAGGTTGCTGACCCCTGCTATATGCGGTGATCTTCATGCTTTTTAAAATGGTAAATTTACCTTGAGGCATCCTCTATTCTAGAGATATAGCAGCTGTGCATCTTCAGTCTTAAATGTGTTTCTGACTAACCTGGGCCTTTGTGCTAGGGTGTTTTTGCTGTTGTTGAAAACTGCAGCCTTTGGGCACTTCTTTGCCTTTGAAAGTGTTTACTGCTGACATAACCTCTGGGGGCAAAGAGCAGCCAAAAAATGAGGATAGGTGTCCCACAGCTGTCTGAAGCTTACAAGTTAGGTATGCGTCTTTAAAAGATTGTAGTTTCGTCCTGAAGTAGTACTGAAGCTTTTGCTCCATCAGGTCGTAAGGTGTCCTAGCAAAGAATAGTTTGTTCCTGTGCTCTCTGGTCAGTCCAAACCAGGACTTGGAAAAATTATTTTTGGACTACAGCTCCCAGAATCCCCAACCAGCATAGGCAGTGGATTCTGAACACTGTAGTTTGAAAAGTACATTTTCCAAGCTTTTGTTCAAAGCAGGCATAAGTGAAAAGAGGAAAGCAGTACCTTATGTTTTCTTTTGACAGTGCACAAATGAGTTGGCTATAGTATCAACTATCTCCAAAACAGATAAAGGAGGAGCAGAAAGATGTTTTTCCTCAAAGCATGGCAGCATCAATGAGTGATGCAAACAATAAAGAGTTGTCCTTTGTTCATACAAAGAATGTAGATTAATCCATCCTGGCTTGCATACACCTGGAATTGCAAGAGAAACATTAAAGGAATGACTTTCAGGTAAGCAGACCCTTAGCAACATCCATTTCAGCAATTCAATAGCAAGCAGAGATTAATTATATATGAATGATGCCATTTTACTATTTTGCGTATGTGAACACACAAGCAGTGCTGCACATTTTACCACAATCTTGCTCATGCTATAATTTTGCAGTTCTAAATAATGTTATTATACTTAACCCTATTCTGTTGTAAATGAGAGCACTGTATTCCCTTTTAGACTAGAGAATGACCAGATCATTGCAATACTCCATTAAGTATTTGCAAAGATTTTAATCATACTGAGAAATAATGCCTGTGTTTATTTCCGCTAAGATTTGATTATGCGTTAATAGTTGCTGTGCAGAATTTCTGAAAAAGTTCACTGTACAGATGACCAAGGCCCTGATTATCCAGATGAAGAATAAAGAATAATCTCTTTGAAACAGAACTACATTTATAGCAAAGTATTTCTCAAAAGGCTCTTTCTGTCCTTAGTTTCATTAGTCTCATATATGATACACAAACACATTGTGCTCTTTTCTATGACAGTGCTAGCACTTGCAGATGTCCCTGTATCTGTCACTTTCTCTTCTATAAATCTGGTGGTCTTAGGTATTTTTTAACAAAATGTATACAAAGGCCCAATTCACTTCCCTTTTTTCTTTGCAACATACTTGCTCTCTGCATGATAGTA
This sequence comes from Phrynosoma platyrhinos, assembly GCA_020142125.1. NCBI lineage: Eukaryota > Metazoa > Chordata > Lepidosauria > Squamata > Phrynosomatidae > Phrynosoma > Phrynosoma platyrhinos. Next base: position 49,032,725 of record CM034706.1, on the reverse strand, counting down.
CAACAAAAAGAGAAACACAGATGGCTTTCAGGAATGTGCTATAACATCTTTTATTAAAATGCTTTGTATATCTTCAGCTACAGTTGCCCAAGTTTTCAGTGCATTTATTCATCTGGACATTTCTGAAGAAGTACGTTCCTTGCACAGGGACTTTATACTCTCACACTGAGAGCCATTTAGATAAAATTGCATCCATGTGAAAATCATGGATTATCACACTACCTTTTTGGCATGCAATTTCAGCATTTTCTCCAGTTGTGGACATTTTAAATTAACAAGTCTTCACCAAAACCAAAACCAAACTGTATCGCAGGACCCATTTTACCAGCACATGAGAATACTTAGTTATATCAAGTTCTTAGACTGGGAAGAGATTATCGGGGGGGGGGGGGAGCTGGGAGTAAAAGGCATACTACTGGCAAAATCATGCAATCACACTGAACATTTTCAGACGACCTCACACTCATCCAGGACTTACCCTGTGAAGATCCAGGAATGCTTCAGCAACAAACCATTCCAGGGACTTCCCTGTGAATGATTTGTTGCTGAAGCATTCCTAGATCTTCATGGGATAAGTCCTGGGTGAGCACAATGTATCTGAAAATCTTCAGCGCAATCATGCTGGGAGTATGCCTTTTACTCCGGGCTTCCCCCACATGTCTGATTATCTCCAAAGTATTCAGAATGGCATACATCAGAGTCATAAGGTCATATACAATATTTACAAATAAAATTAAGTTTCCTAAACTATGGAAGTTTATATTTGTTAATATTTTGTATAGATTGAGTATATACTCATGATTAAGGAATGTATATAATGTATATATATAAAATCAATAAAAATATTGATTTAGGATACGACAAGGCAAAAATACACAATGATTTTAACCACCATATAATCAGAAGATCTCTTTTAAAGACTTGGCTGGAGATTAAAAAAGATATATATCAAAAAATACCACTGTGGATTTCGCCACATGAGGCATTTTATGGTCGATGGACAGCAGTTAAAAAATGGCTAAAATATAAGGACATATTAAAGAAGGAGCAAAATGAAGGATGGAAACTAAAACATTAGATGAACTGAAGCAATTGGATCCAAAAATGCATTGGTTATTACACTCTCAATTATTAGAAAGATTTAAATTAGATGTAAAACAATAGGGGATTGAAAAAGAAATTATGGATTTGGATAAAGTATTTCAAGAAAGCAGTAGAAATAGAAGAGTAAGCAAATTTTATAAACTGTTAATGAAAAGAAAACAAGAATCTGAAATAATATAGGAAAATATGATAAAATGGGCTACCGACTTGGAAAGAACAATTAATCTGGAATGTTGGGAAAGGACAAGGAAAAGAACAAGTAAATTTACAAAATCACAAGACTTAAAAGAAAATCATTGGAAGATGGAACATAGATAGTATCTAACTCCAGCAAGAATAGCAAAAATAAATAATACAAATACAAATCTATGTTGGAAGTGTAAACAAAATGTGGGAACATGGATGCATGTGTGGTGGCAATGTCCCAAAATAAAAAAAATCTGGAGAAAAATACATAAGACAATGCAAAATATTTTTAACACTAAATTTGAATTGCAACCTGAATTTTACCTATTGAATATGACAAATAAAACAGATCTGATAGTAGAAAAAAGGTATTGGAGACCTATTTTATATATGGTATCGGTGGCAAGATTACAATTAGCACACAAATGGAAAAAAAGAAGAAATACCAACCAATGATGAATAGATTTTAAAAGTGATAGAAATGAAAGAGATGGATAGATTGACTAGAATTTTGAATAATAAAGACTCTGAGGAATTAGAGGTGGAGTGGGCTCCAATAGAGAAATACATAAAAGAAATATGGAATGAAGAGGTGAGGTAATGTAAGATAAGAATAGAAAGGATTATAAAAATAGAATGCATTAAAGTGGAATTAAGATGAATATAGATATTAATACAAGTGTGTTTAAATACTAAAATGTGTTAATTAGAGATTTGTTTAATGAATGGGGTAGCATACTTACTTTGGAAGAACTATGGAAGTTTATATTTGTTAATATTTTGTATAGATTGAGTATATACACATGATTAAGGAATGTTTATAATGTATATATATAAAATCAATAAAAATAAATATAAAAAAATAAAATTAAGTTTCTCTATTTGTTACTGCATTACATAAAAATGACTGGACAGATTTTCACTTAACATGATGCCGATCTTTGGAGTGGTCTGACATATAATGTGGACTACATGGGATATGCAAAATTCACTTTGAGTTGGCCTGGGGGGCACTTCAATTACATGGTGAGCTTCCCTCCTCTGAAATGCTTGGGACCAGAAGGGTTTGAGATTTCAGGTTGTTTTTTTTTCAGATTTTGGAATATTTCCATATACATGATGATATCTTGAAGACTGGACCCAAGTCTAAACATGAAATTCATTATGATTCATATACACCTTATACACATAGCCTGAATGTATTTATACATAATATTTTTTTTAAAAGTTTGTGCATGAAGCAAAGTTTGGGTACACTGAACCAGAAAGCAAAGGTGTCACTACCTCACCCACTCATGTGGACAATTTTTGATTTTCAAATATTTCGTATTTTGGAATCCCATGTAAGGGATATCAAACCTGTGTTATTTTTCATTAATGCAGAGTAGCGTGGTTCGCTATTTCAAATATTTCAGTGAGTTGATTTCCATTTTTAAAAAAATGTATGTGGTAACTATATTAATAAAACAAAGTTTCTGACTATTTTTTACTTCATCATGGGTAAATAACTGTACAGATTTTTACCCAATTTGGACTTGCTTGTAGCAATCTAATTTAGCATATAGGCTACATGGCATACATTAAATTCACTTGGGGAAGGGGCTTTGGTCACATCCCAATTTTTTCATTCATATAGGGTAGTATGTTTGGTGGCCATTTGGGAGAGGTATGCTTTCTCAAGGGCACTTCACAATGATGGGCAACATGAGAAACATTTGAGTACCCAAAAAGATAGGAACTCATTCCCCAAAGCAGTTGGAACTGAACAGTCATTAACCGACATACCTTTATGTCATTAACAAGGTTTAACAATTTTCGAGAATAATGCAGGATACTACTAGTAATAGTGTAGTCAATGGAGATAAGCAGACGGGCTGCACAGGGCCGCCTTGGGAAGCTGCAGATCGGGGCCGAGGCATCCGCATTCCTCAGCCCCGCAGCACAGCTTCGCCGCCCCAGGAAGGAGAGCTAAAATAGCGCTCCTTCCGTAAATCGCCGAAGGTGTGCCACAAAAGGCTGCTGGTGCACCTTCAGCGCCTTTTCCACCACAGCGTGTGTGGACACTGCGGCGGATAGGCATCCTTGGAGCACCGGATGTGCGGAGGGTCCAGCGCTCCGACGACGTCTTCGGGAAGGGGTTGGGGCACCCAGCGTGCAGCTGCCCCTCCCCTTCCTTGCCCTGAAGATGGCACTTTGCACCGTCTGCTTCCCCCCATAGATGGCACTTCATATCCACAGATTCCTTATCCACAGATTCAAACATCCACGGTTTGTGTGTGTGTGTGTGTGTGTGTGTGTGTGTGTGTATCAAAGTTTGCTTTTTTTTAGAATATATATATATATATATATTGTGTGTGTGAGTGTGTGTGTATAAAATCAAGGTTTGCTTTATATATATATATATTCTAAAAAGCAAGCCTTGATTTTTTTTTCATTTTTTATAAGATGCATTATTTCTGTGCCATTGTATTTAATGGGACTTGAGCATCTATAGATATCTACAGAGGGTCCTGGAACCAAATCCCAGTGGATATCAAGGGCCCACTATAAATTCCAAAAAGAAAACCTTGATTTTGCTATTTTATAGTCAACCGTCCATATCCACATATTCTTTATCCACTGATTCAACCATCCATAGCTTTAAAATATTTTACAAATATATACATTCTCAAAAGCAAACCTTGATTTTCCCAGTTTATATAGGGAGCATCATTTCACTAGATATTTAATGGGACTTGAGTATCCATGGATTTTGTTATCCATGGGGGGGGGGGGAATCTTGGAACCAAGCCCCAGTGGATACCAAGGGTCCACCGTTTAAGGGACACCATTTCATTATGCCACTGTATTAATGGGAGTGGAACATCCACAGATGATGGTATCCATGGGAGGTCCTAAAATCAAACCCCAGCAGAAACCAAGGGCCCCTTGTAAATGTGCAAGTACACTATCCCATTTCTAAAAGTAATGCCAAAGATATAATAAACCAACACTCCTGAGACAGGCAAATAAACAAACCTAATAACAGCAAGAATAAAAGAATGATTGCTCAATAAAACTGCCACTAAGAAAACCATTAAAAGCCTGTGGAAACAGATATTTTCAGGTTTTGAAAACAGGCACACACAGAGGGAATCTGAAAACTTTCATTCGGGAGAGCAAACCAGAGTTGGTGTACTGCTACAGACAAAGCCTGTCTTTTAGGTTCACTTAAATCAATTCAGAAAACACAAAGGACAATTCATCAATATCAGGCCTGTGTAAAAGCAAGGCCTATATAAAAGCAAGTTATCTCTAAAATAACCTGGTCCTAAGTCTTTTAAGGTTTTATAGTAAAGATGGACAAAATGAGATACACACACACCCCAGATATTGCTAGACTGCACTTCCAGCCTTCTTCTGGTCATTATATCTAAGGCTGGTGGGAATTATGAATCAAGAACACCAAGCGAGATCCAGAGTTCCTATCACTGGGTTATCATAAACACATGGAGCAGGGAAATGGGATAGTACTGCTCCCTAGTCACCCTCCACACAGAAGGACAGCAGTCTGGTGAGGAAAACCCCTACTATCCAAGGAGGGATTCCACATATTTTGGAATTCAGAAAATTAGGATTCCAAAAGGCCCAGAGGGTCTCTACAGGCAACAGAAGCTCTCCCTCTTTAGATCATCCTTCTCCATGTGTAGAAGTGGCAAAAGTGAGGAAGGGGGCTAACCCACTCTCCCTGGCCTTGTGCATATTCTAATTGGATGGACAATACCTGAATAGGGGGGTTGCAGACTGCCAGAAATAGTGCAAATTGAGTCCACTTTTCGGGTTAGGATTAGTGCTAGGGAATCATGGGAATTGTGTTTTTTTCTGAGACAGTGGATATTATCACATGTGAGCCAGAAAGCGATGATAAAGTGGAAATGAGGCATTCAGAAAATAAACCAAAAATAAACCTTGATTCCGCAAATGGCTTTTGCACGTAATTACCTTAATTACAAAATTACAGTAAGAGCATTTAATGTTCACACACAAGTGAGAAAAGCCGGTACTAGAAATGATCTTCTTGCACATGCGCAGATAGAGGAATGCTC
>CM034706.1:49002137-49020385 GCA_020142125.1 Phrynosoma platyrhinos | reverse complement strand
CTAGATTGGTTTTCCACTGGGGTGGTATATAAATAAACCATATTATTACTATTATTATTATTAGAGTCCTCCCAGTTAATACTACTATACATTGGGGCACACGGTCCAAAGGCTACCCAAGCCTCTTGCAAAGCTCATTTCACCAACATCTGAACTATCACTGACAGATAGTGGGAACCCCTAGTCGCCTCCGCCTGTTGTTTGGGTAGCAGAATTGATTGTACAGGAAAAGGTGAATACAGAATCATAGAATCATAGCGTTGAAAGAGACCACAAGGGCCATCCAGTCCAACCCCCTGCCATGCAGGAACTCCCAATCAAAGCATCCCTGACAGATGGCCATCCAGCCTCTGCTTAAAGACCTCCAAGGAAGGAGACTCATGTGTTCATTTTAGTTGGAGAATGCAGTGCATACTAGAATGTTTGTAAATGGCCAGAACGACCAACTAGTCCAATGTGATGGAAGTTTTTAAACAGAGGCTGGGTGGCCATCTGTTGGGAGTGGTTTGATTGTGTGTTCCTGCATGGCAGGGAGTTGGACTGGATGGACCTCTGTGATTCTACGATGGAGTAATCTTAATTATGAATATTTTGAAAACATATCCAGTGTCAGCTGTGTTGACCAAGTAGCAAAGTACAGTAATGAATATTTTAAAAGTTTCTGAACATGTGGAAGAACATTTTCATGCATTGAATAACATATTTTTTTCTCTCTCCCATCAGAATCTAGAAGTATGGTCCACAAAGAGCAATGCGAGAGCACAAGTCTTGCATGCATAGACAGGGGCTCACACTCCAACCCCTGCATCTTTAGTTTCCCACAGTGCTGGTGCTCTCCAGCCACTCTCCTTCTTTTGAGAACCACTGCAATCAATGATAGGGCAAAACCTCTTCTTCATTGTACTCTTATCACAGGAACACTGAGTGCTATTGACCAACAAATTAATTTGTTACGCCATGTTGTGGGAAGAGAGAACTGTATTACCACAAAACTAGTCATATTTACTATTTAGTTAAGTAATTACTTCCAAGCTCTGATAGTGAATGTTGTGAGCCACAAATTAACTTGCAAAGTTTAATTGGGGGAAATATTTATGTATTTGATAAAAAATATTTGCGCCCCACACCTACAATGTAGCAATTAAAAGCTGAAAACAATTTAACAGATAAACAAATCAAGAGTTTAAGACCTCTACACATCTGGAAAAAACTGTTAGATCCCAAAGGCTTTGATTAAAAGCCATGTTTTAACCTGGCACTGGAAAGAAGCCAGTAGCCATCAGACCTCCAAGTGGAAGGGAATCCACAATTGGGGCTTCACAGACGAGGAGGTCCTCTCCCAAATCATCACATACTACATTGTTTGAACTGGCAAGAGGCAGAAGAGGTTGCATTCAGCAGACTTGTTAGATTTATATATAGGGAGAACACATCCTTCAAGCATTCTGGGTTTTAAATGTCATCACACTTTGAAGTGGCAAGAAAAGAGGGCTAAAAAGTGTGATATCTTGTAAATCTTTGGCAGCCAGGGTAATTCCTTTAGAACTGGTTTATGCTATTTGATGTTCCAATCAGCAATCTAGCTGCAGGTTTCTGCAGTTTCCAAGTCATCTTCAAGGGCTGCAGTTCTGCAGTTCACACACAGTGAACTGCAGAAGTCTAAATCAGAAAGCTGCCAGCACATAAACTACGGGCCTAAGCAGACTGCCAGAAATAGTGCACATTAAATTGAGGCACTGCCCTGGCTCAGTGCTAGGGAATCATGAGAATTGTATTTTTTTCTGAGACATTGAGCCTTCTCTGTCAGAGAGCTCTGGTGCCACAATACATTACAGTTCCCATGATTCCCTAGCACTGAGCCAGGGCAGTGCCTCAATTTAATGTGCACTATTTCTGGCAGTCTGCTTAGGCCCTACGGTGATTACATTAACCCTTTACAGGAAAGAGTTACTATAGATTTCTTGGCTCATTTAGGGCACAGTAATTGCGATGGGAGGAAATATATTTAGGAGTAGCCATATTGGCTCTATAGCAAAGTACAGTCACATTCAAAATCCAGAAAACAGTGATACCTTCATTTGGCCAACCAAAATGTACAAAATACATGATGCAAACTTTTGAAGCTGCACTGGCTTCTTCATCAGGCAAAGGTATTAAAAATCACACAGGAGATTTTTTCTTAAACAAAGTATAATTATATTAGTGACCCACCTACATTTTATCAAGATGTTGGGTGTGTCATTTTGTAGGGGTGTTGTGGCCTAGACAGCTTGGATCTCAGATGAAGTACCTTTTTGTATTGTTTGTTTTGTATTGCTGGTCTCCAGAGTTGTAGTCCAACACTCAGACCACTACACCATGCTGGCTCTCCAATTTCACCATGTTCAGTTAAAAAAAGAAAGCCTTCAGGCTCTCCTATCTACAGTTTATGGTAGACTTCACAACAACGCCTAAAGGATGTTTTCCTGTACCAGACTTCTTCATCAGGCAAAGGTGTTAAATATCATACAAGCAAAAAAAAAAAAAAAAAAAAAAAAAAAAAAAAAAAAAAAAAAAAAAACAATCATATTAATCACAGGCCTGCATTTTGTCAAGATATTGTGTTGTCCTGTGTGGAGGGACAGCTATACAGGCAGGTCTCTCCTCCTTTTGGGCATGTGACACTGAGAACAAAGCATTGCAGAGTCCAGGAGATAAAAATTTGAAAGCCATTGGCAATACAAAGAAGTCCTGCGTGGTGTAGTGGTCTAGGTGTTGGACTGTGACTCCGGAGACCAAGATTTGATTCGCTGCTTGGCCATGTACACCCACTGAGTGACCTTGGACAAATCACTCCCTCTCAACCTCAGATGGCAATGCCAAACCTCTCTGAAGAAACTCTCCAAGAAAATCCTGTAATAGGTTCACCATAAGTCTGAAACGACTTGAAATCACACAAGAAGTCCAGGGTGACCAGATGTCCTAACTGCAAAGGAGGACAAGACATAGCAAAATGTAAGGCACGCCAGAAAAATGGTGAACGTGACCAAAGAAAGGCTAAAAACCCTCATATAAATATAAATTCATCCTTATCCCTGCTTAAAATGGAATATGTTCTGTAATTCCTCCAGGGCTGCATCCATACTGTGGAAATAATCCATCTTGACCCCACATTGATCCCTCTCTGACAGATTAACCTGTGATGGATAAAACCCAAAAATCTACTTAAAACCTGAATGCATCCAGGTGGTAGAGCTCTGGTGCCACAACCACTACTCCCAGAATTCCATAGCCTTGAGTCGTGGCAGTTAAAGTGAAACCAAACTGGATGATTTCTGCAGTGTGGACAGGATTCCTGGACAGGTTGAAATGTAGGATATGTCCTGGAAAAGGAGGATGTCCAGTCACCCTGAACAAGGAGATTATTGCACTATACTCTTAAAGCATTGCCATTCCACTTTAATTGCTCTGACTGCCTCCTGTTGCATTCTGGAGTTTGTAGTTCAGTGAGGCCTAAGACCTCTCTGGCTGAATACACTTGTCCCCCAACATTCGCTGAGGCTAGGGGCACACGACCCCCATGAATGAACCTGTAAATAACATAAACACTATGTTTTTACCTGAGAGAACACCTCTATAGGAATCTCTAGGTTGTCCAGTGCAACATCTGCCAGACATGGATCATAGAATTGCGCTGGAGGAACTACAAATGCCTAGTAGAGTGTTCTCTCTAGTAATCTCTAGGTCCTTCAGTGCGACTTTTGGTTAAAGTTGACTGTCGAGTCATACTGGAGGACCTAGAGATTCATAAAGAGAACATACTAATAAAATCCATGAATAATCAAATCTGCAAAAGAAAGCCACAAAAGTGGAGGGATGAGTGTATTCTAAATGCCCCTCCCTAAACTGCAAATCCCAGAATGCAACCGGAGGCAGCCAGAGCAGTTAAAAGCAGAACAGCAACACTTTAAGAGTGTAGTCGTGCAATAATCTCTTTCAAGCCTTGCAAAGACCCCCTAATGAGGGGCCTGTTGAAAGCTGCTGCTTCTCTCCTTCAAAAAAGAAAAAAGAAAGAGGAAACTGGGGGTGCAATTTGAGTTTCCCAGGGTGTTAACCCTTTTAAAGGGAAACAAAAATATGCAAGTATGAAAGTTAAACTTGTTAAGAGTCTAGCTTTCATTAGCAGAACAAAAGTGTGAGTCCAGCTATTTTATTCTAAATATGCTTAAAGAATAAAGACTAACTCAAAGAAACAACAAGCATGTAGTTTGTAGTTTAAAAATAAATAATAATGGCTTTAATAAATAAATACATTAGAGAATAAATCCTATCCTAATTGGTGATGATTTAGTAAAGAGAGGCATCTTTAATATAGCAGGAAGAGACTGTTAACCTCATTCAAAGGATTTTTTTGTGGGTTTTTTTCAGGCTATGTGGCCATGTTCTAGATCAGGGGTAGGCAACCTTTTTGAGCCATGGGCCGGGTTGCTGTCCCTCAGACAATTGGGGGGGCCGAAGCACCAAAAATAAATGAATAAATAAATTAAAATAAATAAATAAAAAAATATGCATGCACACTCTCTCAGCCCCAGAAAAGCCATGGCAAAACCCCTGTGGAGATTTTGCCAAGAAAACCCCAAGAACAAGTAATAACAGCAATAATCAATATCATCATGGCGGGGAGCGGCAGCGGCGGGCGGTGGCGGCAGCAGTGGCAGGACTGGCCTGGGGCCGGTCCAAAGGCCCCAGAGGGCCGCATCCGGCCCCCGGGCCTTAGGTTGCCTGCCCCTGTTCTAGATGATTTTATTCCTGACGTTTCACAAGCATCTATGTCAGGCATCTTCAGAGAATGCTGGCATGGATATGAGTGGGGTATATATGTGTTTGTCTGTGTGTGTGTATTGTGTGACCCTTGGCTGAGAGAAGGTGATTTACATGTTAATCTGTGTGTTGTTCTGTTGTTGAATGGCAAGGCCTCAGGGTGGGAGGATATGCAAGGAGGCATTGTGTCTATTTAATTAGTGATCCATTGTCTGCTAGGAAACCCCCTGGGTGGTTTTCATTTGCACATGCTGGGTCTTGATTTTGTCCTTTTTCAGGACTGGCAGCCAGATTTTGTTTACTTTAAGAGTTTCTTCTTTCCTGTTAAAGTTGTCCAGGTGTTAGTGGATTTCAATGGCTTCCCTGTGCATTCTGACCCAATAGTTGTTGGAATGGTCCCAAATTTCAGTGTTTTCCCAGCAGACAATGGGCCTTCGCAGACTGCCAGAAATAGTGCAAATTGAGGCCACTTTAAGGGTTAGGGAATCATGGGAACTGTAGTTATTGTGGCACCAGAGCGTTCTGACAGAGAAGGCTCAATGTCTCAGAATAAAATACAATTCCCATGATTCCCTAGCACTGAGCCAGGACAGTTAAAGTGGACTCAATTTGCACTATTTCTGGCAGTCTGCAAAGGCCCAATGATCACTAATTAAATAGACACAATGCTTCCTTGGATATCCTCCCACCCTGAGGCCCTGCCATTCAACAACAGAACAACACACAGATTAACATGCAAATCACATCCTCTCAACCAAGGGTCACACAGTAGTCTCCCTCCCAATATGCGGCTTTGGCACTCGTAGTTTTGATCATTTACCAGGCCAAGGCTGCCACTCTTCCCTGCCGCCCTGTAGCTAGTCCCAATGAGCTGGCTACGAGGTGGCAAGGAAGAATTTGAGGCAAACCCTTCCCTGCCACCCCACAGCAAGCTCAGTGGGGCTAGCTATGGAGTGGGAGAAAGAGTTTGAGGCAAGTGCTGGGGCGCTTGTCTCAAACTCTTCCCACCTGCCCCATAGTCAGCTCAATCAGTCAGCTACAGGGTGGGAGGGAAGAGTTTGAGGGAAGCACTGGGGCTCTTCCTTGCTGCCCCATAGCCTGCTCAATTGGGACAGCTACAGGGCAGGATGGAGAGGGTGGAGTTATTTGCAAATTTTTCAGATTTGTAGGGTCCTCCACCACTAACCCCTGCAAATCTGGAGGGATGACTCTGTGTGTGTGTGTGTGTACACACACATAATAATAATAATAATAATAATTTTTATTTATATCCCGCCCCTCTGCTAGGCAATCGGGGCAGCATACAGCATTTTGAAACATCAAAACAAACTGGGTGGTGCTGGGCTTAGTTAGTGTCTCTCCCCCAGATGACATCAGATGGTAATGGAGGGAGGCTCTTCTTCTTATTCCAAGCCCAATGGTGCTGGGCCTAGTGTCCTCTCCCCCAGATGACACTGGATGGAATGGAAGGAGGGCTCTTCTTCTTACACTAGGCCTGATGTTGCTGGGCCTAGTGTCTCTCCCCCAGATGACACTGGATGGAATACAATCATCCCTCCACATTTGCAGGTGTGTGTGTGTGTGTGTGTGAATATATATATATATAAACACACACACATGTGTATATATATACACACACACACACACACACCACACATATATATAAATACACGCACATATATATATGTATGTATATATATATATATACACACACACACACACTTTATATATACAAGTATACACAGCCACTTTACTACCCCACTCACTTCCATGCCAGCATTCTCTGAACATGCCAGCCACAGATGCTGGTGAAACCTCAGGAATAAAATCTTCTAGAACACGGCCACATAGCCCGAAAACTCCCCCCCCCCAAAAAAAAACCAAAACATGGATGCCGGCCGTGGAAGCCTTCAACTTCACATTACTGAGAGGAGCCTGTTACTGCAACTGAGATTGAGACAAAACCCCAGGCTCCCGCTTATTCAAATCAAAGGAAACCAAAGCCTCCCTCGACAAGGAAATACTATCTGCCCTTTGAGAGAGAAAAACAAACAGCCTATGCCTCAACAGCCAACCAAACAGCTGGCCTTCCCTATCCCAATCCCCGCTCCCCACCCAGAGAGCAAAGGCGTCACCGTCCTCCTCGACGCCGTTTGAGGCGTCCTCCTCTTTCTCCTCAGGGAGTCCCTCCTCCCCTCAGCCGCCCAAAGCAAAAGGGGAAAAGGCGAAGGCCCCGAGGCTCATTGAGCACTTCCGGGTCGGCCAAGAACCGCTGCGTGACGTTGCCGAGGCGTTGGGTGGCCTCGCGCCTGTTATTGTTCCTGCTCCCGTCCCAACCGCCGCTTCCATCTACGGGACGCTTCCTTTCAGACTCCTCTTCTCTCTCCCCCCCCCCACACACACTCTTGAAGGGACGTGGCAACCAACGAGGCCTTCCTTATTCTCTCTATTGTAAAGACCAGGGCAGGCGGGCGGGCGCGCGCGCGCGGAGGTGTTGTGTGCGCGCGAGCGCGCGAGCGAGCGAGGAGGCTCAGCGTAGGAGGCTTCCGCGTATTGATAAAAAGAGCGAGGCGCCTGTCAGGAGAAGGAAGGAAAGAAGGAGAAAGCGGCGGCGGTTGGGGCCTCCAACGGTTTCGAACGTTCGGAGGGCGCGAGGCGGAGAAGGAAGAGGAGGGGGAGGCCCAGCGCGACGTCACTGAGGAGCGAGTAGCTGAAGCCCAAGCGGCCGAAGAGGAGGAGGAGGAGGAGGAGGAGGACTGGCACGACATGGCCTACGCGTACCTCTTCAAGTATATCATAATCGGGGACACAGGTAAGGGCAGACCTCCCGCTGAGGGAAGGGAGTGTGGGGGAGGGAAACACACACAGAGAGAGAGAGTTGGGCCTGAGCCGCCTGCGCAACGCCCAGCCCCGCCGGCCCCATTTCCGCAGTGTTGGCTGCTGTGCCGACGTGGTGGTGATGGTGACTCGGCTCTTGGAAGGGGAGGCGCCCGGCCTTCAGGGCCCGCCCCAGCCGTTCGCCCGTGGCCTTGGCTCTGGGATGCCCCGAGGAGGAGGAGGAGGAGGAGGAGACCCGGCCCCAGAGGAGTGGGTGCCCTCCTCGCCGCAAAGGCCCTCCGAAATGGCGGACCTTCGAGGGGAAAGTGGAGGACGCGGCCGAATAAAAGAGCTGGAAAGACCCCTAGAAATATAAATTCATGCTTCTTAGCGGCCGCTCAAAGTTGAAGGCGTTACGGTCATCCTCCTAGACAGGGAGGCCGAAATGGAGGACCGAGTCTGGTCACCCTGTTCTTAGTCATGCGTTGATGGAATTCCTCCTGGACAGGGCCTGGGAAAGGAGGACGTGTCCGGTCGCCCTTTTCTTCGTCATGCTCAAAATGGAGGATATTATGGAATTCCTTCTTGGACAGAAGGATGTCAAGGAGGACATGTCCTGGGAAAGGAGGACCTCCGGTCACCCTGTCCTTAGTCATACTCCAAATGGAGGGCGTTTCGGAATTCCTCCTGGGCAGAGGGCTGCAAAGGAGGACATGTCTGGCCACCCTATCCTTAGTCATGCCCAAAATGGAGGATATTATGGAATTCTTTCTGGACATGGGGCTGAAAATGGAGGGCAGGTCTTGGGAAAGGAGGTCATGTTTGCTTGCCCTGTTCTTAGTTTTGCTCAAAATGGAGGACATTTTGGCATTCATCCTGGACAGGGAGCTGAAAATGGAGGACAGGTCCTGGGGAAAATACATGTTTGGTCACCCTGTTCTTAGTCTTGCTGAAAATGGAGGATATTATGGAATTCTTCCTGGACAGGAGGCTGAAAATGTAGGGCAGGCCCTGGGGAGGGAGGACATGCTTTAATGGAGGGCATTTGGGAATTCCTCCTGGACAGGAAGCTGAAATGGAGGACAGGGTCTGTCCAGGAGCGTCGTCTCCCCGCGGCCTTGCTTCCTCCAAGGCGGAGGCCTCAGCGCCTGAAAAACTGCCGAGTTGGCGAGGAGGAAGCGTCGGCTGTGGAGGAAGAGGGATGGGTAGGAAGGAGGGAGGGAGGGAGGCCGGCCTCGGGACGCAGGGCTCCTTCCTACGTCCTGACGCGTTTCCCTCGGCGAAGGGAGCGGGGGCTCCGCCGTTCTGGGCGCTCCTCTCCCGGGACAAGGTGACCCGATGGCCTCCTCACCGCAAAGGAGGACCAGGCACCGCCAGATGGAGGACGTGACCAAATTAAAAGCTAAAACCACTCACAGAAATATAAGTTCATGCTTCTTAGGGGGGTGCAGACTGTCAGAAATAGTGCAAACTGAGTCCACTTTTAGGGTTAGGGTTAGGGGATCATGGGAACTGTAGTTTATTGTGGCACCAGAGCTCTCTGACAGAGAAGGCTCAATGTCTCACAAAAAAAACAGTTCCCATGATTACCTAGCACTAGCCCTAACCCTAAAAGTGGACTCAGTTTGCACTATTTCTGGCAGTCTGCAACCCCCCCTTAGTCACGCTCAGAATGGAGGACATGTCCTGGAACAAAAGAGGGCGTCTGGTCACACTTTCTCAGCCTCAGAGGATGACAGTGGCAGGGTGACCAGATGTCCTCACAGCAAAATGTAAGACATTCAAGGAAAATGGAGGAGATGGCAAAAAACGGTATGTAAATTCATGCTTTTTAGTCATGATCAAAATGAAGGACATTTTGGAGTTCTTCCTGGAGAGGAGGTTGAGATGTGGGATATGTCCTGAAAAAGAGGACATCTGGTCAAGCTGGACCAGGCACACGTTAAGGAGCCCAGTTGCCAGACCTCAAATAATCTACTCCAGTATCTCTCACCCAGTTTGGCACACAATGACCAGATATCTTCCTTTGCCAGGACCTGTCCCACATTTCAGCCTCCTGTCCAGGAGCATCACTAAAAAGCATACATATACATTTATATGAGTGTTTTAAGCTCTTTATTTTGCCATGCCCATCATTTTTGTTCAGTGTCCTACATTTCAGAGTGCCTTGTCCTCCTTTGCAATTAGGACATCTGGTCTCCCTGACCTGGTGGCTTGCAAATGTTTTAGGTGTCAGTTCCCTTTCTGTAAGGCCCCACTTTCGAGAAGGTTGGTGAAGTCACTACAGCCACAAAAATAGCTTGACCTGTATCAGAAACATGTCTTACCTTTCTCGGTTTCTTTTTTAAAAACTTTTATTAAAAGCCTCCCAGTGAAAATGGTCTCTCAATTTATTGTGTGGATATTAAATGAACTCTTTCAGACATTTAATATGAAGTTGATATGTGACTGTGAAACAATGAAGAATCAAGGAAGTCACAGACGTCTGCCCTAAATTTTTAAGTGTCCATTTCCCTTCTCTCACATATTGTGAACAATAATAATGCTAACATCTTACAATGTAGTGACTAGAATTCAAAGATATATCCACGGTAGTCTGTAGAATCTGTATGTAGAGAGATCTTAATAGCACCTGAAAGAAAAGTTGGCAGCATGAGCTACAACGTAGTGACTACAGTTACTCTTCTGTTTTTTGTGGGGGGTCCGTTGGGGACACCACTACCCCACGCGAAAACAGAAAATCACCAGTATCTATTGGCTTGAATGGTGGCACGTGCCCATGGGCATCCACCCCATTTTGTATCCCTCCGTTTACCGGCTGCGAACACGTGAGGAACGCGGACTCCAGGTCCATGGAAATGGAGGGGCAACTGTAGTTGTATGTGAAGTACTTTGAATACTTAAAGGCTGTGTACAAATGTTTATTATTAATACATCTGTGCTTCCATTACTTAAACCTAAATGTTTCCAATCCTCTGTTGTTGGGGCTCTTGTTTTCTGACAGAACGAGGCCTAAATAATTTGTTTTGCAGTAACATATGCCATCTAATAGATGTATGACTAAGCATTGGAAATTGTCCCCATTGGATTGCCCATCCTCTCATATCCATAGCTACTTTTTGAAAAAAATAAAAGTGGTTAGATTAGAGAATTAAAAGTTATCTCTTTCAGTTAATGTTAAGGCAAAAAATCCTTAGTCTCTAAGGGATTATGTTGTTACGTTACATTATATATTTGAGACATACACTGTATATCTGACATATGCACAAAAAAGTACTTCTTTCTACCTCACAAAAGGTGCATGTCTACCTCCCATTGCGTATATCAAATAGTTACATAGCAGGATTTAATGAAGTGTCTTGCTCAGAACATGTGCAACTGAAAATATATCTTTAATGTAACATATAGAGTGATCCTAGAATATCCCTTACAAGCATTTGTGGAAATTCTGTAACTTCCTAGAAAATACTCCTTTTTCAATTCTGTATGACATTTGTGTTTCTTTTAAGAGTTTGTTTTTCAGCTTGAGAGAAAAACTGAAATTAGACATACCACTCTATACTTATTTTTCCCTGTCATCTCTTTTAAGATTTCATTTTGCCAAAACTGAAATTTCTCATTGTTCAATTATGTAAATAGATATATTTCAATTATTTTCAGTCTGCTTCATTTTGTTTTTTTTATTTTCTTAAAAAGGCTTGGCTTAGAAATATTTGCAGCCCACTTTGATCCACATTTCATGGAAAGAAGTAGTGGTTTAAGTTTATTATTAAAGTATTATACTGTGAAGAAGTATTTAGTAAGCAACACCATACATTAAATTTTCCACTGCATGTTTATGACGGAGTAATCCTTATTGGGTATCTGTTTGCACAGGTCAAGTTGCACATTAACTTTTTTACTTGTGGTAAAATCAGAGAAGTGTCAAATTATGTAGGGCTTGCAGGTTTTATTTGAAAAAGAACCTCAGATTGAGTGATCTGGGAGAAATTAGTTGAAGCCTATGACTCTGCATGCTTACTAAGAAGTAAGTACCATTGAAGCAGTGTTGGAATGGCCTGTGATGAGTGGGAAAATGACTAAGGGTATATCCACATGACAGAAATGATGCAATTTGACACCACTTTTAACTGGCATGACTCAATGCTGTGGAAGTCCAGGATTTGTAGTTTTGTGAGACATTTACCCTTCCTTGTCAGAGAGCTCTGGTGCCCCACCAAACTACAAATTCCCAGACTTCTGTAGCATTAAGCCATGGAAGTTAAAAGTGTTGTCAAACTGCTTTATTTCTGCAGTGTGGTAGCAGTCGGCAGACAGGAAAACTTTTGAAAACTGAAAGTGCCCTACCCTCGTATTTCATACCCTTGAATCTCCTCCATGAAACTATCATGTATTGAGGGGCAGGCTTGAAGACTTGTGGTCCTCATTGTAAAGCTAAATTAAAATCAGTGTGGTTTACTTAGACGTAAACTTACTGGATTTGGGTTATGGAAATAAAAGCTCTTCATATAATCATTATTTTCTTACATTACAAAATGCATAGCGAAAGTGATGTAGAATATATGTTTCACCTAGGCACGTCATATGTTCTAGTGCAGTGCTGTTCAAAATGGTGGTACTGGACTGATGTTCTCCAAGCCATTGGCTGCTGATCTCTGGAAGATTTCCAGGAAGAAATAAAACAGTTTAGCCAATGGGCACAAATATGGTACTAGTCCTTGGCTATATTGGAGAAAATTATCGTCAATCCCCTATATCATATAACTTAAGATGCATTGCTACAGCAAATTAGGGAAGAACAGGAATGGGAATTGTGTGTTTCTCTAACTGTTGGACTGTAGCTTTGTTGGCTAGGTTGCTGGGAGTTGCAGTCCAACAGCCTCTGGAGGACAGCCTGGTTATCATTCTGGGTTAAAAGTAAGATCCTCCAACTTGAAATTTATTCCATCCATCAAATTTATCCTAGCATAGGCTCTCTTCTGCCTATAAAGCTTGATGGTGGTGACAGAGTATGAAGATGTAGAGAAATTAGTAAATTTTTTGAGACTCACTGAAAGAAAGTTGGCAGCATGAGCTTTTGTAGATTACAGTCTACTTCCTCAAATGCAAACTGTAGTCTACAAAAGCTCATGCTGCCAACTTCTTTCTTTCAGCTAGTCTCAAAGATGGTACAAGATCTATCTACACTCGTCCCTCCACATTTGCGACTGATATTTGCGGTTTTGATTATTCACAGATTTTATTAATATGTTCTCTCTAGGAATATCTAGGTCCTCCAGTGCAACTCGGTGGTCAACTTTAAGCAAAATTTGCACTGAAGGACCTAGAAATTCCTAGAGAGAACACTCCACTGGGCATTTGTAGCTCCTCCAGTGCAATTCTGTGGTCAGTTTCTGGCAGATGTTGGCCACAGAGTTGCCGTGGACCTAGAGATTCTTAGAGAGATGTTCTCACAGGTAAAAACATAGTGCTTTGATTATTTGATGTTTTTCCACATTCACGGGGTTCCTGTGCCCCTAACCCCAGCGAATGTGGAGGGATAGTGTACATACCGATTCAACAGCCATCTTTGAATGAAGTAGCATGTAACCCTTCAAAAGAAACTGTTTTCTCATTGGTAAACTCAAAATGTCATGTAAAAAGGAATCCTTGCAATGCAGTGTAAAGCAGGAGTCCTTTTTGTGACCCTGACATGAGAGTAAGGGCCTGAACAAACTGCCAGAAATAATCCACTTTGAGACCACTTTAACCGTCCTGGCTCAATGCTAGGGAATCATGGGAATTGTAGTTTTTTTCTGAGACATTGAGCCTTCTCTGTCAGAGAGCTCTGGTGCCACAATAAACTATAGTTCCCATGATTGCATTGACTTAAAAGGGACAGGAGACAGTGTTATGACTTGTTTCTTAGGCTTGCTGGGGAGGAAACAACCTAACAAAAAGCAGTGGCTTTTTCCTTTGGCTTGTTATGGTAGAAATAAAGCAGGATAGTGGCTTCTGCAAGGTTGCACTCTTTTTAAAAAATGGCTAAAATAATGGTTTCTTTAACATCTGCTGCTGCAAGAGGAAACAACTGGCAGGCATGCTGGCTTGTCTGAAGAATTTCAGCTTTTTCTTTTTTTAATGTCTGAATAGGCCGAGTAAGTGATAACTAAACATGTCACTGCTTTCCCTAGATGTAGGAATAGCTGGGATAAGAATTGTTCCCTTAGCAAGCACAACAAATTGCAGAGATCTCTCTTGTACACATTATAATGACTTTGGATTATGACCTTGGTAATTCTG
The DNA here is from genome assembly GCA_020142125.1 of Phrynosoma platyrhinos. Lineage (NCBI taxonomy): Eukaryota > Metazoa > Chordata > Lepidosauria > Squamata > Phrynosomatidae > Phrynosoma > Phrynosoma platyrhinos. Next base: position 49,006,486 of record CM034706.1, on the reverse strand, counting down.
TAGGTCTTTAGGGCATTGATACTCTGCCTCTGTGAAGATTTCAAAAGGGTGTCATAAATAATAGGCACAATTATAAATTTGTGCATCCTCTGCACATAGAGAGGGACAAGATTCCTTATTCAGTAGCCTCTTACAGAATTGTATTGCAAACTTAAATGACTGGATTTGAGTAAGTAAATATCATCTTAATAAGTAAAGGTATGCCACTGGCAATTCTAATTGCCACTGGTTAATACACACAATCAGAATAGTTCCAGATGAGTGGATAGTAATCTGTAGTTCCTCTTTGCAGAACATTATCCAGGATATTGGGATCTGTAGAAGTAAAAATAATTTGGTTATATTAATTTCAGTGCTAACTGAGGGAAACTCAAGTATCAAGGTAGTACTTCTGTGCCAGAATCTTCTTGCTTTGAGTTACTGCTTTAATCTTCATATTCATTTTCTGCTGTTGAAGGTTTGGGAAATTGGGATGGAGATATGTTCCTCGCTTTTTTTCTTGTCTGAACAGGTACACAGTTTCTTCTCATGAGCTTAGAGCAGTGGTCCCCAACCCCCGGTCCGCGGCCCAGTACCGGTCTGCAGAAAAAATGGTACCGGGCCGCCCTGCTACTGCGTCTTCTGTGCAGTGGCGGCGGTGGGTCCTGCGACTTTTGCGAGTCCTGCGAGTCCCGATAATAAGCGCAGGGATGGGACTCCTACGTCTGCCGACGTGCCCCGGCCCAGCTGATCAGAGTGGGGGCGGGGCTTCTGTGCGCGGCTTTAGTGAATGATGAGTGACGTCCCTGACGCTGTTCAGAGGAGCCAGCAGTGGCCTTCAAACTATGTTTGAGAATACAACTCTGCCAGTGTTCTGGATTAAAGTCATGGCAGAATATCCTGAGATTGCCACCATAGCACTTAAATCCCTATTGCCATTTCCCACTTCCTATCTTTGTGAAGCGGGGTTTTCTGCAGTGACTGCAACCAAAACAAAACAAAGGAATAAACTGGACATAAGCAAAATACTTCGGGTGTCATTGTCTCCTATTATCACCAGATGGAACCGTCTCGTTGCAGAGAAACAAGCTTAGGGTTCTCATTGATTTAGCGTTCTAGTCACTAGAATCCAGAGAGTTAAAATGTTAAGTTAAATTTGTTGTAACTGTATTTTATTTTGATGCCATGTTTAAATACAGTTAAATTAAAATTGTTTATATTTGAGATTGTTTTGATTTAATAATCAATGCGACGCCGTAAACAGTGGGCCGCGGAAAAATTATCAAATGTTGACCGGTCCACGGTAATAAAAAAGTTGGGGGCCACTGGCTTAGAGGAAGAGCCCAAGGAAAAATTTTCTCAGGTTTGTTGGATAGAAAACTGTCCCCATGATTACAAGTTGAATACTTCAAAGAGTAACACACAATGATTTGTTTCATTACTCCCCCTGGATGAAGGAGCGATTAGACATCTTGCACCAGCATATTTTTGTACACTGCAAACTGGGGTTCCTTTGATTTACTGGCCCATTGTGTCATCTGAATTGGACCACTGACATTGGCTTGTTTAAATTGTCATGCCTTGTTTTGCAGGGTGTTTTGAAACTAATCCAAAGAGTTGATTTTAGGCCCGATTAGACCTGTGTACATTCTGCAAACACATGTTTGCAGTATTTCCCACATTCTTTTTTGCAAGGTCAGAGTAGGCTTTGATTTGGGTTTGTTTCAGAAATGTCTTTCCTCTTGCCACTCTTCTATAAAGCCCAGTTGATTGATGCCCCATGGTTGACTTTTCCCATCTCAGCTGCAGATCTCTCCAGCTCCTTCAGTTATCATTGGCCTCGTGCTTGCTTCGCTGACTAGTAGCCTTGTCGAGTTAACTGAGTTTTGATTTTCTTTATGTTCAAGGCATATTCTTTCTGTGTTGTGATAATGGATTTAATGGTGCTCTGGAGGAGTGATCATATTTGGGGAATTATTTTTATAACTCAGTCCTAACTTCAGCACAATTTTGCACTTGTTTCAATTGACCTTCATTAAGTTTGTCCAGAAACATTATTTAATCTAAGAATTTGTGGTACTGACATTGCAGGTGGACTTCATGTTTCTTTTGGAAGCAGCAGGTTGCACCAGAGCTTATTCATATATGTCACAGCAAAGGGATGAATACTTATGCATCTGGAAAGTGCCCATATGTTTTTCTTTACTTTTGTGCCACAGTACAAATATTTTGCACTTTCACAATATTGAATATCTTCTGTAAACCAAATGTTAACAATGGCAATTAAATTCATTCCAATTCCTGATTGTGATGCAAACAAAATACAGTTGGCCCTCCATATTGGCGGGTTAGGCATCCACATACTACAGCATCTGTGGACGGCCCTGCCTGATTACCATCAGTGGTGGCATGTGCGTGCAGCTGCGCTGATGTGGCCATACACACATCAGCATCCATTGATGCTGATGGAAATTGAGGTCCCACTTTTTTGGTATCTGGGAGGTCTGGAACCGAACCAGATATGGAGGGTCAACTGGATGAAAAAGGTAAAGGAAGATTAATACTTCTGCAGAGCACTGTGATCTTTGAGCTCTCTGTGTTTGCTTGGAACCCACTTTATTTTGTACAGAGAAACACTTCTAGTATGGTACATTTTTATATTCTCCATTATGTTGGAATTTCCATTGGGGTCAGAAAATACTGCACAATTCACACAATACAAGTCTGTTTATTTTAGTGTGTGAGGATTAAGAGTAACTACAGCTTTGAGTCCAGAAAATGTGGTCAAAGGTAATTAATCAGATGTGGAGATGGAAAGTTTCTGATCCTCTTCTCACTTGCTTGAGAAGAGAAGAGGTGAGGCATTCATGAAGCCAAGACTTATTGTTGCTGATTCACATCTCACTAAATTGGTTCAATATCTACGTAAACACAGCAATTCCTATGGTCCTGTTTTTGGAAAGAATTGCTATCTTTTACTCTTTATCTTTTCTTGATCTTGAGACTGAATGACAGTGAAAGGTGTAAGGTAAATTCTACTTAGTTCTTTCCTTTTTCCTTTATCTCTTAAGGTGCAGCCACCTTCAGAAATAAAGACAGGAAAATAGCTTTGAATAGAGATTTTTGGACTCATAGGCAAAATTGCTTAGGATTTTTAAGTAATTAAAAAAGACATTCTGCTAATACTCAGACTTTAAAGTTCACAAGGTCTTTTATTGAGTCATAACAGTGAAAACAAATTGTAGCCCAACTTTTAGCAGACACAGACTGAGGAAGGAGGAGGAGATAGGGATGTTCTTTGCAGAATACTACGGTGTGCCCACTTCTTACATGGGCTTGCCATACACAGACTTAAGCTTCCACGCACGGCAAGCCTCGGGCTTTAAAATGGCACATGCACCCGGGAGCGCACAGCAATAGAACTCAATGGGACTTGAGGTCCGCAATACATGCCATATGCAGGGGGGGTCCGGAACAGATCCCCCACATATAGAAAGGGCCCACAGTATTCTGTTTCATTTTGTTTTTAAGTGCCTGCCAGGATTTTTTAGAATCATAATCTGTTAGCCAATAATAAAATTCTTATATGCAGTTCTGACTATGGCTTTTATATCAATTAGTTTCTTATTCTTTTTAAGTGAACTTGTGATAAAAAGAAAGATACATACCCAAATACTACAATCTATCTTTTAGGTTAACTTTTTTCATTCAACTCAAGAAATAAAATGCCGTGCATGCGTGATGCAGGGCACCATTTTGTGTTCCAAAATAGCGCCCGTGCACACATGAGCACTACTTCCAGCTTCGTGTGCGCACGGCGCTGTGAGTAGTGCGCATGCGTGTGCGAGCGCTATTTTGGAATACAAAATGGTGCCCTGCGGCGGCGGTCATAATGGCGGCAGAACCGGCCTTGGGCCAGTTGAAAGGCCTCGAAGGACCGGGTTCAGCCCCTGGGCCGTAGTTTGCCGACCCCTGCTTTAAGGTATTTAGGTCTGTACTGAGTGATACACTTGTGTCCTGAACTTTTAATGATAGCTATACAGTAGTATCTGGTTATCATGCAGCAGGGGTAGGCAACCTACGGCCCGGGGGCTGGATGCGGCCCCCCCAAGGCCTTTGGACCAGCCCCAGGCTGGTCCTGCCGCCGCCCCCTGCTGACCCCCGCCGCTGCCTCCTGCCATGATATTAATTGTTGTTGTTATTACTTGTTCTTGGGGTTTTCTTGGCAAAATCTTCACAGGGGTTTTGCCATCATGGCTTTTCTGGGGCTGAGACAGTGTGCAGGCATCCCTGCTTGTTTGTGAGCCTGCCTTCCAGTCATTACCATGATGATAATGATTATTGTTGTTATTACTTGTTCTTGGGGTTTT
>CM034706.1:48979390-48993027 GCA_020142125.1 Phrynosoma platyrhinos | reverse complement strand
CCATGGAATCCTCAGCACTCTTCTCCAGCACCACATTATCTCAAATGCCTTGATCTTCCTCCTATCTTCTTTCTTGACTGTCCAGCTTTTACATCCATACATGGTAATTGGAAATACGATGGCTTGTATGATTTTGACTTTTGTATTGAGTTGTATATCTTTGCATTTTAGGATCTTTTCTAATTCTTTCATAGCCACCCTCCCCATTCTTAATCTTCCCCTGAATTCCTGGCTGCAGCCCCCATTCCAATCAGTGTTTGATCCCAGATATGAGAACTCTTTTACTATTTCTATTTCCTCATTTTCTAGTTTAAACTTGTGAAAGTTCTCTGTGGTCATTATTTTTGTTTTATGTTCAACGGTAAGCCTGTCTTTGCACTTTCTTCTTTGATCTTCCTTAGTAGGTGTTCCAGGTCTGTGAGGTTTTCTGCTAGTATTACGGTGTCGTCAGTATATCTCAGATTGTTGATATTTCTTCCTCCTATTTTCACTCCTCCCTCTTCCATGTCCAACCCTGCTTTCCTTACAATATGTTCTGCATATAAGTTGAATAGGTAGGGTGATAGGATGCAGCCTTGTCTAACTCCTTTGCCAACTGGGAACCTTTCTGTTTCTCCATGTTCTGTCCTGATAGTAGCCTCTTATCCTGAGTACAGATTCCTCATTCGGACTATCACATTGGCACTCCCATGTCTTTAAGAGCATTTCATAGCCTTTCATGATGTATGCAGTCAAAGGCTTTGCTATAGCCTATAAAGCACATGCTGATTTTCTTTTGGAACTCCCTGCTAAGCTCCATTAGCCATTGTATATTTGCAGTGTGATCCCTGGTGCCTCTTCCTTTCCTGAACCGTGCTTGGACCTCAAGGATTTCTCTCTCCATGTGTGGTTGGAGTCTATGTTGCAGTATTTTGAGCATAATTTTGCTTGCATGGGAAATTAGTTCTATGGTTCTATAGTTGCTGCAGTCTCTTGTGTTTCCCTTTTTGTAGATGAGGATGTATATTGATCGTTTCCAATCTGTTGTTTTCCATATCTATTTAAATAAATGTCCATTTAATGACGTAGTGCTCTGTGAACTCTGGGTTGGATGCCTTGGGTTCTATCCTGAAAAAGCAACTAAAGTAACTTAATAAAAGTCTTACAAAACAAGAAGCAACAACAATTAAAGATTGTGCAATTAAAACTAAGCAATTAAAGATTATATGAGCAAGCTGTTTCCAAACAACGTACATCACACTTGCTCCCTTTAGCTTATTTTGATGATCTATTATAATCATGTCAGCAGAATATATCAAGATGTTTTGAAATTTTTAGGATCTTACAAAATCTATGTATAAGCAAACTGTTTTCCTTCAGCATGATTCTACATCAGTTAGGTTTTATAGTCATATTCACTTTCTTTTTATTACCTGTTTAACGTTCTTTTGATGTTAGTTTCAAGATTGTAACTTGAAATCTTGTAACTTGTAATTTGAAGATTCTATAAGAGAGAATTTCCTAAGATTGCTCGTGTTTTTGTTTGTTTTTTGCACTGGGATTTTGGAAAGTAGCATTTGATATATTTGGCACAATACATGAAATCATAGAATTATAGAGTTAGAAGGAACCACAAAAATCACCCTCCTGTCATGCATAAAAGATGTCCAACCAACCTCTATTTAAAGATCTCCAAAGGTGGAGAGTCTACTACCCACTGTTCCGCTGTCAAGCAATTCTTACAGAAAATTTTTCTTCCTAATATTTAGGTGGAATCTCTTTTCTTGCAATTTGAATCCACTGGTTTATGTTCTAGTATCTGAAGCAGGCTAAATCTTCGGCATGGCACCCATTAAGATATTTAAAAATAGCTATCATGTAACTTCTCAATCTTCTCTTCTCCACGCTAAACAGGCCCAGCTCCCTAGGTAATTCCTGATAAGGCTTGGTTTCCAGACCTTTGGTCATCTTGGTTGTCCTTCTCTGGACACATTCCATCTTGTCAATATTCTTCTTGAACTGTAGTACCCAGAACTGGACACAGTATTTAAGGGAAGGTCTGATCAAAGCAGAATAGATCGGCACTACTATGTTCCTTGATCTGGACACTATAGTCCTGTTGATACAACCTAGAATTCCATTGCTTTTGTTTGTTTGTTTTTGTTTTGGCTGTTGTATCACTATTGACTCAAATTTTGCTTGTGGTCTGTTTAGGGGCATTGCAGACTGGCCTAAAGGGCCAGCCTGGGGCTGGAGTTGGGGTGGGGCAGCTGCACGCTGGCCGCCCCAACACCACCCCGATGCCGTCCTGACGCCGCATGCTCATTTGCATGGCTCTGGGCATCAGGACGCCCTCCCGGCGCAGCATGTAGACACGCTGCGCCGAAAGGGCACGGAAGAGCACAGTGCCGGCTCTTAGGGCGGCCTTTTGCCTCTCCTAAAAGGAGTGGCAAAAGGAAGGATCAGGGCTGTGGCGTGGGGTTGCCATGGCCCTGGTCTGCCGCTAGCAGGGGCGGCCCATCTGTATAGCCCCTAAGATCCTTAAATCCTTTCCACGTGTACTGCCTTCAAGCCTGGTGTCACCCACTCTTTATTTATGTATTTTATTTTCCCTGCCTATATGTAATACTTTACATTTCTTCCTGTTGAAATTGATGAATTTCATGAGTACTAAACTGTACAGAAAATCTAATAGGCTCTGGTAAGCAGAATAGGAAAACAGTTTGAAAGCATTCAAAGATATAGCCATGTTAGTGTAGAATCAGTAGTAGAGAGATCTTGTAGCACCTTTGAGACTAACTGAAAGAAAGAAATTGATAGCATGAGCTTTCGTAGACTTGTAGTAGACTGTAGTAGACTGAAGTGTATGAAAGCTCATGCTACCAATTTCTTTCAGTTAGTCTCAAAGGTGCTACAAGATTGAAAGCATGTAAAATGTTGTTATGACTAAGGTTGTAGCAAGTCCAGATTTCATTTATGATAATGTTTTAATGTGGTGTGGAAGTTGAAATATAACATTTCATTTTATTATTTAGGTGTAGAATTTGGTGCTCGAATGATAACCATTGATGGAAAACAGATAAAACTTCAGATATGGGATACCGTAAGTATAGTTAAGATTGAAGAAATTATGTAGTGAACTTTGATGATTAGAGAAATACAAACTGACAAAAGTAGTGTAAACTGAAAAAGCAGAGAGAGAGAGAGTTTATTTTGTCTTCCAAACAAGTCAAAATATTTGTTGTTCTTGGGTTTATATGGTTAGAAAATTTTTTTGATGGTACCTTGGATCTGCAGCCTCTTCTAACATTGACAGGGGATTCTCATCTAGAGTGACCCATACTGCTAACCTGCTTCTTCAAAATCAACTTTGCTAATTCTTGCTTATCACAGTACAAAAGCCTGGGGAGGCAAGACACCTTCTTTTCCTTTCTGTTCCCACCAAACATGTGTGATTCAAAGACATGTCATATAAATCAATCCAAATCATCCTGGCTTGTGGAAAGGAGGGGATACAAATCAATAGTTTAGAAAATCAAGCTATGTGACATTTTTATTTCCTCATTTATTCAAATAACAGTAGGCAAATAACCTTGTAGCTGAATCAGATATTTTAAACAAGCACTACATTTTGAATTCTTATTGGATTGTGATTTTTTAAAAGTTACAGAATGTTATGTTAGCTGGATATGTTTACTCAGCATATTTTTCCTGCTGGAAAGGGAGCAGTTTAGTGTGTATTGTTTTCTTAATAGTAAAATGAAAGTGGGACCTTTTACAAAATGCTTCAGTGTATCCCCACCTTAGCAGTTTTCTTGTTCAGGGCTGTAGTCTGAAAAGGAAGGTTGTTCCCACTGCGTTGAAAAGTGGAAAAAGGGACATCCTAACATTTCTTATCAATTAAATCAGTAGATTCACTCAGGCCATTGCAGACTGCCAGAAATAGTGCAAATTGAGTCCACTTTTACTGCCCTGACTCAGTGCTAGAGAATCATGGGAACTGTAGTTTATTGTGGCACCAGAGCTCTCTGATAGAGAAGGCTCAGTGTCTCAGAAAAAAATACAATTCCCATGATCCCCTAGCACTGAGCCAGGGCAGTTAAAGTGGACTCAATTTGCACTATTTCTAACAGTCTGCAAAGGTCCTCAGCCTGCTATAATGCTTTCTGTGTGTAGAAGCTAATATGTTCCTCTCAACCTCTGGAAACTTAAAATGTTTTCTTCATTTACTTAACAAATATACATATTTTTTTTTTGTGCCCCAAGACTCCCCTTATAATTGACAAACTACCATCATAACTTAAGAGTATGCTGGTTTTTCTTTCAAAGTGATAGACAATTGCTTTGATAGTGGGAAGAGTAATATTATGTCCTATCTGTACAAGGAAGTAACTGTAATTCTGTTATCTAGTCTGCAGCCAGTGTTTTTTATTTTCAGTGTTTTCTGGTCTGCTGCTTAATATTTATCAACTAATCTCTGTGCTTTCAATTTACCTTTATCCTGACCTTATCACTTAAAAAAAACCCATTCTAATTGCCCTTCGCTGGCCATATTTTGTGGCATATTTTGGGAACGTGGGATGTCTCTGTGTTGCAGCATTTCTTCCATGTGCATATTATATGATGGTTCATCCTGTACTTCTGTGTGGCTATCACAGCTTTCTGTTTTGCCCCTCTCATTTTTCAGCCTTACAAAGCCCTGTACAGTACTACTGCACAAATGCAATCAAGCAAGCTGCACTATTTCCTGCCCTGTTGTGAGGCAAGGGCACTTTGTCTTATGCTAATACAAAGTGGTGATGCAACTTTAAGCAAGAGTAAACTGTTCACCTTGGTGGATCATAAGACTGAAGCCTCACAACTTGAATTGGAGAAGTAATATCAATAATGTGTGGTTAATTTTTCAATGAGAGCCAGCATGATGTAGTGATTTGAGTGTTGGGCTACAACTCTGGGGACCAGGGTTTGATTCTCAGCTCAGTCATGAAACCTACTGGGTGACCTTGGGCAAGTCACATTGTCTCAGCCTCAGGGGAAGGCAATGGAAAAACCCCTCTGAATAAATCTTGCCAAGAAAACTCCATGATGGTTTTGCCTTAGGACCTCCCGCCTTAAGTCAGAAATTACTTGAAGGCATACAACAACAGAATTCTTCAACAAACCCCATCCACTTAAATAAACTGTTAGTGGATTGCAGTAAACTATGCACAAGTTAAAATATAGTTAAAGTATTACTAGAATTAAACACAGTTTAAAAACATGTACATTAGAAGGTGAGAAATATGGACAATGCAGCACATTATTAATGTGATTTTTTCCATAAATTGTGAGATCTTGAAGGCCTGTCATAACAAAAAAGTCTTAACCTGTTGCGAGAAGGACAGCATGGAGTTGCCCAATCTGTCTTTTTTCTAGGGAATAAGTTGCACAAGCTGGTAGCAGCCACCAGAAAACCATGCAGTGTTGCTGCTAGATGTATCTGTGAGGATGGTAGGATGGTAAGAAGGGGAAATCATATGGGAGAATACAGTCCTTCAGAGAATTCAGTATTTGGAGCAGTGTATGCTTTCATAGATCATAACCAGCACTTTGAATTATGACCAGAACTAGACAAATAGCCAGTGGAGCTGTTGTAACAAAGGAGTTGTGTGTTCCATATTGTTAGTTCTGGTCAGCTGTTTGACTGCAGCTCATTGGAGCAGCTGAAGTTTCCAAACACTTTTCAATGGTAGCCTCCCCCAGAGCACATTGGTGCAATCCAAGCACAATGTAGCTAAGACATGTGTTGTCATGGCCAAATCAGATATCTCTAGGAATGGGTGTAGCTGACAAGCAATCTTTAACTGAAAAAACACTCCTGGCCATTGAAACAGTCTAAGCTTCTAGGCTGAAGGTTAAATGCAGGAGAACACCCAGTCTCTGGACCAGTATATTCAGCAGGAGCCATCAGCTGAATTCCTGCTCTCTGTTTAGCCTTTCAGTTGACCAGAAACAGCACAGTTTTTCCTGGGTCAAGCTTCTGTACGTTTGCCCTCATCCAGTCCATTACAGATAACAGGCGCTGGTTTAAAACCAAAGCTGCTTCTTGGAAGTTAGGTAGAAAGGAATAATAAAGTTGGCCGTCATCCAAATACTGATGACACTGGACCTCCAAGTTCTGGGGCACCTCTCCCAGGGTTATTGGATGGGGGACAAAACCGAACCCTGAAACAAATGACCAAGAATTCATCCAGTACTACCTTCAGAGCTTTTCCCTTCAGGAAGCAGCCGAGTGACTGTTAAACAATGGCTTCAGTTCCCATCTTAGGAAGGTGGTGGGGCAGGATACCATGGCTGATGGTATTGAAAGCCACTGAGACGTCCATTTGAATCAATAGGGACATACTCCCCCTTTCCAGTTCCCAGTACAGGTCATCAAACGGTGATCAACTGTTTCTGTTTCATAGCTAGGCCTGAGGCTAGATTAAAGGATTTAGATAAACTGGCACATCCAGGAATCTGTGTAACTGGGAATCTAGTACCCTGCCCAGAAATTGATTGTTGGAGACTGGCGGGTTGATATCCAATGCATTGGAATCCAAGAAAGGCTTTTTCATCAATGGTCTTATAATTGTCTTCTTTAGATATGTTGTAGTGAGGCATTGACCATTATGAGGAGACTGCACCAAGCACCTTTTTGATGTGAAATGCTCTTGTATGAATATTACTTCTGTTCTGAGAAGCCTGAGATGCAGCTGGCCAGTCAGTTTAGAAACTGTCATAAATCTTACTTCAAGTTAAAAGTTTATTTATTTTATTTTATTTATTTCTACTCTGCTTTTCTCCTGAAAAGGGACCCAAGACAGCTTACAGATAAAATCGCTTTATTTTGTTTTTTAAAAATAAATATATACATAGACAATTAAGTGTAACTAGCAGTTAAGCTACATTTAAAATGAAGAGGTGCTATAAATAGGCAGTGCATTTATCTGTGTTGAAAGGAGTGGTATCAATCATAGTTGAAAGGAATGGTGTCAGTCCAAAGGTAGAGATGCTCTACCCTTGCAAACGGAAATAGCAATGGTCTTCAGAAGAAATAGCAGTGGTGTTCTTTTATATGAGGGGAAATTCTTGGCAGCAGAGGAAAGTTCATAGGTGATAGATAGCCTTGAGTCAGCTAAGTAACAGAATTGTCTTAGAGACAGTGAGCTTGCTTGTTTTCTCCTTCGCCAACGCAAGGAACCTTTGGGTGGGAAGCCTGCAGGGAGAAAATTGCCTTATCCCAACACTTCTTGGGCTCTGGTACTAACCTCAAAAGGTTTCCAAAGCCCATTTCTTTCACAGTAATCATTTCATTCTCCACATGGGATTCACAATGATTCATGCAAGATATATGAAGCGAGAGGTAAAGATATTCAAAAAAGCCGGTTTCTCAGATTCTCCCTACCCTTCCTTCCTACTTCTGTAGGTTTCCCAGTTTTGAATGTTTAGTTTGAGGCACTCTTTCAACATGGTTATTTCAGTTGAAATATCTGTAAATATACTGACACATCTTGGAAGAAGGATGAATTGATACTTTTTCCTGATTGTAAGGAAAAGATGAAGCCCTGGAATTTGAAGAAAAAAGGAGCTCCTTTTCCCTTCCAGTTTAGCTTCCTTTTCTTACAATCAAGAAATGCTCATTTTGTCATCTAGCTACTGTTGCTTAGCTTTTCTGGAGTCGAGCTCTCACAAGTACCATGCGATCAGTCTGATTCTGGACTTGACTGTCACAAACTGTAGGTGGGGGGAGGGGTCACATAATTCAGAGTTTCACAATCTCCTCCATAACTATTTCCCTTCCAAGCTATCAATCTGTCTTTCTAACTTTAATTTATATCCTGCCTTTCTTTCAGTGTGGGCCCAGTATGATTTAACCAAATTTTAAACACAATAGAAATAGAAGCCCAGTGACACAAGATAAAAAAATAAATTATTATATTAGGCCTCACTAATTTAAAACTGTATAGTAGGAGGGGGGAATCACAGCATACACAACACCATTAAAAGACTCTTAATCATCAGATGCTTGTTTAAATACAAAGGTCTTTACCTGCCACTAGTAGGAGAACAAAGAGGTGCCCATTCTAGCCTCCTGTGGAAGGGAGTTCCACCCCTGGAAACAGCCACTGAGAAGATCCTCTCATGTGCCCCACAAGACAGGCCTCTGGCAGTGATGAGACCAACCAAAGGAAAGGACTCTCCTTCGATCTTAAGACTTGGATAGGCTCATACAGTTTTTCTGTGTAAAGAGAATGAAGTGATTCGTAAAGAGTAGACCTTAGACTAATACTGTGCCTAGTGGATCAAGGTGGTTGTTGAAAAGCAGAATTTACAGAGGAAAGGATGTTGCCTGGGAAGGATTATACATGCACATTCATACAGTGTATCCTAGCCACTACCTGTCCCAGGTATACATCTGAGGCAAATCTAATCTTAGGAATCTTGCATGGGTCATAAATACCTTGTTGTAGTTTTAGACGTATACCGTGGTGCGAAACAGACTGCCCCAAAAGGGTGGATCGGGGCGGCCCTGGAGCTGCTTGCCCTGGAGCCGTGGCAAACAGATGTGCATGGCCCCAATCCACCTTGTTGCTGCAGTCCCAGATGGTGCTCTGAAAAGATGCGGGTTTTACCGCTGCTTTTCAGGGCGGCTTTTCCAGGTTGGGGAGGCTTCCAGACATGTGTCATGTGATCGCCATGCCCCAAGCTGCCCTGAAGCGAGCTTATTATGCCCATATGTTTTGCCCCAAAGTGATCTTGGATCATATATCAAAGTCTTTGTCCTTTTTGAATGCATGTTTATGGGCACACTGCATATGTGAGACTACAGCTTTAGTCACTTGTAATGGTGAGGCTGGGAGTTGAAATGAAAGACAGATCAAAAGTTGAAGTAAATTATATATTTAAAAATGCATGCAAAACTTGTAAATGTGGAATGAAATGAGTAGGCTATATTAAGCTATAGTAGGCTATATTTTTTTAAAGGATTACCCTTTAAATCATATATTAAATCATATATTTAAGAAGTTTCACAGCACTGTACGGTAGCCCTACATATTGAGGAGGGAACAAGCTTGTTTTTTGCTGCTCCAGAGACTAGGACCCGGATTCCACCTCAACATTAGGAGAAACTTCCTGACAGTAAGGGCTGTTTGACAGTGGAACACACTCCCTCGGAGAGTAGTGAAGTCTCCTTCCTTGGAGGTCTTTAAGCAAAGGCTGGATGGCCATCTGTTGGGGATGCTTTGATTTTGAATTCCTGCATGGCAGGGGGTTGGACTGGATGGCCCTTGTGGTATCTTCCATCTCTATGATTCTATGATATAAGCCTAGTACAGGGGATACTTAAACCTCATGTTTGCTGTCAGCCTGGGGCAGAGCTTGTCAGTCATCTATTCCAGTCCATATAATCATCTTGGTGATCTATAGTTTGTAAAATTCTTGTGTATATAATGTTGGTTTTTAATAATCTCCTTAAGAAAACATTGTTGTAATCATCCAAACATGACACCAAATTCTACAAGGCCATGTTTGGACGTGTTCATAGAAATTAGGATTCAATATTGCTAAAAATAAACAGTTTCTGGAATACATGATGTTAGTTTATAATATTTTATTATTAGCTTTTAAAACAGTACTCTTTGCACCACAAATTGTGACAGTTTTCATTTTATTTCCCCTTTGAGCCATTGCTAAATGTCATATATGTGCTTGGTGGAAGTGTGAAGGAATCATGTCTGAATTCATATGTATATAAGAGTTGAATTTTCATCTTCTGGAGCAGAGTCAATTTTATTCCTGCCTGTCAGGTGCTATTAATCGTTAAATTTTGTGGTAGACAGTCTGTGCTTGGTATTACTGTGTCTAAAACATGTGTATTGCTCTAGTCTGTTTTGCATCATTCCAAAACTGCTTTTCCTATACTTGGAGAGATAGTGGAATGGCAGTGCACTCTTTGGCAGCATCACTACACTTATGCTTCAGTGGTGTTAGTTCCTTTAGCCCAAAACACACTGCAGAAATAATCCAGTTTGAGCCTGCTTTAACTGCGCTGGCTCAGTGCTAGACAATCCTGGGAAGTGTAGTTTATTGTGGCACCAGAGCTCTCTGACAGAGAAGGCTAAATGTCTCACAAAACCACAGTTCCCAGAATTCCCTAGCACTGAGGCAGGGCAGTTAAAACGGTCTCAAACTGGATTATTTCTGCAGTGTGTTTTGGACCTTTATTTTCTCACACTTGAAATATGACAGTACCTTTTATACTACCACATTTTTACATCTTCTGCTCCGTGATTTTTTCAAAAGGAAAATGCTTGTACAATTATGTAATCACTCTGTTATGGAACATACACCCATTCTCTGGCCAGATTGAGAAGATGGACACTCATGATTTTTTTCCTTTGTTTTTTCAAGTAAACTAACAATTGGCCCCATTCTGCTTTTGTATATAACTCTTTAAACTTTTGTATATTTTCTCTTTAAACTTTTCCTGAACCTCATAGTTTCTCTGTGCATTAATTCTTAATAGGATTACAGTGAATTGTGCTACTCCTCTTATTAAAAGTGTATAACTTAAAATACTTTAAAAAAAAAACAGGCTGGGGAACAAATATGCAACAGTACTCTTGAGAGTCCTTCCAGCTTATCAAAAATAGTCTTGGGCTTCCCTGCTGGAGATGCCTGGGAAATCACCAAGAGAGAAACCATGAAACCATGTGTAATTTTCACTATGCTCCAAATATGGCAAAGAAGTGGAATGCGATATTTGTACCCAAAGTGATTACTAAGCCATAGTAGATAGCGGGTCATTAGCAGATTATTTCCATTGGGAAAAGAATTTATTTCCAAACAACCCAACAGCAGTATAGCACAGTACAATCCTGGGAGAGCCTCATCATCGTATAATAAGCTCCAGGCATAAACAAGACTAACCTGGTGCAATTATGCTATAATGGTGTTGTGTGATAAGCACTGTAGTTTCCGACAAGGCTTTTTTGAAGTTAAATTTGTGGTACTTAAAGTTTTGAGAGAAAAGAAAGGATTAGTAGGAAAATGTTCATGTGGCTCTCTAGTCTAGACCATCTGTTTGAAACTGTACCATATATTTTTAGTATTCCCTGATACAGGAACTTTTTTTAAAATTATTTTGCCAAAACGTTTTATCATAAGCACTGGAAATGGGTGAAATATCCAACACAATTATATAAAATCAATCTCCAAACCATTACCAGTTTTTATAATAAAATAATTGTAGAATGAATTCCATCTGAAAATTCTTGAAAGCTGCAACAATTTATAATAGATAAAATCTGCATCCTTGGCCTTCTTACAGCCTTTACACCAGCAGATGGTGGGTGTAAAGATGTCATTCATCATTTATTTACAATGGACTTTATTTATTCTAGTGTCAACAGCTGCCCCAGGGAGGGAGTTATTGAATCCAAATGTGAAGCACTGGGCTGTTTGCTTCCTTTCAAATTTGTCTTCAGAGCTTAGTTGCTAGGAGTCCATTCTGTATTCTGATAATGATTCATATATTGTGAAGCCATTCAGTAAATTAGGTTGTCAGGGATTGCCAAAAAAAAAAAGGTTAAAGGTCTTGTTCTTGATTCCTCACACCCTCTTCCATATAGCTAGGCTGTAGACTTTTTAATACAGTCTCTTCTTTTCCAGAGTTAGAAAGTGTTTTCTCTTCCTTTACCCAGTTCCTGTGACAATATACACCTTAGTACAAGTAAGCAAGGCTGTTAGTTTCTTCACATGAAAATACAGGAAGGCAAATGAACAATGTATATTGTTTCATTACAGGCTGGGCAGGAATCCTTTCGTTCCATCACAAGGTCATACTACAGAGGGGCGGCAGGGGCTCTATTAGTATATGACATTACAAGGTGAGTATCACTCATAGTGTCCAGAATATTTTGGAATGTTGTAAGTAGCCTTTTTTCTATCAAGGTGTGTCTGTGTGTGTGAATTGGAGTCAGCTATCTAAAGGCCTGGACCTGAACTTGTGGTGAGAGGGGAGGTAAGCTAAAGTGATTTCACTGTGGATTTTCACAATAGTGGTCCAGTGTTCCATTGATAAAATAAACATCGGCTTGCTGTAGAAGATTAAAAATTAATTAAGAGCTGAAAAGATTGAAGACCATTGATATAATGTAACTAATAGGGGTTGCAGACTGCCAGAAATAGTGCAAATTGAGTCCACTTTTAGGGTTAGGGTTAGGATTAGGGAATTATGGGAGCTGTAGTTTATTGTGGCACCAGAGCTCTCTGACAGAGAAGGCTCAATGTCTCAGGGAAAAAACAATTCCAACGATTCCCTAGCACTAACCCTAACCCTAAAAGTGGACTCAATTTGCACTATTTCTGGCAGTCTGCAACCCCCCTAAGTTAGATCCAGACTTAATAATTTTACTGGATCTATTCTAAACATGGCTAACTTAAGTTTCATTGATTTCAGTAGATCTGTTCTAGATGTGATTAAGCCTGCATCTGTTTTACTGAAAGATAAGATTGTCAGTGTTATCTGGTAAACTATATTGAAGCTGATGTGTGTTCTTTTTACAAAAAACAAAAAAACAAAAACCCCACCCTTTCTTCTACAAACTGTTCAGGTGTATCCTTAATTTTTACATTTATGCATTTTTGTTATAGATCATGATAGAACAAATGTTCACTACTTTTCTGTAATTATAATCTGCATTGTTTAAATTATGCTAGCCTGAGGTTGTGTAAATACTTTTGTTAGCAGATGGTTGTACTATGCATTTTGGTAGAAGTCAGAGAAGGCATATCTGTGTTTCAGTGCTTCAAAGTTATATAGTTCAGCTACTCAAACTAAGGTGGATTTTATTAAGACCAGAGGCCCCCAAAAGATTTTGGTCAGATTTTTAAGGTGCCACAATTAGAGAGGTGCTTTTAATGACTGACTCCATCTCTAAACACCTGTAAGTTAGCAATTAATGACAGCAACTCTAGAAATGTTTTACCCTATTTTTCCATCAGCCCAATCTAGCATAGACAGTGGTGAGGGATTATGGGAATTGTAGTCTCAAAACATCTGAATGGCCTCAGTCACCAGTTCTGATGTAAATCATGGAAGGAAATATTCTATACACTTTTGTGCCAAGTCCATTTATTTTATACTTTTTATAGGGTGTGAAATCCGAAGTGTGAGATATCATAAAGAATAATGAACCTGTGAAAAATAGAATTTTAGGATACTTTAATTGAACATACATTTTTGTTTGTTAATGTGTAAATTACCTCAGTTTAATCTGTTATTTGGGATATCAGGCTTACATTTTTTAAAAAAACCTTTACTAGTTGATAAAATAATGTTTTTGTATGATGCAGCACCCCACACTTAAATTTTGTTTCCTTTTTAGGAGGGACACTTTTAACCATTTGACAACATGGTTAGAAGATGCTCGTCAGCATTCCAATTCCAACATGGTCATTATGCTTATTGGGAATAAAAGGTAAAACAAAACATTTTGAAATCATGTAGATTTACTAGTAATTCTTGCTGCAGTTTTCCATTGCACTATTTGCTGATGTTGATTTGAATTACCAAGTTGCATAAAAATAGTACCGTATTTTTCGGCATATAAGACGCTCTGGCATATAAGACG
>CM034706.1:48925543-48964275 GCA_020142125.1 Phrynosoma platyrhinos | reverse complement strand
ATCGTATGGACTCCTAGGATCTGCAGTTTGCTTTGTGGTACCAGAGCTGTTTGACAAAAAAGGCTAAATATCTCACAAAACTGCAAATCCCAGAATTCCATAGCCTTGAGCCAGGGCATTTAAAGCAGTGTCAAACCGCTTTAATAAATTTCTGCAATGCAGACCTAGCCAAAGTTTATGTGTTGTTGGGCATGGCTTCTTTAACAAATAATTCTACACAATGAGAGAGAGAGAGAGAGAGAGTACCCTTGAAGATTTATCTAAAGGAGAACCAAGTTCCTTAACTTGGAGGTTATATGTGTATGTTGTGTGCATTCAAATTGTTCCTGACGTAATGGTGATCATGGGTTTTCTTGGCAAGATTCACTCAGAGGTTTGCCATTGCCTTCCCCTGTGGCTGAGAGTGTGTGACTTGTCCAAGTTCACCTAGTGGGTTTCATGGCAGAGTGGGGAATCAAACCAGGTCTCCAGAGTGGTAGTCCAACACTCAAACCACTACACCATGCTGGCTCCTATTCCCATGTACTACCTATGAAACAATTGCAGACTTTTTTGTTGTTCTTGTGTGTCTTCAATTCCTTTCCAACTTATGGTGACCCTAAGGCAACCTTATCAAGGGGTTTTCTTGGCATGTTTTCTCAAATGGGGGTTCCATTAGCATCTTCTGAGGCTGAGAGTGTGTGACATGCCCAGGGTCACTTACTTGGCCGCAAATTGTACATACCCCAGAATGCATCTCCTAATATATTGGCAGTCCTTCCCCCCAACACTTTCTCATTTCCCCCCCAACCATCTCATAGCTGGGAGATGGAAATAATTTTTAAAGCAGCATTTAAATCTGGACTATTTTTTAAAAAGTAAGGTCCAAACCACACTGCAGAATTAATAAGATCCAAACCACACTGCAGAAATAAATGCTAGGGAAGATGGGAGATGTAGTTTGTTGTGTTTATAAGTGATAGTTTTCCTGCTAAGTACCTGCATGTCAAGCATTTGAATTAAAATTACCATATTGAAATCAAATCTGATTTTTTTTTAATTTTTATGTGGTGTGCATTGGAAGAGGGGTGGTCTTATACGGCAACAATATCCCAAACTATATTTTGACTTGAAAAGTTGGGGGGTCGTCTTATACGCCGGAAAATATGGCAGTATTTTTGAGTCTCTTCAAAATAATATTCATTCATTTTCATATATGTATTTCTTCTTCGTGGTCTCTGCGAATCACACAAATGGGTTATATCTGCACCTGCACAGCTAGCTCAGAAAGTTCTAGTATCACTGGGCAAATCTTGGATTGCAACTTTTTGGCGGTAGCTCCGCCCATCTCTATAAAGCCCCTGGCGTTCCTGCTCTTTCCTCAGTTCCTTTCGTACGCCGCGTTAACAGCTAGCAAGGAACTTCGCATTTAGAATTGCTCATTCCACTTTGGAAAAATCTTGACCTACAGCTTTTTGACCTAATTTTGGCTTGACTACTCTTTTGGATTGCAACTTCTGGTGACGTTTGCGGATCGTTTGACTTGGACTGGACTATCAACCTCGTTTTTGCCTTTCAGACTTTGTTTGTTAATGGAGGTGGTGTTTTTCAAGCGCTGCTCCAAATGCGGTGGGAAAATACCGACTTCTGACTGCCACAACCAATGTGTCTTGTGTCTCAGCAAGGCTCATAACCCCAAGGCCTACCCGATATGTAAGATCATGACTGCTCAGGCCTTGAAAAGTAGGATGCTTAAACTGAAGGCTGCCCAAGGGAACAAGCACTCCGACCTGCTTAGGAACCCGCCGGTACTTCTCCGGGTGAAGGAAATTCTTCTCCTTAAGTGGAGAATGATCAGGAGAGAGATAGGACCAAAGAGAGGTCCAAGGATAAGTTTTCAAAAGAGAAGATTTCTAAGGGTGAAAAGGATAGGGTGATGGTGGAGGAAAGAGGTCCTCCAAAAGGAAACACCTTTAGCCCTCTGATGAAGGGTCTCTGCTTCCTTCCTCTGCCAAGAGGCAGTCAGAATCATGCCTTTCTGAGGCAGCCAAGACACCACCAGCCTCCTTTGGTTCGAAACTCATTCCAATCACTTCGGTACCGAGGCCTTCAACCCCGTCCATCCATGTCGATTCAGGGTCTGAGTCCAAGGGTGACATACAGGAGCAGAAACCACCTCTTTTGTCTCCCCATCTGCTTACTCATTCGGTACCAGGTAATTCCGCACTGGACACTTCAGAAGTTCGGGAGAGCCCTTCAGCTCATCGAAGTGAGGCCATCTCCCTTGGCCTTCAAGCAGATCAGGCAAGGATGGAGCAAGACAGGAACAAGCTGACCCTTTCATACAGTGATATTCCAAGTTGATTTATAATGCTCAGGCCGGGTGTTATTACTTACCTGTACAACCCAACCAGCTGAACCAACATTGGCTTCATGAGGGTCCTCCATTCCGAGAGTGCTCGCTGCTTCAGCCACCAGTTCCGCCCTGACATGCTTCTCTACTGGCTAGCAGACTGCTTCCTAGGTCCCCAGAGGACTCGCCGGCTTCAAGTCGCTCACCAGCTCGATCCCAGTTGCAGTCACTTGAATCTGAGATAGAGAGGTCATCCAGCCCAACACCAATGGTGAGTCTGGCCTCATTTTCTCCCACTGATGACATCAGATCATTTGCAGATCAAGTGGTGAGGATGGCAAACAGGCTGGATGTTGCTCAGACTGATGAAGAGGTGCTGGATCCAATAGAGAGATGGGTCCATGGGAGTGTGCTGACCCCACCGGCTATCCCCTATCTTCCCTCTCTTGAGAAGATTGTGAAGAGGTCTTGGACAACACCGGCCACATCCCTTTGACTTCCAGGAGGATTGAAAACCTCTACAGGATTTCTTCTCCTGGTCCATCCTGGTTGTTTGAACACCCGTGCCAGAATTCTGCTATTGTAGAGGGTGCTCAGCTTGCATTCACACCCCGGACCTCCATTTCTCCCATGGACAGGGAGAACAAAAAGACGCTGTAGCGAAAAAGATCTATGCTGCGGCCATCTTGGATCTGAATGTGGCGAACTACGGTGCCTGTATGTTGGACACCTATGTTCAACACACAATGGAGAAACTTGAACCCCTTCTTGCTCACATTCCTGATGAAGACAAGGCCTTGGCAATGGCCATCCAGGCCGAAACGCACGCTTTGGGTGCCCAACAGATAGTCTCGGCGAGGAACTCCACCAATTGTGCCACCAAAATCTTATTTGGATCTGTGGCTCTCCGCCGCCATGCCTGGCTCAGGGCATCAGACTTCACCCCTCAGGCAAAGACCACCATAGAGGATATGCCCTTTGATGATTCCAGTCTCTTTAATAAAGAGACGGATGAGAACCTGAACTTCCGTTACCGAATGAAGATGGCAGCGAGAAAGCATGGCATGTCCTCTACCTTCCAGTCACCAAGGTGGCGTTATGGGGGTCAACAGCGCTCCTGGTACCAACCGTACCAGCATCAGTACCAACAACAGGAGCATCAGCCACAGAGCCAAGGTCAGTTGAGACAGCGCCAACCCTCTCATTCCTCCTCTTCTTCCTTGGGCTGTCATCAACAACCACAGCCGCATTACCAACAGGACTTTAGGAAGAAGCCCTATGACTCAGGCAAGAGGAGGTTATGAGATGAGGCCGCGCACTTTGGCGAACCTCCCTTTGGGGACAGACTTGAGGCTTTTTCCAACACTTGGGCTTCAATCACCTCCGACTCCTGAGTGTTAGACATTGTTTTTAGGGGCTATGCCCTTGAGTTCAAAGAGCTCCCTCCCACCGGGGCTTTTCTGTCCACCAGCCCCTCAGACACCCTACTTGACAAAGTGCATGCCTTGATGGAGAAAGGTGCCATCGAGCCCGTAGACCCCTCTCGGGCCCGACACTGTTTTTTCTCATGTTACTTTACTGTCCCCAAAAAGGACTCAGGCATCAGGCCTATTTTGGACTTCAGGGTTTGAACTCCTGTGTTCGATACCGACAGTTTTGAATGGTAACTCTTCTATATTAACCCTCCTACAGAAGGGACACTGGTTCGCAACCATCAATCTCAAGGACATGTACTTACACATGAGCATCCAGAGAGATCACAGGAGGTTTCTCGCCTTCGTGGTCGGGACCAACATCTATCAATACAAGGTCCTTCCGTTTGGACTCTCCACGGCCCTGAGGGTCTTTACGAAGCGCATGGCACCAGTGGTGACATACCTCCACCAGCAAGGGATCACAGTCTTTCCCTACCTGGATGACTGGCTCCTCTCGCCGCCGTCCCAGCAAAAGCTTCAGCAGGACATCCAATTCTCCCTATCCCTCCTGGACTTCCTCGGATTTATGGTCAACAGGGAGAAGTCGAACCTGACTCTCTCATGATGTGTCAAGTTCATTGGTGCTATTCTGGACTCAATACAGACCAAGGCCTTCCCCCCAGAAGACAGATTTCAGGCCCTAACCAGCACCGTCTATGCTTGCCTCAAGCACAGACACATCGGGGCTCACTATGTGCAGGTGGCACTGGGACACTTGACATCAATGGCCTTCATCACACCTTGGGCAAGACTCCACCTAAGACCAATACAATCTTGGTTCCTGTCACTATTCAATCCTACCTGCGACTCCCCATAGAAGTGGCTCATAGTTCTGAGACCTGTAGCCGCATCACTACTCTCGTGGCTCAACCCAGCCAATGTATGCATCAGAATGTCCTTCCTGGCACCGCAACCAGAGGTCAACTTGACAACAGATGCATCCCAGGAAGGATGGGGAGCACATTCACAGGACTTGACTGTCAAGGGCTTGTGGTCTCTTGAAGAAAGAACGTTCCACATCAACGCTCTGGAGATGTTGGCGGTGGAGAAAGCACTCAGAGCATTCCAAACAGAATTGATCAGCAAGGTGGTGCTCTTTCTAACAGACAACACCACCGTTATGTTTTATTTGAACAAACAGGGAGGTGAGGGTACCGAGTCCTCAACTCTTCTACAAATCACTATCCACATCTGGAACTGGTGCATCGACAACAAGATCCTCTTGCAATTGGTGCACCTGCCGGGAGAGGACAAAAACCTAGTGGACAAACTCTGCAGGTCCAACAGTCCCTGCCGCGAATGGCACCTCCACCCGGAAATGGTCTCACGCCTCTTTTCCATCTGGGGCAAACCAGAGATTGACCTCTTCGCAACCAAGGAGAACACACACTGTATAGAGTTCTGTTCTCGAATTCCAGTCCTGAACCCACGAGGCGATGTCTTCCAATCCAAATGGTTCAGGAGGATGTTCTACGCTTTCCCCCCGTTTCCACTCATCACGAAGGTCATAGCCAAGATGAGGACAGACGGGATAGACGCCATCCTCATCACCCTGTGGTGGCCGAGACAGTTGTGGTTCGCCCCCCTGCTCCACCTCGCTCGGGAGGAATATCACCGCCTCGAGTTCCGTCCCGACCTCCTCACAATGCACAAAGGTCAAGTGCAACACCTGGAAATGGACTTCCTTTCCCTGGTAGCATGGAGGATCCATCCTTAACAGCACTACCTACCTTGTTACAGACCGTAATCTGGGCTTCACAAAAGCCCTCCACTATAAAATCTTACACACTCAAATGGAATATGTTCCTGGACTTCCTGTCAACAAAGGACCTGTCCCCATCTTGTGTCTCGGTACTGACCGTCCTGGAGTTTTTGATGTTTCTTGTGGATTCAGGCTTATGCCTCAATTCTGTTAAGTGTTATCTATCTGCCATTTGTTCACACTATCAACTTGAAGGCAGGCCTTCCTTTTTTGTGGACTCTTTGGTGAAGAGGATTGAACAACCTTCACCACCACCATCCCCCATCTTCGGTACCAACCTTGGCTTGGAGTCTAGATCTGGTACTATCTTACCTCTCCACCAAACCATTTGAACCCTTGGCCACCATGGACTTAAGATTGCTGATGTCGAAAACAGCATTCTTAGTGGCCATTACCTTGGCTACCAAGCAGGCGAATT
Organism: Phrynosoma platyrhinos; assembly: GCA_020142125.1. Lineage (NCBI taxonomy): Eukaryota > Metazoa > Chordata > Lepidosauria > Squamata > Phrynosomatidae > Phrynosoma > Phrynosoma platyrhinos. The sequence continues at coordinate 48,958,288 of CM034706.1, read as the reverse complement.
GTGTTCTCCGTACTGATATCACCTTTCTACCCAAGGTGGTGTCAGCCTTCCGCATTAACCAAGACATTGTGCTACCTACCCTGGCCCCCAACCCGACAACTGATACCAAACGTACACTGCACACCCTATATCAGGGGTAGGCAACCTTTTTGAGCCGGGGCCCGGGTTGCTGTCCCTCAGACAATTGGGGGGGGGGGGGGGGGGCACCAAAACTAAATAAATAAATAAAGTGTTTTTAAAAAAATAAAAATAAAAAAATGCATGCACACTCTCTCAGCCCCAGAAAAGCCATGGCAAAACCCCTGTGGAGATTTTGCCAAGAAAACCCCAAGAACAAGTAATAACAACAATAATCAATATCATCGCAGCAGTGGTGGCAGGACCGGCCTGGGGCCGGTCCAAAGGCCAAGGGGGCGCATACGTCCCCCCGGGCCTTAGATTGCCTATCCCTGCCCTAGATGTTTGAAGGGCACTGACCTTTTATCTGGAAAGGACCTCAGGTTCGAGGCGCTCTGAGAGACTATTTGTGTGCTACTCAGAGGCCAAGAGAGGACTGCCTGTCACACCCCAAAGACTGTCTAAGTGGGTGTCATCAACCATTCATCTTTGTTATGAACTGGCAGGCAAAACTCCACCAGGTCGGGTGCGTGCACACTCCACAGAGCGGTAGCTGCATCCTCCACATTTTTGACTGGAGTACCTCTGGAGGATGTTTGCAAGGCTGCTGTCTGGTCCCAGCCAATGACTTTTATTAAGCACTATAGGCTGGATATAAGGGCCAGACAAGAAGCCTCTTTTGGGAGGGCAGTGTTGCTATCTGGTTTGCACTGATTATTGCACTGTTTCTTGCATACTTGGATCAAATGCAGTGACACTTGAATGCATTTGCAGTTTAAAGTTTACAGTTTATTGTTGTTAATAAAAATATTTTCTTGTTTAAACTTACAAGATTGGTGTCAGGACACTTCCTCCTCCACTGACTGAAGCTTGTCAGTCTAAATAACTCATTTGTGTGATTCACAGAGACCACGAAGAAGAAGGACAGGTTGCTTACCTGTAACAGTATTTCTTGGAATGGTCATCTGCGAATTCACACAAATCCCACCCATCCTTCCCTCAGTCGTGTCCTGCTCTTACTATAAAATTCCTGCTGTCGCTGCTTAGCGGCATACATTTTGGAACCTAGGAAAGAGCGGGAACGCCAGGGGCTTTATAGAGATGGGCAGAGCTACGCCAAAAAGTTGCAATCCAAGATTTTCCCAGTGATACTAGAACTTTCCGAGCTAGCTGCGCAGGTGCAGATATAACCCATTTGTGTGAATTCGCAGATGACCACTCGAAGAAATACTGTTACAGGTAAGCAACCTGTCCATCGCCTTTCTACCAGCAGATGACTCAAAGTAGCTTACAGCCTTTTAAAACAAACTACAACCACAAAAGTATTAATACAAACATTTTTTAAAAATCACATTTCTGATTTTAAAACACATTTTCCATGAGGCTTAAGGAACAGTCCACCACACTTGGGTTTATCCCTCATGCCAACCTTGACAGGCAGGATCCTCAAAATTCCAAACCATTATCATTGTTGCTTCCAATCCCTCTCTCCTCAGTTTTCCTTCCTTGCCAGCCAGTTAGCCATTAAGCCTTCTATCCTCTCAGTTAACTAGAAAATAAGTTAGTTTTAAGAAATGGCATCAGGGATGGCATCAGTAGTAAGGCTTAAGAAATGGAAACAGCAGGAAATAAAGGATGCAGCTGATAGTGGGCAATCTGCTGCAACAGGTTAAAATCTAAAGATCTGTTTAAATAAAAAGATCTTGTCTGCTACCAATAATACAGCAGGACAGGGGAAAATTGAACCTCCTGTGGAAGAGAGTTCCACAGTTTAAGAGCAGCCACTCAGAAAGCTATCTCCAGTGTCCTCACCAAATATGCCTGACCTGTAATAAGCCCATAACTAGCAACCCACCAGCAACCATTCATTGAAGTTGAAATTATAAAGTGTATATGCAGTTTGATACTGTACTCTTATACAGCCTCAAAGGACTAAAATAGATTATTTTGGATTCCCCAAAGCAGCCAGCCGAGAATGGAGGATAAGAAGTTATTGTTATCAGTAACTCCCATATGTAACAAATTTTAGCTGCAACACAAAACTCATGGTAACTGGAGAAAAAAGTGTCTTTCACTACCCTCAAGAACAGTTTATAGCTTAACAACTGATTTAGTAATTCCGACAGAATTTGAGATTATTATTATCATCATCATCATTCTTTGGGTTATGGAGAGGAGCAATCCACAATCCCATCCAGGAATATTCATGGTGAGTACCAACATCTGTGTACTTAAGACAAGAGGCTACTGTTAGAACAGAATACAGAGAAACAGAATCATTCCTAGTTGGCAGAGGGGTCAGACAAGGATGCATTCTATCACCCTACTTGTTCAACAGAAAATATTGTTAGAAGAGCAGGTTTGACTTAGAAGAAAGATGCATGAAGATAGGAGGAAGGAACATCAACAATCTAAGATATGCAGATGATACCATACTACTAGCAGAAAGCATCACATACTTGGAACACTTACTAAGGGAGATCAAAGATGTAAGTGCAGATGCAAGTTTAATGTTGAACATAAAACAAAATATGATCACAGAAGAAATACATAAATTCAACCTAGAGAATGAAGAAATTGAAATAGTCAAAGGATCAAACACTGATCAGAATAGAGACTGCAATAAAGAAATCAGAAATCTAAGACTAGGAAGGGCAGCTATGAAGAAACTATACAAGAATTGTCTAATCTAAACCATTGTATTCCCCATCACCATGTACAAATGCAAGAGCTGTACAATGAAGAAAACAGAGAAGAAGAAAGTCAACTCATTTTAGATGCACTGCTGGTGAAGAGTGCTAAAGATACTGTGAACAGCCCAAAAGGCAAACAAATGGGTCCTTGAGAAAATAGCCTGAAATCTCCCTGTAAGTCAAGATGACCAAATTGAGGCTGTCGTACTTTGGCCACATCATGAGAAGGCATGAGTTTTCCAGACAATACTGCTAGGAAAGGTAGGAAAGACAGCACACCAGATGGCTAAACTCAACGAAGGAGGTCACAGGCCTGAATTTGCAGCACCTAAGCAGAGCAGTGGAGGACAGGTGGTCCAGGAGATGTCTCATCCACAGGATCGTCAGGAGGTGGGGTCGACTTGAGGGCAGTTAACAATAACAATAACACCTCATTATCATTATTTATATCCCACCTTTCCCCCAAAATTAAACACAGCTTGAATCCAACCAAACAGATCCAAAAATATTCTCAAGTGTCTTGGCACCTATGTTTAGTGAATTAGAATTTTTTTAAAAAATGATTCTAATACTATGCGTGTTTCACTATAGCAGGGGTAGGCAACCTTTCCCCTTTAAGGGCCAAGGGAATTCTGCTCCCAGAATCCCAGGAGCTATTGGCCAACATGGGACTATTGGCCAACATGGCTGAGGCTTCTGGGAGCTGAAGTCCCTTGGCCCTTAAAGGGGAAAGGTTGCCTACCCCTGCACTATAGCATTATAAATTATAAAGCAGTGTGTTTCTAATTTAACAAGGATAAATTGCAACCACCAGGTGGCAGCATTTTACATGAGAAGAAGATTGAGGAATCTGAATGTTTCAATGTTATGGGAAGGAAAAGTTTTTAAATTTTTTTGTTCTGGTATACTCCAGGGGTTCTGAAATTCTGGTTGTCCCAGTGCTTTGCACTTCTGCTCCCAGAAGCCCTAGCCAGTGTTTCAGGCTTGTGGAAGCTAATTCCGTAATATCTGGAGGATCAGTTTGATATTCTGATGTTCAATTTGTTGACAGGTTAAATAACTTGATCACATAATTCTGTGTTCTCCTAAAATTAATTTATGAGGATTTTTTACTCTATATTCTAAGTAAATACTTTAAGATTCTCTGTCAGGTATTTCTCTGACCTCTGTGAGGTATTTCTATCAGGTATTTGAAGTATATGCCTTCCAGGTTTTCAGTTGCAAGCAAAGACATAATTAATCCTGAAGCCTCACTCTGAACCTTAATTCCAAGAAAATATTAACATATAAAACTGCTGTCTTGTGTAGGCTACTATGTGTCTGCTCTTACTGGCAGCAGACTAATATTTCTGTCTTTTCCAACTATACCGGTTGAGATTTTTTAATGATAGAGATGCTTAATCTCACTCTCTTTACTGCCATTACAAGGCTATCTGCAAAGTCAGTATGACAGTAGCTCACTTCCAGAGTACCCCACGTTGTACTATGTTCTGGTGAAACTGCTTTCTAAGCACTATAAGCTAGCCTGTCGCAGAATGGCTACCTTCTGCAGTGTATCAGCAAACTTGGGGGTGAAGCAGACGGAAGCCAAGGAGCAGCCTGAGGCTACAAATGGCCCAGCACTGTGGTGACCACACAGCCTGCTCTCAAAGCGGGCCACCACCACAGTCCCAATCTGGCAGCTGGCAGGAGCAGATTAAATCCGCTCCTAAAAGGGCTGGCTTTTGCCAGCTTGGCACAGCCTCACTGTGGCTTCCAGCCGCTTTGGGGGTATGCATCATCTAAACGCCACACCTCCAAGGTGGCCAGAATCTGCTTTGTTTGGTTCATTTGTTTTTGGCCTTGGACTCAAGACAATAAACTTTAAATAAAACTTTTAACTTTTCACAGAATTGGACATGTTACAATAAAGGACACACTATGATTCTGTGAACAAGACAGACTTAAGTTCAATCTACAAATACCCAATAAATGATAGATCTTACTGCTATACCCCTGGGCTGAATAAGTTGGGAAGAGATGTAGTTTTGAGATTTTTAATTTATTTATATTTTTATTAACATTACTATAAAAGTAAAATCATTTACAACAATAGATTCTCTTGACTTCCGTTAGATAAGTTCTACTGTACAGATTCCTTATTGTCAACATAAATACCCCGTTTCATAACTTCGATCACATCCGTATCTGCTTAATGAACTGTAACTTCACTAGTACATAACATTCTTCTTAGCCCTTTTAACTCTTAATCCGTGGAAGCAGAATTTGGGGCTACATAGAAGATTGTAGGAGGAGCACAGAAACCTGTCTCCTATCTTCTGCACATGAAATTATCAAATTTTCTGAGTTTCATTTGTACAACCCTGGATAAATATTTTGTGGCATTTGGGGTGACTCGTTCCTTTTTTTTTTTTTTTTAAGTTGAGGGCAGGTCTGTTGGCTTTTGTCATCAGAGGAAGCAACAAAAAGAGATAGGAGATAGCATGTACCCATAGGCCACACTTTCCCCACCTCTGTTCTAAATGCTGCTTCATGGTCTTTCTTCATTTTCTATAAGAGTACTTTTGAATAGTTGTTTAAGTCAGTGTTTCTCCGGCTATGTGATGTGGCACACTAGGATTTCCCCCCTAGTATGTCAAGGATAAGTACCATATTTGTGCCATACTATTATCATATTCACCTGGTGTCTTGGAAACTCACTGTGGACAAGTTGCTGATGGCTCATAAACTGGTGCTCGTCAACAGACCACCATTTTGGGTAGTGCTGGTCTAAGTTATGTTTAAACTAATGTTTAAGAATTTGATATATATAATTTTGCAAGCCAGTTCCAATAATTAATTGTAATATAGCTTTGTATGTGCTAAATTTCAAATAATTTATTTGTCTGATGCTGACCGTAACATATCTTGAAAACTTACTGGAACTAGCCTCATAAGAGACTGCTGTAGTGTGAAGTTGTGAATGTTATGATTGGAGTTCTCAGTTACTATAACATACTAGGCCATTGCAATAATTGGTATATTCTTCTTTGTGGTCTCTGTGAGTTACACAGATGGGTTATCCTGCACCAGCACAGTGCCTCTTGTAAATTATTAGCAGGAAATGTTTTACATACACACATGCATACATATATATGTATGTCTCATACATACACCTATGCATACATATATGTGCATGTATATTCGCATGCATACACCTGTGTGTGTGTATCAAATTTTGAAGACTGCAAATCAATTCAGAGTTGGCTAAATGCCAATTTTTGAGCTCCGCTGCACATTCAAAAAGCCTACTCACTTCCTAAGTGCCTTGTGAATCTGCAATGATTAATTCTTCTCATTATTTTGCTGCAAATTCTCATGACCCTCTGTGATGATTCGATCACCCACTTAGAGTTTATGCATATTCATATCTTTCCACTCATGGCTGCAGTTGTTCAAGTCTCCTTCACTGGCTGTGGTATGCACTTGGTGCAGTAATTGAGCTGCAGTAGATTGATTACTCTAGGGAGCTGTAAGGCCTTTAAAGGTGAAAACATATCAGTCCTGTTAATTAGGAAACAAAGCTCTGGTGGCAAGTTCAGCAGTCAAATGCTTCTAGTGTAGAAATTAGGAAAGGTATGATTTGTTCCCCTCCATGAACCCTGTTTACTTTTTAATATTTGAATTAGATTTGTGACCAGGCATGGGAAATATAAGGAGACGATAGCATTTGTATGACAGTAAAACCTTGGCATAACAGGAGAACTTGATTTGTAATATTGGCTATCCTCCTGTCATCAAAATCTTATGTGACATACTATTTTTAAAGTTCTTCCAGTAACGTTAAATAGAAGAACACAACCAGTTTATGTCTATAACAGTAATTAGTTTGTATCATAGAACTGTTCATGACTTCCTGTATATATTTCCTTTACACATTAAGACATGGGATATATATCTAGTCTTCAGAGGTCAACATTCTGTCATTCTCAAGATCATTTTGATTCCATTATAAATTCTGAAATCCATGTCATGTTGAGGAAAATATTTTTTAAAGAGGAAATCTACGACTTTATTGAAGATAATTCCATTGTCATGTTGTTTCCTTCAGAATCAAAACTAAAACTAATTTAGCAAAGTCATCTTCAGAAGGCTGAAATTTTAAAGTAATAAAGAAGAGTAGCGTGTATTGGTTGGGGATGGTGGGAATTGTAATTCAGCAACATATGAGATGATGCCAGTGTTCCTGATTTAATTCATGGGAGGGACGTGAAGTCTGAAATCTACTTTTCTGAGAAATGTGTGATTTGGGAATCCGAGTAGCCTATGTGATCTGGTAAAACAGGACATAAGATTCCCATGCTTGAGTGAACCTGAAGATGAAGAGTTGCATTACTAACATGAGAACAGACAAAAGGGTTATCTAGTCCAGCACTTGGTTACTAAATTCAGAAAGATTATGGTGTAAAGAGCCAGCGTAGTGTAGTGGTTTGAGTTGGGACTGAGACTGTGGAATCCAGGGTTCGAATCCCAGCTTGGCCATGGAAACCCACTCAGTGACCTTGGGCAAGTCACACTCTTTCAGCCTCAGAGGATGGAAATGGTAACTGTCCTGGGAAGAAACCTGTCAAGAAAACCCCATGTTACAGTAATAGAAACAATATCATAGCAACTTTTATCTTAGGGATCCAGGCTAGTTCTAGAAGATTTACCTTCCTTATTGCAAGAGTTTGTTGTCATAATACCTAACCAAACTCTAAGATGGTTTCACAATTCATGATGTATTCACAAATTCTATACATGACATCCATGTTTCACAAAAGTATCATGGCTTATTAGTCTCTTATTTACTTTCATACTATATAATAATTTCTCTAAAAGCCATAGATCCTGTACTCTCTTTCAGTTTTCCAACAACTAACAATTTCCATTTGAGCAGCAGTAACAGCATTCTGTGCAAGTCATGCTGGCCACATGATCACATTGTTGTGTTTGTTTTAGTAACAAGAGATGAGCACCACCCCTTATAGTCATCAGACACAGCTAGACCATCTTGTCAAGGGAAAACCTTTACCTTTACCTTTTTAATGAGGAAAACAATCAAATTTTTATGTTTCACTATTTTATGTAAATAGTTGAGGGCACTATTTAATATCTTGTTTAGTAATTATTGTAATTTGTTTGAAAACATTAAGCCAGAAATAGTTTACTATAGGGCAGTCTAGCTGCATATGGCTGTATGTTCCAGTAGCTCAACACACTCTCCAGCAATTTGATGATGTGTTGCTTCCTATCCTCATCAGTCTAAGTGTGGTAAGATACCATTTATGGACAATGTTTAAGGCATTTTCTCTAGTTAATACAGATCGGGATTTAAAAGAAGGTGATGAACACATACTATTACAATCTTTTTCTGAAATTGAAATTCCCAGATCAGGTTCCCAGCTATTATAAAATTAAGTGAATCTCAATAGATGTGCATGATTAAACAATTATAAATGGTTGAGGCTAAGCCTTTAGTTTGATGCTCAGGATTTTCAGGTATTTCTTCAAATACGTGAAGTCTTAGAACTTCTCCTTTGGTCAATTTAGCTGCAAAAGAAGAAACTTGATAAAGATGAAGCTGGTTGACTGTCAGTAACTCTAGTTCTGTAATTTGGCCATTGTCTTGGATTTCTCTCTAAATAAATCTTTAATTGTATATAACCCTTTGGAGAAAGGGACATATTGGTGATGGATCTGTCAGTGTGTGGGTGATGGGTGTTGCAGTGATGCTCTTTGGCACCCAGCAGAATCTGCAGGACAAGCTGGCTGTTGTGATCCACAGCCACTTTGTAACTCTTACCATCAACTGGCTCAGCTTCCCTTCTTCAGGATCCTGTCTTCCTCAGTCAAGAAGACACATTGTAAAGTCCAAAAGCATAGTTTTATTAATGCATATAAAAGCAAAATAAGATAACTAAGGGCTTTTGCAGACGGCTAGAAATAGTGCAAATTGAGTCCACTTTAAGGGTTAGGGTTAGGGAATCATGGGAACTGTATTTTATTGTGGCACCAGAGCTCTCTGACAGAGAAGGCTCAATGTCTCAGGAAAAAAAAAAAAACAATTCCCATGATTCCCTAGCACTAACCCTAACCCTTAAAGTGGACTCAATTTGCACTATTTCTGGCAGTCTGCAAAGGCCCTAAGTAAAATCCATTGTGATGAACTTGTCCAGTTTAGCCATGAAAGATTACATCTTTAACAATCCCAAAAGCTTAGCATCTCAACTTGTTGCAGTTGAAACCACTGTTAGACAGACACGCTCATGCACACTCACATCTTGAACAATAAACATTCTAGACAAAGGCTTCTCTAGGCCCTTCCCATACTCCACCTTCCAGGTGTTACCCTTATGATGATTGGATAATGCCTGTATGATGTATATTAACCCAGCCTCTTGCTGTCCATCATCCACCACATGACTATTTTCCCATGACCTAACAATGTTTACGTATTGTTATCAAGCCTTTCTCATAACAAAAATCTGTGTCCATGAGTTGTATCTTTGGGAAAGTATATGTTTATGTCTGTGTAGCCATCTGGTGTTAGATTCACTTTGTTTCTCTAGATGATGTTCTCATGAGGAAAATTCCACACACACACATCTCTACATTTCACCTTTGACTGCATAGCCCATCCATATTCTAACAGGTGATACACCTGATCACCATGTATCAACTAAAAATTACAGTTGTACAGTGGGCTCTTCTTATCCATGGGCTTGCCATCTGTGAATTTGATCTTCTGAGATAGCAAATGGTCACAAGCATGTCATGCCACCATAGGAAACAACAGGACTTGAAGTTCCACATTTTTGTTATCTGTGGCGGGGTCTGAAATGATCCCCCATAGATACAAAGGGACCACTGTACTACCAATGGGGTGAATTCATCTCTCATGTTATCATCATGATAACTTTGTTACTGGAAAGCAGAATTGATTGCAAGTAATTAGCAACCTATAACTAGTTACTTTCAGGTAATGCTATTTATATGCATGCCTATGGGAGACTTGCATACAGGACACTAATATAATAGTATGCTCCTGCTTGTGTTCCTCAGCCACTCGTATACAGAGGCATACTGGCTCTAACACTGGAGGTAGCCATCATAGTTAATAGCAGTTGGTAAGCTAATACTTCATAAATGTGTCTAATCCCCTTTTTAAAATTTATTCAGGTTGGTAACTATCACTACCTCCTGCAGATGGTATAGACTGTGCATTATGAAGGTGTCCTTTTGTCTCCCCTGGATCTTGCAAACAAACTAACCCTCGTCTATTTCCATGCATAATTTTGCATTGCTTTAATATGATCCTCCTGCCCTTTAATATGATTCCTCACCTAAAATCCCAAAACATTACAAACTTTTTAATCCAGTGCCTTAATTATTTTGGTTGTCCTTCCCTATTCCCTTCTTTCCAGTTCTATAGCATTCTTTTTGATAATGTGGTAATTAAAATTATACTTATTATTGCAAATGTGATTGCACCACAGGCTGTGTGATTTTAGCAGTTTTAGTCTTGATCCGTTTCAAAAGGATCCACATCATGGAGTCTGCTTTTTTCTAGCAGCTGCTCAACCCAAGCCCCTACCTAGATCCTTTTTCTGAACCAAATTCTGCACAGAATCAGTTAGCAGCTACACTGCTTCAATACAGTTTTAAATGCACCCACACATTTCATCATTTGAGAAATGGCAATAAAATGTAAGGAACTGATATCCACTCTTATTTGATCTTCCTGTGGGGCAGAGTGCTTCTTACTAAATAGATTTCCTGACTGGGTCTGACTAAGGGCATTCCTATGAAAATGTATCCCATGTCAAGAAAAGCATGAGTGATTGTTTCTAGCCCTACCTCTAAAGGAAACATTTTCTTTTTAGATGGCTTTAGGACAAGACATAGGAGTCATTGCAGCATCCTGGAGTTTTAGGGCCTTTACAGACTGCCAGAAATGGTCCAAACTGAGGCCACTTTAACTGTCCTGGCTCAGTGCTAAGAAGTCATGGGAACTGTAGTTTATTGTGGCACCAGAGCTCTCTGGCAGACAAGGCTCGATGTCTCAGAAAAAAATACAATTCCCATGATTCCCTAACACTGAGCCAGGACAGTTAAAGTGGCCTCAAGTTGCACTATTTCTGGCAGTCTGTAAAGGTCTTTAGTTACAGTATTTCAGGACGTCACCATGGGAATTAAGTTGAACTAATATGCAGCATTAACATACAAAGAGTTGCCATTTCAGAATCAAAAGCCTTCAAACTGTTATAATTTGTCTGGATTCTGTTTCAGTAATTTCTTTCCATTTAAGATCCAGATATCCTGTATTAAAAGTGCAAAAGTGACCTGCAACAAGACAGTGCGGTGTATCTTAACTCTGTAGTATTATTTTGTGCAGGACTCCCCTTAACCTAGATCTTGAGCTATTTTGTGTTGGTAATAATTTTATAAAGTAGTAAGGAGGAGGAAAAAGGGAAAATGATTTTAGATTGATCTTTAGATTTCTAATTACAAAGTTCCAGGAAAGCCACTACTGAGATTATGCTTTATTTGTTTATGGCATAAAAGCCATGGCAGAAACAAACTATTTTGCCCAGTGGTGAAAGTAGCCTCATCTCTAATAGCAATGATACAGTTGGCCAGCCATAAACTGATTTAGAGGTTACTGTGACCTCCATAATGACTCTTGTCTTAGCATTAGAAGAGGATTGGCCAGCTTCAGATCACTGAAGCATTTTTTAAATGGAAGATTAATCTTAGAATGTCTTTTGGGGAATAAAAAGCAAGCTATTTTGTGGATTTCTAGGTGAACTATCCAATTGCAGATTACTCAGGGGACATTCTTAACCTGTCCAAAATATAGGACTTCTTACACTTTTCAATTTATTTTTCAGGCATTTATTAATACAGCAAAGGAAATCTATGAGAAAATACAGGAAGGGGTCTTTGACATTAATAATGAGGTAAGTTTTTCAAATGGTTAGCATGCTACCTAAAACACATTTACAGAAAATTAATGCATAAGAGACAAAATGATTACTTTGAACTTTGTGCTGGTTTTGGTATATTAAAGTAAACCTATCCTGACCTCTTACTATTCATATACTACATTTTATGTTGTTGCTTTTAGTATTATGATTGATGGATTATTATGTGCCTCCATCAAGCATAAAATCTATAAAGGGAAAAGTCCACACAAATTCATTTCTCAGTGTGGTATCATGAGCTTTCAGAAGCAGGTTTTACTACTGTAAACAAGCAGTGGTAACTTGTCTGCTGTACAAGAACTATCCACTGTGCCAGAAAAATATTATTTGAAATGCGAATTGCATAAAATTTTGCTCTATTCAGGATATACGTGCTAGTAAATACACATAATATTAAAATATTAAATAGCCAAATTCTGTAAACAACTTAGAATGATACACATTTTTCCTTATTGAATAAGATCTTAAAGCAGATCCAGATACACAAGTGTGTACACTAGCTATGTTCTTTCATTGATGAGAGTTGCATCAGTGTGTTGAGATCTCTGTGGCATGTCCTTTAAAACTAATTTGACATAGTTGATTCCAAATGACAGGTTTCCATGAGCTTGGATAGTCAGGATGTGGTCCTTCATCTTTAGGTCACTGGCTCAAATTGAGCCTAACTTTATTAATTAGGAAGATAGTGCTTCATAGTGAAAGAACTACAGAGTTTGCTTGAACACCAGTCCTGTTACATTTAACAATGGCTGCATCTGCACTGCAGAAATAATCCCATTTGAGACCATTTTAACTGCCATGGCTCAATGCTATGGAATTCTGGGAACTGGAATTTTGTTGGGGCACCAGAGCATTGAGCCATGGCAGTTAAAGTGGTATCAAACTGGATTGTTTCTGTAGTGCAGATGTAGCCAACTACCATTGAAATTGGGCAGGATTTCAAAAGTAGTTTATGAAGATATGGGCACGTTCAGTTCGATTCTTGTTGCATACATCCAGGTTCTAGAATAGATCTTTAGGTTTTAGCCATACAAATTACTCTAAATTTACTGTGATACTAATGATTTCTAGAATGCATCATGGATCTTCCTTTTATTCTTTTTTTGTCTCAGTTGTTGCCATTATGCCTCCCAGCAGTTATTCTGGGTAGTGATAAGCTTATTAGAGTCGGCTCCATCAGATGAAAGTAGGAGGCACTGTCTTGTAGTGGTTCTGCTCTTGTTTGTAGCACCAGTTCCAGAGAGTAGCATTGGGAGATTCATGCTGAGCCTCATGGCCACTAAGCTGTAGGGTGTTCACAGGGTTCTGTACTGTCTCCTGTGCTGTTTAGTATCTATATGAAGCCACTGTGGAAGGTCATAAAGGGATTAGGGATTGGGTGCCATCGGTATGGTAATGACTCACGGCTCTAACTCTTTATCATCCTGAAGTTGAATCTTGATAAGATGGAAGTTCTGTGGATTGGTGGGTCTCGGGTATGGGAATCGGGTACATTATTTGCCCTAGATGAGGTTGTGTTCTCCTGAAGGAGCAAGTGTGTAGCTTAGGAGTACTTTTACATCCATCTTTGTCACTGGAGACCCAGGTAGACTGCATGGCTCAGAGTGTTTGGGGCCAGCTCAGACTAATCTGCCAGCTATGACCTTTCTTCAACAGTGATAACTTAGCCAGAGTAGTCCATGTACTATTAACTTCCTGATTATACTACTACAATACATGCTATGTGAGGCTGCCCTTGAAGACTACTTGGAAAATGCAACTGGTGCAAAATGCAACAGCTAAACTGTTGACAGGAACATCATACATAACTCATGTAACATCAATTGTAAATTAATTGCACTGGCTGCCGGTACTTTTCTGGTCTGAATTCATGGTGCTAGTATTGACATTTAGAACCCTAGATAGCTTGGGACCTTGGTACTTGAAGGATCACCTCTCCATATATGCATGTTTTCAAATCATTTTAAACTATTTAACATGTTTAACTTATATTTTAATGTGTTAATTGTTTAATATGCTTTTCACCATTTAAAATTGTCTTACGTATTTACACTATTTTAAATGTATTAGATTTGTTTTATTGTATACCACTCTGAAATTTTTGGATAAAGGGCAGGATCTCTCTCTTTCCCCCCCCCCCCCCATATGTACATTTTATTAAAAGTGCTGCTACTATCTCAACTTTTTAATGGGCATTTTAATTTAGCTAGGATTAAGGGGTTTTTTTTGATAGGGTTCTGCCAGATTGGTTCAAGAAGATGAATTGTACTTCTGCCTTATAGCCTTTTCGGGGGTGGCACATAGCTATAATAAAATAGAATATTTGGCTTCTCTTAACAGAGTACTTATTTTCTTACGTAGCCTTCAATTTCTAGAGACAGTGGGCCAGTCTTTCTGCTGGCACTCTACAGTCAGGTAAAAATGAGAGCATTTGGTGGGTATCAGCTATGTACTAATGACTCCACAGTACACACCTCTTAACATCTTATGAGTTCTTCATAAACAGATAAGTTTAAAGTTCCCCCTGCTTATGTTGGGCTGTTGAGCTACTTTTTAAGTTTCTGAAGAGCTGCAGGCCTTATAAATAAAGTGTGCCTGTTGTGCCTTCACTTATCAATAGTGCTGCGTGTCCCATATAAGTCCAGCACAGAAAGAAGAATTATAGGCCTTGCTTTGCTTAGAATGGCTCCTCCTAAACTACGGTAGATCAAGCTCATGTAATAATGTTAAATGGGCTATTACTTAGTAAGCAGTAGATACCCTATACATTGGACGGTAATCATGGCCTCTAAGTCCTGCTAATATCTGTCTAGTTTCATACAGAATCTGACTACTTTACTGTTCCTTATGGAGATTTGATTGCAATATGCTGTCAGGAGCCAACAGTGCATGCTATTTACTTGGCTCAGTGCCAAGTCTGGCTCCTTGATTCCTCAAGAAGTTGCTACCAGCCCAGAGGGGGCAAAACCAATGAGCCATAGGGCATGCTTTTTATTAAAGAGGAGTCAAAGAGTGAAAAGAAACCACATCAGCTGCTGTCAATACTAAGCAAGTGCCAGAAACCCCAAGGCTACTACTGTTGCAGAACAACTGCCAAGCACTATAAATCTGAGCTTTACTGTGACGCAAAGTTTCCTTAAGAGCTTAATTTCTGAAGCTACTGTATTACTTTTCTTAAATTGCTGTATTTTAGGTAAAATCCACTTGAGGGAGTGAGGGTTAAGATATAAGTGTGAGTTTGATGAATGAAAGAACTACTCTGTGTGTGGTTCTTGGCAACTTGCCACGTCTTTGGGGATCATAGAAATTATTGATGACACAGAACACTTGTATGCCCTTAGCCTGTACAGCTGACTCAACATAGGAAAAACGTGCAGTTAGGAGGCAGAAATGCTTGGCTGTGTGAGACTAGTGGAAACCTGAACTTTATTGTCTCTTAGGAATGTTAAGTATTTCTACATTTATAAAATAGTTTGAACCACTTTCGTGTGTAAGTATTGCCCATACTGTATGCATTCATAGTGTCAGTGATAGATTAGTAGATTTTGTTTTACAGAAATGATGAAAAATTGAAAAAATATAGCAAGAGTCTTATTCTTGATGTCATTTACCTAATTGTTACCAGACAGGGTTTTTTTTTTAATAGGATTTTCCCCCTACAGCTTGATTATCATGAAAATGAGACAACTAATTTAGCTGTTCATAAATCAGAAATAGGTTAACTACTTTCAAATGTTGTAGCCTGTAGCAGTGTTTCAGAGTATTAATGTACATTCAACTTTTTATTATTTCAGGCAAATGGCATTAAAATCGGCCCACAGCATGCTGCTACTAATGCAACACTTACAGGCAATCAGGGAGGACAACAAGCTGGTGGAGGCTGCTGTTGAACCTATTTTTACTTCCTAGCTGTCTGATGGGGCCTACTAACTTGTTTCACCCTCCCCCGCTCAATTTCAACTACGACATGAAATTATTGTAAGATGGCATCATGTTGCAGAAGACTTTATTCTTCAAATTCTTGTACAACTTTGAATAAATGGTTAATGTTCACTTAAAGACAGGTTTTGGAGATTGTATTCATATCTATATTTCCATTTGATTTCTAAGTCAATTGATGTGATTATTTTTGTTAAATGTTGTCTTGTGCCCTTGCCTACAAACCGTATTAAACACTACAAAGTCATCAGAGTATTTTAATCAGTTTGTGTAATTAGGTTGCCCAAATACTT
Organism: Phrynosoma platyrhinos; assembly: GCA_020142125.1. Classification (NCBI taxonomy): domain Eukaryota; kingdom Metazoa; phylum Chordata; class Lepidosauria; order Squamata; family Phrynosomatidae; genus Phrynosoma; species Phrynosoma platyrhinos. Next base: position 48,942,241 of record CM034706.1, on the reverse strand, counting down.
TGGTAACCTAATGTTTAATATTGTAGAACTGTCCTCAACTTTTGTCCATTTTCAAAGATCTCAAGAAGAATGGAAGGACTCTTTAATTCTGTATTTATCATTTACTTTCTGTATATATAGTTTAATAACTTGCTTGGGTGTATTTGCCAAGCTATAATTCTTTAATGAATTTGCATACATTCTATACATTTAGAGCTTGGTACCTTTACTACAGAAGCATTATTAGTAATTGCTTAGATGCAGAATTTTAAACTTGATTGACATGTTAGCATGTTTGTCCTCTTGTCATTATTCTAGAGTCCCAAAAAGGCTTTATGTATAATATTACCAGAAGCTACATATGCATTATCTATTTTAATGCCAAATGTTTGCTATTTGCTCACAACGTCCACAGCACCTCTTCAGAAATGGATTAGCTGTTTGCCTTAATTATGTAGGTTAAACCATACTATAATAAATGAAAAATACAGGAAGCATCAAAACCCATAAAATGTCACATTATGAAGACATTACTCTTTCTTAAAAAGTTTTATGTGCTTCTTCATTTCTAGGTATATTTTCATCAAGGACAGTTTTTCAACATAGATGTACAGTGACTGTGTAAAATTGGTTTTTCTTTTTCTTTTTGGGTGATGTGTAATCTTAGTATGGTAAGCATCTTGTCTGTTGTGAAGGAGGTGTAACAATAAAACTGCCAGATTGAATATCCTGGAAAAAGTCAAAATTGGAAATGCTTTAGTGCTCTACTCTACATCGTGGTTTTTGGTTTGTTGGGGGGGGGGTTCTTTCATTTTTACCGTGCTTCTGATGAATTAGTTTACAGTACTGCAAAATAAACTCCTGTTTAACAATATATTCAAGTATAGAATGTTTATGGGTACTAATTAAGTGAAAATGTTCTTTCATAACTTTTGTTACTGAGTTTCCAAAAATTCATTACTTCTTATTCAAGTTTACTACTGGCAAGAGAGAGAGGAGTATGCCTTCATAAATCAAGAGCAATAGATAATATACATAATTATTTTAATTTTAGGTTCTTTTGGTGGGCATACAATAAGGATTGATTTATGAACATACTGATTTGTTATATTATTTTAAATCCCATCTCTTTCCTGAGCTCAGAGTAGTGTTTGTAATAGCCTTATGAGGTAAATTTGTCTAGAGACAAATCTTCCCCTATTTATGTTCTCCTACAAAGGATTACAAGTAAAAATACAGAAGATAAATGCTTAATACAAGTTTTAAAATGCATGATTGATCTTAGCTTAGTATTCTTGGTTAAGTAGCAACTCACTAATATTTCCAAAAGTAATTAGTTCTCTAAGCTCACGGCTGTTCTGTAGTGGGTGATAAGTATAATTTCATTTTAAAGTTATGATAAACAGTAACTTATGTAAGGAATTGGGCTTGTTGGCCTTGAAAAAAATGATTTCTTGTGTGTGTATTAAGTCCTCTAAATACCTACTGCTCTATGTGAAAATGGGGATGATGTGACCTGCTAGATATTGTAAGACTGCAGGTCTTAGCAGTCATAGCCAATAAAAGTAATGGTGAAGAATGCTAGGAGTTCCAATTGAACAATATCTGGAGGGCCACATGATCCTCCTCCCATCCCTACCCAACTTAGCAAAATAATTCTCTTCAGGCCAAGATTTATTCTCTGGTGACCCAGTAGATAATTCCATTCGTCATATGGCTGATTGCAGTGCAAAAATGCTAGCAGGGGCTGTTGAATTGCACAGGCACGCGTGGCTACATTCTTCAGCATTATCTCATCAGGCGAGAGTCACAATAGAGGATCTGCTGTTTGATGAAGATGGCTTGTTTAACGTGGAGACAGACAACATATGCAAGACATGCAAACCACAGGCCACAAATTCAGATTTCCATCACAGGCTCAGCAGTCGTCCCAATCCTGTTATAGTTGGACCAGACAGCTCTCCGGTCCTAGGAGATCCTACAGCCCAGTGAGTACCCAACAGTCTCAGGTGTGTGAAGTAAGTACATGTCCAAACCTATTACCTGTTTTCTAATCCCACAAGGGATGTTCAGCAACTAATTGTATATTGTTCTTCCCATAGCTGTTTGTTTGCAACAAGCCTGCAGTGAAGGCTTGGTTAAGATATGTCAGGTGATCCAAATTCAGTCACCTGACATACTTAATTGGGTTTTGAACCATGGTCCTCTGAAACAACTCAGTTAACACTCTTAGCTCATCTAACATTCTGGCCACTATAGCATATTAGCTGTCTATTGTTGACTTACTGGGATATGAATAATAGTAAATATTTTTTAGCATTCTTAACCTTTGTAGCTGTATAACAGAGTTGCCCAACACTATCATTTAGAACTTTGTGAAACTATTGGTTCTAGTGCTTTGTGGTGTTTTGTTTGTTTACATTGATCTCATATTTAGAAACACCTCTATTTCATTTTAATATTGTACCGTAGCCTTCAGCATTGATACCATACATATTAATGTCTCTCTCAACATGGACCTGGAGAGTACACGCACATATATGTATTTTATTGGCTACTTAGATTGTTCCTGTATGTGAAGTGAAATTATATGTTACTACAAAAGTGAGGGAAGTTGGCTTCACAATTTGAAATATACATGGAGCCCTTAAACCACAATAATAGTTCACAGATGTCTTAAAATTTGAAAGAAAATGTGCATACCATAAAGTACACGAGAGACATATTTTATCATGATGGAGCCAGTTCTTCACCTGTCTATTACTTTGTATTTAACTATGCAAGAGACTTAACTGTGTTTGAACTTGGTTCCCTGATGCATGTCACGTACTCTTCTCCCTTCAAATTAATACAGCAGATAAATTGAAAATGGTGACTTTCACTAAAGAGATGTTTGTAGGTACAGATAATTCATTTGATTGTTTAAAAAAAAAGATTTTGATAAGGCATTGAAAGTAGAGCCTCTTGAGCAGATAGTTGGCTTTTCCTACGGTAAGGAAACAGTGCATTTAAGCACAACTTGATCTTCACATAGTGCATGGAAACGTTCTACTTTACAGTTTCTATAGAAATAGCTGCCTCAGTTTGGATTACTAGGTAAATCATGTGGATGAAGCAGCATAGGAAGACCTGCTGGCAGTGAGAGAACTTTCCCCCTTCCATTATAAATAATACTCCAGGAGTGCCACTTAAATATGCTATTTACCAAAACAACTAAACCCTGGTAAAGTCAACCAAACATTTTAAGTATCCATAAGCACCTGTTTGCATATTTATTAAAAAAAGCACTCAAGGCAGCGTAGAAATAAAATATTAAAACCAAATTACAGATATACTTTTGTTTAGAATAAAATCAATTGTGTAAATATTCTTATGTATACAAAAATATAATTTAGTCCATACTGTTGATCTGTATCAAGAGGAGGCTTATGAACACTTGTTTCTTTACTATTCTTTTTTCACTGCTTGAAGTGCAGTTTCTTTTTGACTACATTGTAACGTTGTTAATAGTATACCGTACTAATTTTGTTTTACTATGGCATTGAAGTCTCAGTCCGTAAATAATCCTTGTCAGTACTATGTAAGTAGCTGATGAAATGTCTTTACTAGATTTACTGTGCATGAAAGAAACCACATCATTTGGTAATAAAAACTACTAACAGACTTAACAAAGCCAAGACCATGACAAAAAGCAGCATGTTCTGGATCTATCACTTCTATTCTTGGGAGAGATTTTATTATTTTTGGCCCTATTACAGAGCCTGTGCTAAATAATGTGGATGATAAGAGGAAACAGACTCTTGGCAAATGTGGAAAACCAATTACAGTATATTACCCTACTCAACTACAGTAAGGGAGAGCCTGAGCCAAAGGTTTATTCCCTCCATGCTGTAATAGCTGAAAAGTGTTCCTACTGTAGGATTGGTTTAAACTAAAAGTATGAGATGAGAACTTTATTGCAGACAGCCCTGACTGTAGAGTGTGAAATTGCCCACTAAATGCAGTTATCATTTTGTCAAGGGATGTTTGATTAACAAACCATTCCTTATAGGTAATATTTTTCAGTTTAAAAATTAAAGCTTTCTCTGCAAGCAAGCTTCAAAAATATTAGGCAATTAAGTTGTGGTGAAAAGTCAAAAGAAATTTTAAATTAAGAAATTATTAAACAAAATAGTCCAAAATGGACCTTGAACAGTTTTTCTTCAAAACAAGAACTTTAACCATTGAAAATAGTTTAATATTTGACTTGGTAGGCCTTGTGAACTTGAGTAAATAACAATTTTCACGTTAGAAACTTAAAGATGTAAACAAGAAAAGCCTAGAATATGCATTACCCCAGTTCAAAATTCCATGCTGTATTAGAATTTTGGCTGGAATTCCACAAAATTTTGGTATTATGTTCCATATCAGCGGCTGCTTTTCCAGTATTGCCTTTCCTGTCAATTCAACCGACATACTTCCTGAGCAAAAGTACTGTTTTGGGATAGGGAAGACTCAATAGGAGCAGAATAAACTTTGTATAATTGTAAGAATTAACTGCTTTGAACATGCTGGAGTATTTTTGATTGCAGTGCATGAGATTTATATTACTTTATACCCTACTCTTTTCTGGTACTAGCAAGTCCTGCCTACCAGTGGTTATATTTGTTTACCCAGGTGAAATCTGAACTGTACCAAAGAAAATGTGCATTTCCTAAAAAAAGACCTTGTTACACCACCTTGTTGCACAGTTCACTGCTCAGTTTTAAGCCTCTGAATATAGGATGGAAACTGCAGCTAACAGTTATAGTTTGTGCAATTAAACTTTCTAGACCAGTGGGAGAATATTATTACAATTGTTAAGTGTTGTCAAAATAAGTTAGCTCCAAACTGTTACTTGTGCTTTTCTGAAAGTGGGTAGCAGAGGCCTTCAGCCTTTGTTACCTCCTTCAGGTTTTATTAAAAAAAGAAGAAGTGGGGAGCACTTCAGAGTGGAATGCTGGTCTCACTTTTTCTTTTTGCCAAAGCCCCAGGACCAGGTCTGAAGAGTAAAGATGATGGGCAGGTGGAGGCCAGAACTTTACTTTGAAGGACACATTTCTGATAATAAAAAAGAAGAAAGGAGACCCAGTGCTGCTGCCTCATAAAATAGGAGGCTTTGGGGAATGGGAATAGGGCACTCTAATGTCCAAGGGGAGGAAGTGAGGTGCCCAAGACAGGAGGGGCTGTGGGTGAGTAGACTAATCCTGCTCAGAGGAGACGCTGCAGAGAGTAATGGGAAGGGTTAGGGAGATCTGTGGAAGTGGAGGGGGGGAGGAGGGCTTTGTGGGTGTATATGTGTCAATCAAAAAGTTTTGAAGTTTTTTATATTTTAAAAAATTATATCTAAAAGCTTTTTTATATTTTAAAAAAGTAATAGGAGTGAGTGAATCTGAAATGCTAGGTATATGGGTGACTGGGCCTTTAAATACTGGGGATGGGGTAAAAGAGTATGTGGGAGGTTAATCCTGAAAAGAGAGGAAATTGTGGCTTTGAAGGGGTGGTTTGGTGGTTCTTGTCTCAGTCCCCATCAGTGTCTTGTACTTGGAGGGGAAAAGTCATCAGTTTGTCTTTCTTTGAAATGGTTGTCTGGTTTGCAGAAGGGGGAAAATGAGATCAAAGGAGTTCATTGGTGTTTGTGGGCTTAGCTCTGACCTCTGCTTATATTCAGATTTGTTGTTTAGCCTGACTGCTTTATCCTTCCATGAACTGAATGTTTTATTATTGCCTTCCCCAACCATAGTAGCCATTTTGTGAATGAACATGCGCAAGACAACCATTTCGTGATGGCCATACTCTCATAGGATTGCAACTGTTCTTTGTTATTGTTAACTGCTGTCAAGTCAGCTTTGACTTATGGCAACTCTGTGAATCAGAGGCCTCCAAATCACCCTGTCATCAGATCCAGCAGATCCAGGGAGGTAACTTCCCTGATTGAGTCTATGCATCTGGAATGTGTCTTCCTCTTTTCCTATTACCTTCTACCTTTCCAAGTATCATTGTATTTTCCAGTGTGAGGCATGTCTTCTCATGATATGACCGAAGTACAACCATCTTAGTTTACTCGTCTCATTTTCTAGGGAGAGTATGATTTGCTCTAGGACCAATTTATTTGTCTTTGTAGCAATCCACAGTATTTGTAGGGCTCTTCTCCAACACGTTTCAAATGAGTTGATTTTCTTCCTAGCAGTCTTCTTCACTTTGCAGCTTTCACAGCCATACTTAGAAACTGGAACTACTACCACATGGACAATCCTAACTTTAGTATTCAATTATATATTTTTACACTTTAGGAACTTGTCTAGTTCCTTCATAGCTGCCCTTCCAAGTCTCCTGATTTCTTGGCTGCAGTCTCCATTGTGATTAATGACTGAGCCAAGGTATGGAAAATCTTTAATTATTTCAGTGTCTTTATCATCTTCCTTGAAATAATGTAAATCATCTGATCATCATTTTTGTTTTCTTAATGTTCTACTGTAAACTTGCCTTTGTACTTTCTTCCTTGACTTTCTTCAGTAACTGTTCTTAGTCTTTGCTATTTTCTGCTAGTAGTATGGTGTTTTCTGCATATCTTGTTGATTTTCCTTCCTCCAATTTTCACAGCTTTCCTCTAAGGAGCTTATCACACAGGGGCAAATTGCTTAAATCCCATGCAGAAATGGGATTTTAAAATCTGGAAAAAACCCCACATTTTTCAGACATATTTGTGTAAAAGAGAAATAACGTGACATTAACCTGAATGGAAAGTGCCAAAACCTGCTGCTTTTTACTTTCGGAAGTTCCCGAAAGTAAAAAGGAGTGGGTTTTGTCGGCTTTCCGTTCAGGTTATTTTCATGTCATTTCTCTTTCACACAAATGTTGTCTGAAAAATAACCCGCAATTGCGAGTTTTGTCTATTTTCTGTCCGGGTTAACCCCGAATGTTGTGTGAAAAACAACCCATAACAGCGGGTTGTTTTCACTTTAAATCTAGTTTCTGCATGGGATTCGACCCGTGTGATAAACTCCTAAATCTAATCCTGCCTTTGTGATATGTTAGATTGGGTGATAAAATGCAGCCTTGCCTGACTCCCCTGTCAGTTGGAAACCATTCCATTTTCTGTTTTCTGGCCTGATGGTAGCCTCTTGAGTACAGATTATGCACCAAGACAATCATATTTTCATTTGTGTCATGATCTACACAAGGGCTTTGTTAAAACCTATAAAACACAAGATTATTTTCTTTTAAAATTCTTCAGTGGGGTCCATTATCCAGTGTACATTTACAATATGATCCCTTGTGCCTCTTCCTTTTGTGAACCCAGCTTTGGCATCTGGCATGTCTTGCTTCATATATGGTAAAGTCTTTGTTGTAGAATTTTGAGCATCACTTTGCTTACATGGGAAATTAATGCAATAGACCTGTGGCTACTGCAATGCCTGGTGCCGCCTTTCTAAGGAACTGGAATGTATATTGAGTGCTTTGAATCTGTGGCGTATTGTTTTGTTTTCCATATTTGTTGACAGATTTTAGTTAGAACTAGAGTAGATTCTCCCTCTGTAGCTTGGAGCAGTTCTATTGGTATGCCAACTGTCCCTGGTGATTTATTTCTCCCAAGTGCTTTGAGTGCAACTTCCACTTTACCTTATAAGATTGTGGGTTCATGTTCATATGGTTCTTCCTCGATTTAATCTGGCATCTTTTCATCTCTTTTATCTACTTTTGTTTATTGTTTTATCTACTTCTGTGTATTGTGTATTCTTTTTATTCCTACTTGGTCATGCAATATGTTCCTCTGCTGGTCTTAGAGCAACCTTAAATATATTTTTGATTTTTCAGATCTTGTGCAAGAGATCTCTTATTCTTCCTTTTGCTGTTACCTTCTGTTTCCCTGCATTGATTAATACAGTAGTTCTCTTTGTCCCTAGACACAAGTCATTAAACAGTTGCATTTAGGGTTCTGGCTCTATTTCTGTCCCTTTTTACTTTCACTTCTTGTCTGTCCTTAACTGTCTGAAGAGTTTCATCTGTCATCCATTGAGGCTTGTCTTTCTTTATGACTACAAATCATGTCTTTTAGTTTTCCTCCATGACAATGTCCCTGGGTTCAGTCGAGAGCTCTTCTGGCTTTTGGTCTGTTAGGCTTAATAGTGCAAATCTATTTGTTACAATATCTTTAAATTCCACAGGGATTTCTTTATAGCCTGGTTTAGCGTTCATCCTTGGGTTTATTTTATTTTTTTATATTAGCAGTTCGTAGGCTATGCTACAATCTTCTTCTGGTCTTGTTTTAGCAGAGGGGATACATACAGCTTCTCCATCTTCTTCTTCTGATCACCTAATCAATTTGATTTCTGTATTGGCCAGCAGATTATGTCCATATAGATGTTTGCCTCACAAAATCAGTCTCCTGCTTTGTTCTTGGATCCTAGGCCAGCTTTTCCTACAATCTTTGATTCTGCCGTTTCCTGCTTTTGCATTCCAATCACCTATGACTAAGAAGTAGTCCTTTTGATGTGTGATCACTTTCATCCTGGATACCAGCATAGAATCAGTTTTTTTTTTCTTTTTCTACCTCCATAGTTGGAGCATAAGCATATATTATGGTTATATTGGAGGTCTTTCCTTGCAGACTTAATTGATATGATTCTGTCAGACTTTGCATTATATCCTTTGGCTGCTTTTGCTACATCTTCACTGGTGGCGCAGTGGTTAAATGCCTGTACTGCAGCCACTCACTCATAGACCACAAGGTTGCGAGTTCAATACTAGCCAGGGCTCAGGCTAGACTCAAGCCTGCATCCTTCTGAGGTCACTAAAATGAGTACCCAACTGTTGGGGGGCAATGAGCTTACAGTTGTAAACTGCTTAGACATCCCATAGCGTGATATGAAGCGGTATATAAATGAAGCTGCTTTGCTTTGCTTTATTCATGCCACTCCATTTCTTCTTAAGATTTTCATTTCCTGAACAAAACAGTGCAATCATCTGACTCAAAACGCCCCATTCCTGTCTACTGTAACTCGCTCATTCTGAGTATTGCAATGCTCATACCTTCCATCTCGTGTTTTACTATGTTTAGCTTCCCCCGATTTATGCAGCTTTGGACTTTCCTTTCACCTCTGAGCACATCAATACCTGAAGTCCTTTAGGCTTGAGTCCAGTTGGTACCTAAACCACAATTCTACTTATAGATGTCCTGTAGCTTGTTTAGGTAGCATCCAACCTGGGAGTTTCATCTTCTGATAGTATCTCTTGTTTCAGTTTGGACTATCTCATCATAGGGTTTTTGTGGTAAAAGATACTCAAAAGGAGGTTTACTGTGTTGCTTTATGCATAGTACTATCAAATGTTAGCTATGGTATCACTTCCATTGTCTGAGAGGTCATTTGCCAGTGTCAACCCACCCAAACTGCTGCCCAGACTAAATGTTTGCACATTTAGTCTGACTCCTCAGCAAAAGGGAGGCCCTACTACCAGCAGCACGGTTGCCATCAGCATAGCCTCTTGCTTCCTGGAGCACATAATCCAACCACTATAGAAAGGCTGTGCCAGCTATGCTTAATTGACTCCAAAAGGCTGTGGGACTTTGGGATAGTTATTCCCTTAACTAGGGCATCAGTGACCTATTAATGCACATAAATTATGAAATTATGCCGTCACTGTTGCAAGTGCCTGTCTTGTCGTATGACTCATGAGAAACTATGGTGGCCTTAAGTCACTTGAGTATTTATAGTTTAAGAACGCCATGGAAAATTTGAAGAAAGTTGGCAGCATGAGCTTTCCTAGATTAAAGTTTACTTCCCCGATGCATTTTAGGGTATAAAAAAAAAACATCTGAGGGAAGTAGACTTTAGTCTAGGAAAGCTCATGCTGTCAACTTCTTTCTTTCAGTGAATCTCAAAGGTACTACACTATCTCTGAACATACTGATTCTACAGACTAACAGCTATATCTTTGAATTCTACCTCCATGGAAAATGTATGTGTGAGTGAGACCCTTCCTATGTTTTAGTTGTTAGAGGTCTGGTGCTATACAAAGTGTACATAATCCTAAAGGTTGCCTTCTGCATTTCAAAGTTCACTCGCTGGTTCAGTAATTATAACTTGCTTTCACCTTCCCGTACATTTCCACTTAGGTGCCTGCCTGTCGCCCCAGATTTAAGACTTCAGTACAAAATCAGATGTATGTGACACAAAGCATAAGAAAGTGTTTTCTGTGCCAGTGATTTCCTTCTCTTGGTATAGATTGCCACACACTTAAACCTGTCTGCTGCCAACACCTGCCATATGTGTCCACCTGCCTTTTGTGCTGATCTGTCCCTTCCATCTGAATACAAAAGGAGGAGATTATATCAAGAGATAAAACATTTTGCAAGATCCACAGCATAAACAAAATCACGGCAAACAGGGATACTCTATATATGAATAAAACCCTTCTGTCCTGTTTGTGTAATGCAGAATAGGGTTCATTCAAACTCTTCCCCATTCTGTGAAAAGGGTAAAGGGACCTTCCCTTTTGCCATGCATCATACTCTGGTTTTGAGTAACAGAAGAATGCTAAGGGGGAAAGTACCTTTACACTGAAGGCTTGCTTTATTTCTTTAGCCAAGGATGGAGAACGTGGCCATCCTTATGGTTGGGCTGTAGTTCCCATCAAGCAGCAGCCTCCCTTGCCACTAGTGAGGAAGTGATGGGAGCTGCAATCCAGGAACATCCCTAAAGCCACATTTTGGTTCAACTCTCCTTTGGGGGTGCTCCCTAAGCAAATGATTTCACGGGTGAATGCAAAAGGGAGATGGGAAGATGGTGGGTCCTGAGGGAGAGAGAGAGAAAGTCCTGCATTTGTTTCTTTGAAAGGGGTTAAAGATGTCCTGAATCCGGCATCCGCACTGGAGGAATAATCCTCTTTGCGACCGCCGTGGCTCCATGCTATGGAATTCTGGGAAGTGTTTGTTGTGGCACTAGAGCGAAGCATGGAGCCAGGGCGGTTAAAGCGGTCTCAAACTGGATTTATTCCTGCTGTGCGGATGCCTTCCTAAATCCCCTTCCGAAGCATCGCCCTGATCCTGCTGAATGATCCAAAAGACACTGGATTAGTAATCCAAGTAGGAGGCCGCTTTCACCGCCCTGGCTCAATGCTAGGGGATTTTGGGAGCTGTAGTTTTCTAGGACATTTAGCCTTCTGGGGCCGCAACCAACTACGGTTCCCCCAGGATTCCCTAGCACTGATCCAGGGCAGTTAGAGCGGTTTCAAACTAGGTTATTTCTGCAGTGTGTTGTGGCCCTTGAAGATGGTCTCTTCTTCTTCTTCTTAACCGAGGGAGGCTCTTGTAATGTTTGTAATGGAGGGCCGGGGGTTGGCCTTGCCCTGCCTTGGGGGTCCTCGCCGCCAAAGGAGGACCAGGCACTGCAAGGATGGAGGGCCCGGCAAGAAAGGAAAAAAGAGGGAGGACGTGCCCACATTTAAAAAGAAAAAGTTTAAAAGGCTCCCTTGTGGTCTCTTCCAACTCTGATTCGCTGATCGATGTGAATGTGAATGCATGCTGCTCAGTCCTGCTGAAAATGGAGGGCGTTTTTGGAATGGCTCCTCCCGGACAGGAGATTGAAATGTAGGGTCTGTCCTGGGAAAGGAGGACGCATGCCGGCTCTCTTTCTCCGGGGTGGGAAGGAGGAGGAAGGAAGTCGCCTCTGCTTTCCCTGGAGGCAGGGGGCCCAGGCTTGTCCTCCTTTTCCAGGAAGCGCCCTACATTTTAACCTCCTGTCCGGGAATAGGGGTTCCAAAAGGTCCTCCATTCTGAGCCTGCCTAAGAAGCATTCATTTACATTTCTATGAATGCTTTTAGCTTTTTTTATAATATATATATATATATATCATGTCCTCCTTTTTTTGCTCCCCCTGGAACGTCCTCCATTTCGCGGTGCCTGGTCCTCCTTTGCGGTGAGGAGGACATCTGGTCGTCCTTGTGTGTGGAGGTTGCAGAAATAATCCAGTTTGAGACCGCTTTAACTGCCCTGGCTCAGTGCTAGGGAATCCTGGGAACTGTAGCTTGTTGTGGCCAAAAGGTGTACTTTGCTTTCCTCTGCCTCAAGAGGGAGTTAAGGCCGGGCGACTGCCCTGAAGCGCTCCCTTCCTGCTCCTCCTTTTTCTTTCCCCCTTTTCTTTATCTTCTTCTTCTTCTCCCCTTTTATAAATCAGCGCGGGCCCCTCTTCGGGAATTTACGGCACCAGCCACCTGGTGCCTAAATGTTGCCCCGCCCCTTTCCTTGCCCCGCCCCTTTCCACACACCAGGGGGCCTCCCTGAGCCGAGCCGGCTCCAAGGGGCGAGGAGAAAAGGCCGGGTCTCTTCTCCCATTGGCTCGAGCTGGCAGCCAATCGGGAAGGCGGGCGAAAGTGCCGTCAGGGAAAAGGAAAACCCTGAGAGCATGACGTCAGAAGCGGAGGGGGACTGGAATCCCGGGAGGAGGAGGAGGAGGAGGAAGGAGGCGGGGAAAGGAAAGGCGGACTCCGCAAAGGCAACAAATCAGGCATCGAAGAAGAAGGAGGAGCCCCGGCGGGGAGAGCCCCGGGGTTTGAGTGCTGGGCTGTGACTCTGGAGACCACCAGGGTTCGAATCCTGACTCGGCCATGGGCAAGAAGTCACACTCTCTCAGCCTCAGAGGGTGGCAAAAGGCATCAGGGGGACCCGGTGCCCTCTAAAACAATCCGGTTTGGCACCGCTTTAGCTGCCGTGGAGGGAAGCAAAGTCCACCTTCCTTTTCAAGCTCCAGAGCGGGGGACCAGATGTCCTCCTTACCGCAAAGGAGGACATTCAAGGGGGGAATGGAGGGCATGACCACACCAGCGATCTCAATTCACGTTTCCAAAGCTTGCAACAAGTCTATTGTGCATTTCGGTTGGCTGTTTAGTGGATTTTTGTCTGAATTGGCTAAATGGCCAACACAGCTACCCCTGGATGTTTTTAGTTCATGTTTCTTAGTCCTGCTCGAAATGGAGGACACGTTGGAATCCCTCTTAGAAGGAAGGTTGAAATGGAGCACGTGTCCTGGGAAAGGAGGAGGAGGAGGAGGACATCTGGGTCACCCTGTCCCCGCCACAAAGGGAGACAAGGCACTGCAAAATGGAGGACCTTCCAGAAAAAATGGAGGAGATGATCGAATGAAACCTTAAAACGCTCCTAGAATTGTCAATTCTTGCTTCTTGGAATGGAGGACGTGTTGGCATGCAGGGGAAGTTGAAATGTAGGGCGTGCCCTGGAAAAGGAGGACGTCCAGTCGCCCTGTCCTCAACGCAGTGGGAAACAACAAGGCACCGCACGAGAAAAATGTAGGAGATGACCAAATAAAACTAAATAAATAAAACCAAATAAATAAAATGTCACGCAGAGGGAGCTGTGTGGGCCATTCAGCCAATGCAAACAAAACCCACCAAACAGTGATACCTTTATTGGCCAACCAAAAGGCACAATATATTTGTTGCAAGCTTTCGAAGCTCCACGGGCTTCTTCTTCCTCAGGCAAGATGTTACAAACCAAACAGGAGACAAACAATTGGAGATGTTAGTCAGATGCCTACAAGTTGTTTTAATCTTTAGTTAAGATGATCTATGGTGGGGAGGGTATCTTTTGCCGGTTGCCCTTCTTCCTTCTGGCCATGTCAGCAATGTCACTTCATGCTCCTTAGTCCTGCTGGAAATGGAGGACGTGTTGGAGCTCCTCCTGGACTCAAGGCTGAAATGGAGGATACAGCCTGGAAAAGGAGGACATCTGGGTCGCCGCAAGCAAAATGGAGGACATTATGAAATAAAAACGAATATAAATGCCAATTTATGCTCCTTAGTCCTACTCAGAATGAAGGAGGGCATGTTGGGACAGAAGCCTGGAGTGTAGGACGTGTCCTGGAAAAGGAGGACGCCTGGGTCACCTTGCTTCTGAAGAGACTTGCCAAGAAAACCCCAGGGTCACCATAAGTCAGAAAGGACTTGGAGGCACACAACAACAACAACCTAGAGGAGGAGGCTGGAAATCAGGAGGACAGGCCCCTGGGAGACAGAGTTACAAGATCTTGCGTCCGCACTGTAGAAATAATCCGGGTTGACACCGCTTTAACTCGGGGAACCAGATGCCCTCACCGCAAAGGAAGAGAAGGCACTGCAAAATGGAGGAACTGTCGAGGAAAATGGTCCCCAAAGAAAAGCTAAAAGCACTCATATATAAATAAATGTAAAGCCATGCTCCCTAGTCAGGTTCAAAATGGAGGACAGTTTGGAATTTCTCATGGGCACAAGGCTGAAATGGAGGACAGGTGCGTCCTGGAAAAGGAGGACATCTGGTCACTCGACTTTAAATGCCATGGCTCCATACGATGGAATTCTGGGGAGTGTAGTTTTGGGAACTAGTTTTGGGAAGTGTAGTTTTGGGAGTTCCATGCTATGGAATTCTGGGAACTACACTGCCCAGAAATCATAAGCATGGAGCCATGGCAGTTAAGGTGGTATCAAACTGGATTATTTCTGCAGTGCGGCTGCAGCTGAAGACAGTGGAGACGATGGTTGCTTTGCACTGGGAGGAAGAATGGATTTCATTATTATTATTATTCCACATCCCACTTTTCCCCCAAAAAATTGGGACTCAGAGTGGCTTAGTTTAAAAGCACAGTACAATTAAAAACATAATAAAGTGATGCATTAAAAAAGAATTGAGTTCATACAGTACAATATCAAAACTGATGACTTGTTTTTTTAAAAAATAGAATACTATTTTAAAAAAGATAAAAGCACTTAAAAACCATACACTTTAAAGCAGTAGAAAGCCCCCAATATGTTCTTTATAGCAATTTCTGTTTTTGGTGGGAGGGAAGAGGCTTTCCAGGCATCCTGAGAGAAGGAAGGGCTTTCCTGCTTTCTGTGAACCCCTTTCTCTGCTCCTTAAGCATATATTTTATTATCAGTCACCAAGAATCCTAACTCATGTTTCATGAAACTCTTCCCCAAAACCAAATGGTTTTTCCAAAACTGCATGCTTTTAATTCAGTTTCCTTAGGATCGCTTTGTCCAGTCCCTTCTATGTCTTCGACCTCCTTACAAATGAAAGTGGTACTACGTCTGTGTTTTTAAGAGGATGTTTTTGGCATCGCTTCATGTGTGTGTCATCTCGAGGCAAGCACAGCTTGTCAATCCTCCACATAGGATTAACTTGGGCAGTTGCAAAAGTATTTTGTGCCGCAAAAGATTTTGCAATATGTGTGAGTGATTCACTTGGGAACTTTTAAACTTGTTCAGATCTTCCAATTTCAGGAAGTCTGCCTGGCACAAGTCTACACTAGACTTCGGTCTAGTTCTAGCTGGGTTATTTTATTCATGTTTATACTTCCTGAGACACATTATTCAAATATACATACCAAAGAGCTCCATAAACTGGCCAATGTAATATGCCTAAAGAATAAGGATATTGCTTCATATTTGGTACAATGTACTTGTTTGATGTGAATGACGGTTTCAAAACTTTTTAAAAATATTTTTAAAAAAGAACAGCAGCAAGGGAACCAACGTTGAGTCATATATGCAAGTTTCCCAAACACAAGCAAATGTAGAACTGAGCAGTTGCTGCTATCACTGGTCAGCAGAGTAACTTAACTATGTGCTGTGGCATGAGATAAGAGTTGTAGAGGTTTTCTTATCCTTACCCATAAACAGCTTATTGTTGCAATGATTAAACAAAATCACAGTTTTGTATTTTAGTAGTATCTCGGAAAATTGTAACTATACATATTTTACTTCAGCTAAATATACCTACCGTGTTTCATTGAAGATATGCAGGTGACAGCATACTACAAACAGAAAATAGCAAGGACTTGAAACAGTTACTGGAAACAAGTCAAGGAAAAAAGTATACAGGCAGTTTCTTAATATTCAGGTTCACAGCTGAATATTAAGGAAACAAAAATAGTGACCACAAGGAATTACAGAGAAACTGTAACTTTAAAGATGATTAAAACATTGAAATAGTTCAAGATTTTCCATACTTTGCTCAGTCATTATTCAGAATGGAGAGTCTGTCTGAGACCGCTTTAACTGCCCTGGCTCAATGCTAGGGAATTCTGAGTACTGTAGTTTTGTGAGACATTTAGCCTTCTCTGTTGGTGCCACAATAAACTACAATTCCCAAGATTTTCAAGCACTGAGCCAGGGCAGTTAAAGTGGTCTCGAACTGGATTATTTCTGTAGTGCGCTTTGGACCTTGGAAGGGCATCTATAAAGGAACGAGACAAGTTCCAGCTCTGCACAAATACATAACAGAATACTAAATTAGAATTGTCCATGCCATAGTAGTTACAGTTTCTGAGTATGGTTGTATATGCTGGAGAATGAAGAAAACTGATAGGAAGAAATATGTTGGAGAAGAGTTCTGCAAATACCATGGATTGGTAAAAACACAAATAAATGGATCCTAGAGCAAATCGAGCCTGAACTGTCCCTAGAAGCTGAGGTGACTAAACTGAGACTGTCATATTTTGGCCATATCATGAGACACCATCACTCACTGGTAAAGACAATAATCCTTGGTAAGGAGGCAATAAGAAAAGAAGAAGACCACATTACAGATGGATAGACTCAATCAAGGAAGCCATGGCCCTGAGTCTATAAGATCTGAGCAAGACTGTTCATGAATGGGTGACTTGGAGGTTTCTCATTCATAGGACGTTATCACACGTGGGCCAGAA
>CM034706.1:48866515-48915600 GCA_020142125.1 Phrynosoma platyrhinos | reverse complement strand
CCCCCCCCCCCCCCCCCGGTAATGTGTCAGTTACAAGAATTTTTCCAATTTTACAGTCTAATATTTTGTAAGAATTAGGAAGCTTGTATTGATTAATATTTAATAATTATAGCAAATTCAAAGTGACAAGAAAAATGTACCGTGTTATACTTGTCCATATACAAAAATGAGGGACTTATAATCTATTATTGTTTCCTTCTCTGAAGGAAATAAACAGCGTGAACTCCTTTAATTTGCACTGTAATATTGTGGGGCTAGTTTCAAGATTTTTAGCTCCTGAAGCACAATTTCCTACATTAAAAAGCAACTCTGTGTAGAAAAATGTATGAAAACTGGGCATAATAATTGATCATGTTTTTAATTGTGTGTACAAACATTGGAAAGCTGGATCCAGTTTTGATTTCCTAGCATTTGTATCCACAGTTAAAAATACATGTAGCACAGACAAGAGTCCACAGGTGAGTGCATCTTTTAATTTTTTTAGTGCTCTGGCTCTGATCTTTTTTTGAGTGCTCTGTCATATGTTGAGAAACTTTCCAGGTTCTTTTAAGGCTTAAAACAATATTGGGGAATGTAAAGGAGAGAAACTGTCTTGTCCATCTTGTTCAAAATGGAGAGGAATGTGTGGGTTCCCTCTACAGTTTTATCTGATCCTTACATGTTGTCAGTGTTTATGAAAATTGGCATAATGGGGTGGGGTGGGGTGGGGTGGGGGGATATGTCTTGCTTCTCCCGATACAGGAGAAGGTGATGGGCACAAGTTTTGTACCTTTGGTGATAGCTGTATCTTTTTTTAAAAACCCCACCACCCCCACCACCCAAAAATTGTTTAAAAAAACTTTTATAAGACAGTGGGGTGTTGGAAGTGTTTAAAGTAGCCTTGAGTTAATTTGGCAGTAGTATTTCAGGAATAAATGGAGACTGACATAGTATGTGCTCAACTTTTTTGCTCTATAGAAAACCTCAACTTTCACCGTCCCTTGAGGTTTGGCATAGTATTTTCATTGCCTCTTGATTATGGAAATGTTCAAATCTTTCTTGTGGTTTTACACTTGATCAGGAAATCATATTTTCCATTGTCACACCAGTGTTTTTCCATGGCAAGTATGTAAATAATGTCTCTAAATATGGGACCACATGTACTTTGAAAGATCTGGTCCAGTAGACATTCTAGTTATGGAATACACATCAGCTTTATTATGTTGAGGAAAGAACTATACTTACAACAAGTGTCATTGCCACGTGGTGTGGAGCTGCCCACAGCTATGAAATACAGGGTTGACAGGGTTTTAGCCCTCAGCTTCTAGCACAATATGTGAAATGTGTGCCCTCTTATAGCCATAAGAATTGCTATTGCCCATTTCCGTAATTTTCCATTTTCAGTTTCTCTACCTTTGAGATCTATTCTTGTTTCCAAACAGTGATCCAGTAAAGCTGAAAGCATCACATTCAGCACACAGTCTTGTGGCCTACATCCTGTCAGTAGACTCACTGAAACAGTTGTGGAATATGATTCATTACTTAGGTAAATCCCATTTATTCAGCGAGTCTACTCTAGTTGGGACAGCTAATGGGCTTGAAGCCAGTGGAAAGCACTGCCACAAATGGTCTCTCCACAAGTATGTGTATTTTTTTATTTTGTAGTCAACTCCATCTCTTTGAAATCCAGAGGAGTGCAGCATCTTTCCCCTGAACTCACATAAAGTCATGTGTATGTGGGTGCACGCACATTGTTGTTGTTGTTAACTGCCTTTGCATCCATCTCATCTCATATGCACTTTCAAAGTTCCTGTTGTGGCAACTCCATGGATTTCTTAAGGATTTCTTAGGTAAGGGATACTCAGGCAATTTACCAGTTCCTTCCTCTGAAATACAGCCTACAGCACCTGGTATTTGCTGGCAGTCTTCCATCTAGGTTCTAACCAGGGCTGACCCTGTTCAGCTTCTAGGATCAGACAGGAACTGGTGTCTTTTGAGTATTCAGGCCCTTAGAGCACCTGTAGTCTTTGAAGTTTGGAAATCAGCAAGACATCACTCTGATTTTAGAGTTTCTGAAATCAGTGTGATAGAAACACGACCTATCCCTGTACTCAATTTGGAGGTGGGAGAAGGCTCAGGACTTCCCTCTGCTGTGACTTTAGGCCTCAGTCATATTCTGAATACTTCTGAAGGTCAGTGAGTATTTCTTCACCATCAGGGAAAAGGCAGAACTGATAGTGAGCACAGACTTTTGTTCGTTACCATGGTCCTTTTGGTGAGCATCACATGGTGACTTTTGGGCAGAAAAACATACTGCATGGACTGTGTGTATTAGGAAACAATATTGTATATGTTTCTTAATTCTGCGTAGTAGGATTATGAGGAAATTTGCATGAATGATCCTAGCCTACTTTTCACATGTAGAGAAGAAGGGCAAAGTCGTATGGAAATAATAAATCATCTGCTAAGCTGATTTCAAAGTAGACTTGGTTGAGTCATGCTAGTCTGATACTCAGTAACATCTTTGAAACAAATAGGTCCACAATTAAATTTAGTTAAGCCTGCATCATTTTCCTGCGAATGCCTACACATAAATCCGTACCAGTGAGCCAGTGATAATTAACTATATTGATTTATGGTAGGAAAACAATATAGCACTAGTTTTTTCATGCTGCTAAATTCAGCAGAATTTTTCTCTCACTTTTTGTTCTAAGCAAGCTGCTGACTAGGAAACTCTCCCAGTTCAACACAACACTGCACAGAACAGAATAGAAATGACAACAGTTTTATCAAGGATCAGTGATTTCTGTAGATGACTGGTATCCATACTTTAATGAATTAGTGATTTCTAGTTTTCTAAATTAAGGCACCTGTAATTTGGAATACATTGTAAGGCACTTAAAAAACAATATACTTCTTAAAATGTGTTCCAAAGTATACACATGCTTATTAATTCTTAGTTTTCAATGCTACTGTCTCATTAATTCTATAAAAATAATTGTAGAAAACCATATGTTAAAGTCACTTGTTTTAAAGTTTTTGATCCTTGTATCATGAATGGACATCAGGCTGTATCCAATGTGCAGCATAATTATGTTGGGGTCCTGTGAGAGCTCTATGGCCAAAATTTAATTGCTAGTCGCTACTACAGTAGACCTACTGAATGAATGAGACTGAAAACAAATTTGATTTAACAATTCAATCCTACTCTGGATTAGCAGTTGAATTTAGGTTTGTCTGTTGTTGTGTTTGGACATAGTGGAGATTGTGATGATGTAAAAGTTGCTTGGCTATTTGCTGTGGATATACTTACTGGCCAGAGGTTTTTGAGATCTTCACCTACTAACTTGGGGAGGTATGGAAAATCATTTTATACTAAGTCAAGTCTGTTTGTCTAGCCCAGTCTTGCCCTGACTGGTAGCAGCTTCCAGAGGCTCTGACAGATGGCTTTCACATCTCTTGCTACCTGATTCTTAAAATGGAAAATGGCAGGGATTGAGCCTGGAACCTTCTGTGTGCACCTGCTTTGTTTCTGAATCATGTTTACTCTGCAGATTGACTCCTCCTTTCCAAATGGCCTTGTGGTCCTACTGACTTCAGTTTTAGCATCTGTAGTTTTAATAACAGGTGGTTGTTATAAACTACATATGGGTTGCTCCTCTGTAATTAAGAGGTTTGTTGTTGTGTGTCTCCAAGTCATTTTTACTTATTTTTTTACTTATATTACTTATATTTTTACTTGTATTTACTTATATTACTTTTACCCTAAGGTGAACCTGTCATAGGATTTTCTGGGGAAATTGCTTCAGAGGGGATTTGCCATTGCCATCCTCTGAGGCTCAGAGAGTGTGACTTGCCCAAAGTCACCAAGTGGGTTTTTATGTTCAAGCAGGGATTCAGACCCTGGTATTACCTGGATTGGACTTGTTACTAGAGTACCCTGGTCTAATGCCTTTGTACTTTACAAAGCTAAGGGCCTTTTCAGACTGCTAGAGATAGTGCAAATTGAGGCCACTTTAACTGCCCTCGTTCAGTGCTAGGTAATCATGGGAATTGTATTTTTTTTCTGAGATATTGAGCCTTCTCTGTCAGAGAGCTCTGGTGCCACAATAAACTACAATTCCCATGATTCCCTAGCACCGAGTCAGGGCAGTTAAAGTGGACTCAATTTGCACTATTTCTGGCAGTCTGCAAAGGCCCTCAGTCACTTGGCTTGCAGTCTTTTATCTGGAAGTGAGCCCCACTGTTGTCAGTAGTAATAGCCTCTGTTTACTAATATTCACAGTGTTAAGTTTGTTATCATTTAAGAATTTTTTGAGCAACTAAATGAGTTTTGCAATAAGTTGCTCTTGAATCTGAATTGTTACTCGTGACTTGATTCTCTCCTCTTTCCATTTAAAATATGTTTTGGAGTTAGCGTTGTTGTATTTATGTATATATCTCCTTTCCTCTAGTTTGAGACTCAAGGCAGCTTATAACAGTTAAAACAAACACAGTTGAAAATGCATGGTATACAAATGTTAAAAAGTAATTAAGTTTACTGAAAAATTAAAACCAGTTAAAGACATAAACCATTAAATAGCAATAACAAATAAAATGTCTAGGCCATTATACAAGGTCTGCCCCACAATTATTTTTCAAAGGCCTGCTTGAATAAGAAGGTCTTCACCTTATTGCAGAAAGACAGTAACCAGGGTGCTATTGTAGCCTCCTTGGGAAGAGAGTTTCAAAGCCTTAGGACAGCAATAATAATAATAATAATAATAATAATAATAATAATAATAATAATAATAATGTTTATTTGTATACCGCCCTTTGGCGAACCAATCCGGGCGGTGAACATAATAAAATACTACATACAGTAATAAAGTCTAAAACACACCATTCCCCCCTCCCCCCTTAAAAAAGCATTAAATCGAATCAGTTTAAAATAGAATACAATACAACTAATAAATTTTAAAACTATACCAACCAATAGCCCTGCTAATTCCCTTGAGAACAGTTGGTCGTACATTCCAATCTCAAGGCCGGGTTATTTAATCTGGAAAGGCCTGCCGGAAGAGATCCGTCTTGACAGCCTTTTTAAAGCTATCCAACGATGTTAATTGACGGATCTCATCTGGCAGGCCGTTCCAGAGTCTGGGAGCACACAACTGGAGCACACAACTGAAAAGGCCGTTTCCCACGTCTCCACCAAATGTACTTGTGAAAGTGGTGAAAGAGAGAGAAGGGTCTCCCCAGAAGCTCTTGAAAACACAAGCAGGATATAGTCCTTCAAATAACCTGAACATGAGCTATGTAGGATGCTATAGGTCATCGCCAAAACTTCGAATTCTTTCTGGAAACAGATTGGCAGCCAGTGGTGCTGTTGCGGCAAGGAAGTTGTGTGCTCCCTTGTAGCCAGCCCTGGCTAATTAACTGGCTATAGCTCTTTGGACCAGCTGAAGTTCCAAACAGCCTTCAAAGGCAGCTCTACATAGAGTCCCATTTTGGGAGAAAGGCAGGATATAAATTCAATAAATAAAAGCATATTACAATACTCCAAATGGGATGTAACTAATGTATGTGTTATGGCAAAGTCTGGCATCCCAAGGAATGTGCACAGTTGGTGCATAAACCTTAACTATGTATATGCTCTCCTGGTCAGAACTGAAATGTGACCTGCTAGGCTCAAGGTTAAATCCAGGAGCACACTCAAGCTGCAAACCTGGGTCTTCCAAGGAAGTGTAACTCCATCCAGCACAGGTTGAATCCCTATTCCCTGCTCTACCTTTTGACTGATCAGGAGTTTTATCTGGAATAAGTTTCTGTTTCCTTTCCCACCAATAGCCTCCAGTGGCATCCCTAGGGTTGGTGTCACCTGGTACGGTTGCTGACTTGGAGGGGGGGCTTATGGGGGCAGGACTTCCTGTGCACAACTTCTGGCGCACTTTTGGTGCACACAGAAGTGCAAGCATGCAGCTGGAGAAGCCCTGTGCACCCCTGGTAAAGGCCAGGGAGGGCTGGAGAAGCCCCACGCGCCCCCACTAAAAGCCGGGGAAGGCTGGAAATGCCCTGTGCACCCCCGTAAAGGCTGGGAAGGGCTGGAAATGCTCCATGCACCCCCGGTAAAGGCCAAAGAGGGCTGGAAATGCTCTCCTCCCAGGGAGCAGACCTGGGTGTCACTCCCCCCCCCCCGGTCTGGGGTGTCACCTGCTGCGGTCTGCACCCCTCTCACCCCCCCAGTGATGCTACTGATAGCCCCATACCTCCCTTTCATGCCTGGCACTACAATACCTCTGCCTTGCTCTGAGGCTGGACCTCAACCCTTCCCCCTATTGACCAAAACTGTGACTTGCTATTTAGGGGAAACAGGCCTTGTTGTTGCAATGAGTTTGTTTATATTGTTGCTGTTTAATAATTTATTTTAAAACTCATTTTAATATTCTGATAGTTTGTATACTGTGAATTTTTAACTGTGCTAGCTTTAATTGTTGTAAGCTGCCATGAGTGTCAAACTAGAAAAAAGAAAGATAAAAATAAATATAGTGCCATTATTAATACAATGAGCTGCCTTATCCAAAATCAGACTAGAGGTCTGTCTAGTCAGTATGAAATGATAGTAACCATTGGTCCACCTTATGAGAACTAAATGGTAATAGTGGTTCAGGATCTCAGCAGAAGGCTTTTCCAGGTCTACTACTGGAGTTTCCTAAATTAGAGAAACTATTGATGTTTTGTTAATGGAGCATGGAAAACTATTGTTGCTATTGTCAAAGCTGCTGGCTTATTTAAAGCCGTTTCCTGAAATGCTGATCATTCATGTTAAGACTGTCTGTTGTTCTGGCCTTTCTGGAAGTGGAAGATGTGGCAAGGATCAGGTTGTGGCTTGGTTAATGAACAAAGTCTTCCTTATTTGTTTCCATTAGTGATTATCTTGATGTTGTCAAAGGGTGATCCTGGTTAATATTTTAAAATAGTTTTGAAACACATATTTAAAATGATGCACAACTGATACCGTGTTAGAGAAGACATTTCTCCTCTGTTATAGAGGAGTAATGCCCCTTTAATGATGGTGGTGGCTGTGATTCCTGTTGCTTCTTGTTTCTTCTAAATATAAAAGCTTGGTTTTCTACTTTCTATACATATACCGGTACATATTTCTGCTGATTCAGTTCATAAACTAAAACTTGCATGCCCAAAGAACAGATTTCTTTTACTGGATGACATCTTTTATCTTTGTATGTGTATATTTTTCTTTTAACCTGGAAATTTATATAGCTGGGTCAGATTTTCTTTTTTCTGTTTATGGAGTTGCATTGCAAATTAAAATCATTTGTGCACATATGGCAGTGTTCAGTGAGTTGCCCTACAGAATCTGATGAAGTAGACCATTTCATCTTCCTTGGGTTTTATGATGAGATTTTCCTGGTTAAAGTGCTACCACATTTCTAATATGTTGAAGAGGCTGAGGTGCTTAAGTGTTGGGAGTTCCAGCATCAAATCTTCACTGAAACATTAAAGTGACTGGGTGAGTTTGGGGTGGTCACTTGTAGTCACCCTAAACTCACCCAGTCACTTTAATGTCTCAGTGAAGATTTGACCCTAGAACTCCCAACATTTTGATGGATAGCTTTTCAATGGATTTTAATTCTGCGGATAGCTTAACTGCATTTAAACAATAACTTTCTGTATGTTTTTATAAAAATCCACAAAGGTGTGATGCCTTTATTGACCAGCAAAATGCACAAAATATATAATGCAAGCTTTCAAAGCTCCACTGGCTTGGTTAAAAAATCATACAGAAGGAAGAGAAAGTGATGACGTTGAAGTCACAGGCCTAAATTTTGTATAGATGTTGTCTGCTGTAGTTCTTTTGGAGGGATTTCAGTGTAGGAAGAGGACATAACTCTCTTGGTCATGTGAGGACTTAGGTAACATCTATACCAGTGGTTCCCAATCTTTGGTTCTCTGGGTGTTTTGGACATCAGCTTCCAGAATTCTTTACTGTCGGCTGGGGCTTCTGGGAGCTGAAGTCCAAAACACCTGGAGGACCAAAATTTGGAAACCACTGGTGTATACACGATGTAGACATATGGCTCCAACCCCATCCCTTTTCTTCCTCCTGTATGGTTTTTTAAACATCTTTCACCTAATGAAGAAGCCAGTGGCATGTTGAAAGATTGCATTATGTGTTTTGTGCATTTTGGCTTGCCAGTAAAAGTATAATTCAGTGGTTCTTAACATTTTCTTTGTCAGGAACCCCTTATCCTGAGACTTAACTCAAGATTTAAAATAATAATAATAATAATAATAATAATAATAATAATAATAATATATCTCAGGAGTAGGCAAACTGTCCCCTTTAAGGGCCGAGGGACTTCACTTCCCAGAATCCCAGACTATTGGCCAACATGGCTGAGGCTTCTGGGAGCTGAGGTCCCTTGGCCCTTAAAGGGGACAGTTTGCCTACCCCTGAGATATATTATTATCTTAAAGGGGATAGTTTGCCTACCCCTGAATATCTGAATACTGCTTGCTTGTCAACTGCCCTTTCTTCCTTTCTCTCCCCCTTCCTCACATCTCTCCTAATAAAAGAGGCATAAAAGTTGGTGGGGGGGTTGAAAAGTGTGTCTGGGGGTTGAAGTGTTTGTGTTAGAAGACTGGACTACTCCTGGCTGGAAAGGAAGTGGGAGGAGAGAAAAGGGCAAAGGCTGTCTGTCTGTTAGCTATGCTGATGCTCAGCCCATCTCTTCTTTGCAGTGGAGCCGCCACATGACAGACAACACACAGGTCCAGCCAGCCAGCTTGCCTTAGTCTTGGCTTCCATCGCTGTTCCACTGCAGGGAGGCGGGTTGAACAGCCTTCAATTGTTTGCATAGCCCTATGAGGGCATTGTGGTCCCCTAGGCATCCTGGATCACAGGTTAAGAACCACTTTTATAACTCATTTGTTGAATTAGGATTTTATTTTATTTGCCCCCCCAAAGATTTCAGTCCTGAAAAGTTCCTGAAATGACAACATACAGCTCATTTAGCTATCCCTATTAACAATGATACCAAGAAGGAAAATTACATTAACTGGCTGTATATGCAGAATATACTGCAGGAGTAGGCAGCTATCAGGGGGTCACATTGCCTGCCTATGGGATCTTGGAGGGCTACATCCCTGCTGAACCGCCAGGATTTTTTAAAAATCCAAATATGCTTAAAGCCCCCATGGAAAGTCAGTGAAATTTTACCACACTGAGCCCTTTTAATTAAGGAGATGCCTTTTCCAGTTGGAAATGACCCTAAAGTTAACTTCTGCATTACTTCCAGAGAGAAAAAGACCTCATGTGTACCTAAAGCAACCTAGGAGAGCCAAAAATATGCCTCCTATATTTCCAGAGAATTTTGGGGCAAATTTGTTTTTGTAGTTACACCTGACACAAGATTTCCCGTAATTATGACTGGAGATGCCCATAACCATTCATAAGACATCTGAACAGATTGGTTAGTGTCTAATATAAGTCTACTTGTGGGCTTCGTTTTTCACAAATATTCTGGGGTCAATACATTCCAAGATCTGCCCTCTGTTTTAAGATTCTCAACCTGTCACAGAAAGTAAGATCCAACAAATTTTATCTTCAGCATCCTGACCAGGCCACAGTCACTTCCTGTGTAATGGTGCAAGGTGACAAAAGTAAGGGGGGTTGCAAACTGCCAGAAATAGTGCAAATTGAGTCCACTTTTAGGGTTAGGGTTAGGGTTAGGGAATCATGGGAGCTGTATTTTATTGTGGCACCAGAGCTCTCTGACAGAGAAGGCTCAATGTCTCAGAAAAAAAAACAATTACCATGATTCCCTAGCACTAACCCTAACTCTAAAAGTGGACTCAATTTGCACTATTTCTGGCAGTCTGCAACGCAGTCCAACATATTTCTCAAAGTCTCTGTCTTAATAGTGTGTATTTTCTGAATCAAAAAACCTGAAGCAGCTAGATGTAGCATGAGAGCCATAGCCAGTACTGACATAAAGGAGCACAGTAGAATCTCAAGAGTATCTTTCTTTTGTCTCCCTTTCAGGTACTACTCATGACATCCATTAGGCTCTACCTCAGCAGCACTGTGCTGCTAAAGCCCAGGTTTGTAGTGAGATCTCTACCAGTGAGATGCTGTTCTTCCAAAGAATATCCATGATATAGACCCTCTGATCTGTTACCATCCCACCTTTAGTTTGTGCAGCAGATAGAAAATGTGTTACTACAAATGGTTTTATAGAAACAGTTAGAATGATTTGGCCATCAAGTTGATTTTCCTAGTCCCCAGTACAATATCCTATATTTATTGATTTTAATTATATATATATATATATATATTGCTTTTCTTCCAAAACTGCAATTTTAGGCAGCTCTTAAGAAGAATAAAACACAGTAGGCTATAACTATATAGCCCAATGACTCATTACCCCTACCCCTACCCTCAGCAACCAGTCATTTACAAGCAGCTTATTGAACTAAAACTGTCTTTGCCTGCTGGTGGAAGGAAAGCAGAGAGTAGACCAAACTAGGTTTCCTTGGAAGGGAGTTACACAGTTGGGGAACAGCCATCAAGAAAGGCTTCTCTCATAT
Organism: Phrynosoma platyrhinos; assembly: GCA_020142125.1. Classification (NCBI taxonomy): domain Eukaryota; kingdom Metazoa; phylum Chordata; class Lepidosauria; order Squamata; family Phrynosomatidae; genus Phrynosoma; species Phrynosoma platyrhinos. The sequence continues at coordinate 48,905,031 of CM034706.1, read as the reverse complement.
CTCCATGAAAGAAAGGCCTTTCTTGAAGATTTCAAAGCCTGGACAGACTTTATTTATTTACCCCAGGGGTAGGCAACCTTTTTGAGCTGGGGGCCGGGTTGCTGTCCCTCAGACAACTGGGGGGCCAAAGCACCATAAATAAATAAATAAATAAATAAATAAATAAACAAACAAATATAACAAATAAAAAATAATAAAAAATAAACAATTAAAAAAATATGCATGCACACTCTCTCAGCCCCAGAAAAGCCATGGCAAAACCCCTGTGGAGATTTTGCCAAGAAAACCCCAAGAACAAGTAATAACAACAATAATCAATATCTTCATGGTGGATGGTGGCGGTGGGGGGCAGTGGCACTGGCTTGGGGCCGGTCCAAAGGCCTCAGGGGGCCACATCCGTCCCCCGGGCCTTAGGTTGCCTACCCCTGATTTACCCCATTGCTTCCCACCAGGGCCCACAAAGCAAAGAACAATACAGTAGTTAAAAACAGATTAAAAACAAACTTAAATCCCAATTTGACAACCAGTTTTTAGAAATCTAAGACTTAGACACCAACCTGACATGGCAGCAAATTCTGCAATCAAAGTGCTGTTACAGAGAAAGTCTTATCATGTTCTTGCCAGCCTTGCCTCTTGGTGAGAATTGCAGCAAGGCTTTGGTTTAAATCTTAAATACTGAGCAGGTTCCTATGGAAAGGGGTGGTCTTTTAGATATTTTGACCTCAAGCTTTCTAATTTTACCATCTTGTAGCAGATAAGCAAAAGTACATGGGTCCAACTTTTTTTTATTGTTCCTCTTTCTTAGGGGCTAAGCAGATAGCGCAAAGCGCCATCTTCAGGGCAAGGAAGGGGAGGGGCAGCCACACGCTGGGCGCCCCAACCCCTTCCGGAAGACATCATCGGAGCAGCCGGCTCTCCGCATGTCTGGCGATCCAACGATGCCTTTCCGCTGCAGCGTCCGCACACGCTGCAGCTGAAGAGTCGCCGAAGGTGCACTGGCAGCCTTTTGTGTCGCACCTTCGGCGATTTGTGGAAGTAGCGCTATTTTAGCGCTCCTTCGTGGGGCGGCGAAGCTGCACCGTGGGGCCGAGGAATGTGGGTGCCTCGGCCCTAATCCGCAGCTTCCTGGGGATGCCCCGTGCCGCCCGTCTGCTTCCCCCCTTAGTTTGCACAAAGAATGCTTCGTGCAGCATTGCTAATAGTGAGGGATTCTGAAAGCTGTAGTCTAAAATATATGAACGTTTCATGGGAATAATATTCCAGTATGTATGCAAGATTCCTATCTGCTATGGGACAAAGTGTGAATGTTCAGAACACAGATTGCTGTATTTTATTTTTGTGCAAATTTCTCATAACTCTGGTCATAGTGAGGGTTGCGTAAAAGCTGAAAGCAAGGGTTAGTAAGATGAATAAACTAGAAAACACCTTGCAAAATCAACTGTGCTTTTCAAAGGCTTAAATTTAAAATACATAAAACTAAAAGCTCAGTGCAGATTTGAGAGTTTGCTTTCAAAAGGAGTGCATAGGTGGAACAGAGGAACTTGGTCAGTATTAAACAAGGACACAATTCCATTTCCCCCTTTTTAAAAACAATTCAGGAAAGGAGTTTAAACTGATGTTTACATGTCACATGACTTTGAATGGTGGAATTGACTTACTATTCAGATGCCACTGATGCAGATTTTCTAGTGATATGGGATATTTTTGAACTAGTTCATATCTGGCTCTGGTAAACATTGTATAAATGTTTTTGTTTTTTTTAGTGTGAAGCAAAATAAGCCCTGCTCATAGTTTGTCCATTACAGAAAAAGAGAAAGACAGATACTGTAACTGTGTAGGGATTTATGCACACAAGAACCAGTTTGCATTAAAATCATGAGTATGAAATCACATATGGACCTGATGCACATTTCCATCCCTCATCACATACTACAGTGGTTTGTGAATGAGCCTGAAACTAATTTTAATGTATGCTTTTTTCCTCAAAGAAGAAAGAAGGAATATTTGACACATAGAAGTATTGTGGATTAAACTGAGTTACTTATCCAAACTACAGTAGGCCCTCAGAACACCACAGCCATCTGAACATTTTGTCCTTTCATTACATTATGATTGTGCTTAGGAAGTGGGGTGGAGACTAGACTAATAATAATAATAATAATAATAATAATAATAATAATAATAATAATAATAATAATATATTTTTATTTTTAACCCGCCCCTCTGCTCGGCAACCCGGGGCGGTGTACACAAGATTAAAACAGATAACAGTTAAAACACTCCTTCAACCCAATCCCTAACCTTCCCACCCCCCCGATACTGATCTTGAATAAATATGCCTTATTTTTGGGCAATCATCAGTTTGTTTATGGATTGCATGATTTGAAAACTAAAATGGATGATAAAAAGGCAATGATTTATGATATACACTAACAGAAATGCTTTAGGTAGGAAAAAACCAAATATATTCTACAATAGATCCTTGCTATCCACCGGGGTTTGGTTCTAGGACCCCCCCATGGATACCAAAATTTGGATGCTTCAGTCCCATTAAACACAGTGGCATAGTGAAATGATGTGCCTTGTACCAAATGACAAAAACAAGATTTGCTTTTGGAATTTATATTATTTTTGAATATTTTCAAGCCATGAATGGTTGAGTCCATGGATAAAAAAAATCAGTGTATATAGAGCTGACTGTACTTGAAAAGCATACATTATGATCAGACTTTTATTCAGCCATCTAAAAGGTGCAACTTATGATGGTAACTTTTGACGGTTCGGTCCTGAGCGAGAATCCATGCAGACAGATCCCAGGCATCTCCAGATCGGTCTGGTAGAGGTTCCAATTTGAAGCCATAGAGATCATTTGTTAGACAGTTAGATGGAGCAGTTATCTTACTTCCAAGCAAGACAGCTTGCTAATAGCTTGGAGAAGTGAAGGTTGAGAGGTGGCATGATAGCCATGTTTAAATAATTGAAGGGATGTTGTATTGAGGATGGAGCCAGCTTGGTTTCTTCTGCTCCAGAGGCTAGGACAAATAGCAATGGATTAAGAGATTCCACCTAAACATTAGGAAGAACTTCCTGACAGTAAGAGCTGTTTGACAGTGGCATACACTGTCTTGGAGTGTGGTGAAATCTCCTTCTTTGGAGGTTTTTAAGCAGACACCGGGTGGCCATCTGTCAGGAGTGCTTTGATTGTGTTTTTCTACATTACAGAGGGTTGGATTGGGTGGCCTTTGTGGTCTCTTTGAACTCTGGGATTCTATGAATGCATGTGCCCCTTGCTTTGTATGCAAGATGACCTGATATGGGCAATGATATTTGAAGAACTAAGGTGACAAGTTGAAATGTAGGCATATATAAGGGTGCTGCTCAGCATGTGTACTAGATACTGGATCCTGTATCAGGTGAAGGTATTTGTTCTTTAATGATGGCAATTTAGGATGTTGCACCAGTGGTTCCCAAGCTTTTTCCAGCTACCACCCCCTTTCCTCTTGGGCAAGAACCCTAGTGCCCTCCCTCAATGCATCTTCCTTGATATTAGGTCTACTGTTCTACTGCAAATTCAAAACAACCAATCTTAAGCACTGCTCCTTTTGCACCTGGTCACCCTGGGAGCAGCAATCAAGAAGCTGGCTGACCAGCAACTAAGAAGCTTCTCATCCATGCCACCTCTCTATCAAAGGCCAGTATGAGTACGAGTCTTCTTGACTGCAGCTCAGCCATTTGTTCAGCTGCTGCTCCCAAGGTGACCAGGCACAAAGTGAGACGCTTCTCCCTAGGGAGGAGGGACTCTCAATCCTTCTTCATTGGGGTAGAGATAGGTGCAGCTGGTGTGTGCGTAGGGGATTTACAGAGGCCACATGCCCTGGACTGGAGACTGGCATGGATGGGGGAAGAGAAATTTTCACTACAGGAGCCGCTCCAAGGTAAAAGACTCTTTCCAAGAATCTACCCCAGATACTCCTTCCACTCCTTTACTAGAAACATGTTTTTTCCAGCTTCAACTGTTCCCTCCCCCCCCCCACTTCCACACAGATGCACAAACATTGCTTCTTCTGTTACATCTTCTCTCAATCTGTCTGATGAAAGAAAAGAGGAGCAGCAGAGCAGCTCCAACCTGCCAGCATAGTCCCAGCAATGTTCACAAAGCTTAAGCAGGGTACCAACTTTGAAAGCTCCATTTTGCCACTGCTGCCATGTGCTCTAACTCCTTGCTCTAGTCCAGGGGTAGGCAACCTTTCCCCTTTAAGAGCTGAGGGACTTCAGCTCCCAGAATCCTAGGAGCTATTGGCCAACATGGGACTATTGGCCAACATGGCTGAGGCTTCTGGGAGCTGAAGTCCCTCGGCCCTTAAAGGGGAAAGGTTGCCTACCCCTGCTCTAGTCAGTCAGTCTGTTCCAAAATGGTGCCACTCCAAGCCATAGAAGTGATGTCCTGTACCCAAGCCCACTTTGAGAATCACTGGTATAGACCAATACAATGTACTCTAGGTATCCACTGGGGTTTGGTATCCAAGGCTCCCCCTTGGATACCAAAATCCATGAATGTTCAAGTCCTGTTAAATACAATGGATAGTAAAATAGTGTTCCTTATATAAAATGGCAAAATCAAGGCTTACTTTTTGTGTTTTATATATATATATATATATATATATATATATGTATATGTATATATGTATGTATATTATTTGCAGTGGGCCCTTGGTATCCATTGAGGTTTGTTTCCAGGACCCCCCATGGATACCAAAAGCCGTGGATGCTCAAATTCCATTCAGTGCAGTGGCATAGTAGAATGGTGTCCTTTACGTAAAATAGCAAAAGTCAAGTTTTGCTTTTGGGAATTCATATATATTTTTGAATATTTTTAGGCCATGGATGCTTGAATCCATGGATACAGAGGGTCGACTGTATTTTAAAGCTGTGGATGCTTGAATCAATTATAAAGAATTGTGAATATGGAGGGCCTATTGTACTACAAAAATAGTGATTCCTGGATTGATAGCAGTCCACCGAGTGTTTGTAAGAAAGAAACAGTTGTAGTCAATAATAGGAAGAAATATGGTACTGGTCCCTGAGAGAAGGCAGTTTGCTGATCACTCCCCCATCACTTAGAGTTAGACCGAGAAACAGTGGTGTAGACAGTACTGAGCTCAGTGGACCAGTGGTGTAGCTTGGAATAAGACAGCTTCCTGTATTCCTAAAGCATGGATTTCCTATTATGTCTATAATTTAGCTTTAGCTTACTTGGGGAAATTGTCATGTACTACAGGAAGATGAGATGAAATGTTACTCTGTGAATTGGCAGGTTTTCTTCTGATAAAGAAGTAAGGGTGCTCTTGTGTTCTCATGGTCTAGTTTAAACTAACCTTCCAGTCAAAGTGCAGCTTTTATGTTTTTCAGTGTTGATTTAACACTTGTAATATTATTACAAGTAGTCATAGTTCTGTAGAATAACAGAAATTGACAGTGTGTACTTAAATAACATTATTATATCAGTCAAGTTAGAGGTGAACATCTTACATACATGTATTCCAAGGATTGTAATGCTACATTAGACTTGACTGCTAAATGCTTTGCAGTTTTGGAATAGATACTGAAGATGACATGTGATTGTATTGTACACTTATATAAACTATTAAAGGTAGAATAACACACTTAGTGGAATAAGGATTACAGGCATTTTCCATTATGGAAAATAATATAAACCTTTTCTTTAGAATTAGGAGGTAAGGTATCTAGGGTACATTTGAGATGTTAATATCTGCAAAGTATATGTGTTTCAAAATGGTAGTCTTTGTTCTATGAAGTTTAAAGTGATGTTCTAAAACCTTGGAATTTGCTGTTAGCAAAGTAAGTGTTAATACATCCTTTCGCTTACTGCGCTAAATGTTTGAATACACTTTTGCACACTTGAGGCAAATGAGCAAATCATTCATTTTTCAAGCACCATCTAGTCAACTTGATAAATTTAGAGACTGGAAATGTTCATCGCATTATCCTGGGAAGCCACTTGAACCAATATAATGTAGTTATTTTGATTTGTGGCCTCAAAGGGGAAATGCACAGAGCAAAAACTGTGCATCATCACAGCTGTGCATAGTGCAACATCATTTCACTATGTGCATAGTGCAACATCAACTGTGCACTATGCAACTGTGCATAGTGCAACATCATTTCACTATGCCACTGTGTTTAATGTGATTTGTGGCCTCAAAGGGGAAATGCACAGAGCAAAAACTGTGCATCTAAACTAAAAGCTAGGTCCTTTTTGCACATGAATATTAGTTATTTGATGGTCATGTGTGCATATGTGTGTTTGCGGTTGATCCAGCACTCTAGATAGAACTTATTATCTCTGACAATTAAATCAGTTCACAGATTTAGTTTAGATTTATCAAGTGACATTACATTCATATCTAAACCCATCACTAAGTAAATGAGACATACAGTTAAGCAGTGTTCCTTTGAATCATTCCAGGTCCAAAGTGGTTTGATGTATAGGAAGTGAGGAATATACTAAAATGATAAACATTCTAAAACTTTTCTAAAAATCCCAATTGTCTTGTATAAATCAATGCAGAAATACAGTATTTGCATTGGCATCCAGCCTGAAATCATTATTTGAATGTGTGAACCACATTTGAAGCCCTTGAATCTCACATGCTTGGTATAAAATCTAATGCTTATTTGAACTGTTATAACACTTATTAAATAGGCTGCAGAAAATTAGTGGAATTGTATTTGGCAATCAGAGTTTGAAACAAGTTGATTTTATTTTATATAGTTAGTTAGTGATAAATGCTAAAAGAAGAGCTGTTCCTACCCATCTTGAGTTGGAAGTCATCATTAAAAAGGAATATGGCCATTCAAAAGTATCAACCTTTTAGCATTACATAAAGAAGTTGTTATAGGGGACAATTGTTAGTCATCGTAATTTGCAAGGTTGCAGCTTATTATGCCTTAATTGCTTTCTTCCAAGTATGCTTTTGGTTATTTCCTTCATAGAAGACAAGATTTTCTACATGTCACTGCTAAAAAGGGTCGCTGTGTTGAGGAACATAGTTGATATAATATGCAAAATGATGCAACATTTGAGGCATTCCTGATTTGGTTATACAAAATTTGTTCAGAATTTTGACCTCTGGAGGGTAAGGGCTTCATTTCTTTTCCTCTCAGAGATAGGTAAAAAGAAGTACAGAGATATAAAATTTCCAGACATTTTGAAGTCATGGAGAAAACCTGATTTTTCTTCATTTTTTCCCTAGGAAAGACCAGAGTTTTTTTGGGAGGAATGTAAATTAGCACTATTAAGCTCCCCCTTTTTGGGAATGAAATAGGACCATAAACACAGTTAAACAATGCCCCAGTTCCATATTAGGTAGACATACAACAAGGATACTATAGTTGATGGTATCTGATGCTCCTAGGAGACCAAACAGAATCAACAGGAATGCACCCTTTCTGGACAGTTCCTGGTCTTAAGTCATCAGGGTCCGCTCAGCCTTCCATCCTTTCATACTTAGATCACTAAAATGAGTATCCAGCTTGTTGGGGACAATTGGCTTACACATTGTAAACTGCTTAGGGAGTGTTAGTTCACTGTAAGTAGTATAGAAATGTACTTGCTATTGCTATTGTTATCAGTCTAAGTGACCAAGCCTGTTCCTTTCTCTAAGGGCCTTTGCAGACTGCCAGAAATAGTGCAAATTGAGTCCACTTTAACTGCCCTGACTCAGTGCTAGGGAATCATGGGAATTGTAGTTGATTGTGTCACCAGAACTCTCTGACAGAGAAGTCTCAATGTCTCAGAAAAAATACAATTCCCATGATTCCCTAGCACTGAGCCAGGGCAGTTAAAGTGGACTCAATTTGCACTATTTCTGGCAGTCTGCAAAAGTCTTAAGTTAGTCCTGAAGAAAACTGGGGAGAAAGATTGAATAAATTTGTATCAAAAAAACCAGTACAGTTGGCCCCTCCACATTTACAGCTTTGACTTTTGCAGTTTTGATTATTTGCGGTTTTGATTAATATGTTCTCTCCAGGAATCTCTAGATCCTCTAGCACAATTCTTCCAAAAGTTGACCATAGAGTTGTGCTGGAAAACCCAGAAGGCCCTAGAAAAAACACTTCTCTAGGCATCTGTAGGTTCTCCACCATGACAAAGTTCTGGCAGATGTTGACTACAGAGTTGCACTGTTCCTCACTGGCACTGCACACATACAGTACACATGTCTGGCTTTTACTTGAAGGGACTCGTAAGCTATCTCTGCCTCAGCTTGCTGCCAAGTGCCTTCCAGTTTCCTCCTCCTCTTCTTCCTCCACTCTTCCCGGGACCCAGGTGGAGCTGGAGGGAAGCCTTGGCACACTGGATCTCCTTAGCCAAGGCCCTGCACGGTTGCGCCTTACCCCCAGGAGGCGACATTCTTCATTGTGGGAGGGACATAGTGGAGGACACCAAAGAGGGCCGGGCCAGGGAACGGCTGCAGCCCAGGTGGGCCACGCCAGCTGGCTCCATCTTGGTGCTCAGGGCTGGCTCCAGCCACTGGCAATACTTCCTGCCCAGTGCCACAGCAGCTGCCATCTTGGCTGCCAGCCTGCCGCCTGAGGAGGAGGTGTGACTCACATCATGTGAGGGAAACAGCCGAGCTCAGCCTTCTTGCCTTGTTCTGGGCTCATTTTGTCAATCTCCAGTCCGACTGGATGTGGCTTGGAACAAAGCAGGAATCTAGGATTTATGGGTTAAAATGCCCAGTCGGGCCAGGCCATTTTTTAGACCAGGGATAGGCAACCTTTTTGAGCCAGGGGCCGGGTTGCTGTCCCTCAGACAACTGGGGGGGGGGGGGGGGGCCGAAGCAAAAATAAATAAATAAATAAATAAATACATTTTAAACATTAAAAAAAATGCATGCACACTCTCTCAGCCCTAGAAAAGCCATGATGGCAAAACCCCTGTGGAGATTTTGCTATGAAAACCACAAGTACAAGTAATAACAATAATCAATATCATCACGGTGGGCGGCTGTGGGCAGCAAGGGTTGGCGGCGGCGGCGGCGGCAGGACCAGCTTGGGGCCGGTCCAAAGGCATTGGGGGGCCGCATCTGGCCCCCGGGCCGCAGGTTGCCTACCCCTGTTTTAGACCCTCCAAATTTGTGATTGTCCCAGTTTTCCAGAACGTATGGTAATCCTATCTCAGATCATACCACGAAAGTTTTTATTCTGTGCATCATAACACTTTTATAGGTCTTGAATTACATTAATTCTATGAGCTTAGGAAAGTCCTTTTACAGTCTGCAGTCTCGCTCATTCGTGGATGGCAAGCGAGGAAGGACAAAATGGTGTGTGTGCAAGGCGCGCGCACAGCGCTACACGCAGGAGCACACCCCCATTATAACCAATGAGGACTTCAATATTTGCATTTCTCCAGATTTGTGTGTGTGTGTGTGTGTGTGTCTGGAATGGAATCCCTGTGAATTAGGAGGGACGCCTGTATATTATTTTTACATTATGTTACCTATATACAACATAAACATGTAATTGCTTCTCCCCATTTCCCATTAGTTTTTAGGGTTCCTCTGCTCAGTGTAATTAAAGGTAATGAACTGGTTTCTAGGATGGCAATATAAGTTGCCATTAGATATGACATGTCAGGATTCCATTTAGTGACACTAGCTCAACTGAAATGAAGGGAACACTGGCAAGAGCCGTGAGAAAATCAGAACACTAACAAAAAGGTGGAAGTCAAGCCTATATTCCTGTTTTGTGGTCAAGTCAAGACCTTTAGAATTTTTCAGTATTGGGACCCATATTTAACAGTGTCTTCTCAAAGGTATGACTGCACCAATAAGAATGTTTTTTTCAATGTCCTCATTAAAACATGCTATAACAAAGGTGCTGGCAGAACTTTTAAAAGATAGACTAATAAATTAAAAATCCCAATCTTTGATTCCATTATAGCCTGTATTGAACATGGTATCAAATGAGTGAATTCCCTAGCATTGAGCCAAGGCAGTTAAAGTGATCTCAAACTGGATTATTTCTGCAGTGTGTTTTGGACCTAAGATTCCAGGAGACTAGGCTGCTTGTCCATGGAAATCCACTGGGTGACTTTGGTCAAATCATATAGTTCAGAGGATAGCAATGGTAAACCCATTCTGAACAAATCTGCATAGAAAACCCCATGATAGGTTTACCTTAGGATCTACATAAGTAAAAAATAACTTGAAGACATACAACAGCAACAATTCATGTGTAAAGTTTCAGGTGTGTGAAAATTTGAAATATCTTAATCTAGTTGAGAATTCCCCTGTTCTAAATGACTAATTGAGACCTTGTAGAAGTAGTTTGAGCCAGCGTGGCATAGTGGTTTGAGTGTTGCACTACAACTCTGAAGACCAGGATTTAATTCCCAGCTTGGCCATGAACCCACTGGGTAACCATGGGCAAGTCAAATGCTCTCAGCCTCAGAGGAAGCAATGATAAACCTCCTCTGAACAAATCTTGTCAAGAAAACCCCATGATAGTTTCACTATAAATTGGAAAAGACTTGAAGGCACACAGCAAATAAACAAATGCTTATACAGTATATTGGAAGAGTTTCCTAATAGAGTGTACAAAAAATGGACTCCTAATGTAGATTTATCCATAATGTAGATTTACTACTATCTCTTCATTCAGGGTGTTCAAAGCCAGTATTTTACATTTTCAGATGGCCTAAACCTAATCTGACACCTTCAGGAGTATTGGTTTTCAGCCTCTCCCCTGTAGCCCTCTTCAGTGCTGAATACCTCCTCTGAATGGTTTTCAGGTTGCTGGGGCTCAGGTGTGGTTGAGGGCTGCAAGAGGAACAAATTGGTTCAGCAAGCACAGTTGTTTGCTGTTTGGATGCTGGCTGCTGTGTTTTAAGATTTCATAAATGGATTCATATGCGATTTATGGTAATTTTAAAAATTCTAGAGTTTTTCGTGAGGTATGGAACAAAGGAGTCTGTCCTACACAGCTGCTTGACATCTTTGGCCATGCACATCTTTCCCTTTGAATTTTTTAAAAACTTTTTTGAATCTCAGCTTTATCTTGACTTTTTCACTTTTTCACTAATAAAGGCTTTATCTTTCAAGATTTTCTTTTTTGGTCAACAGGTTTGCTAAATAGTTACATCCATGGGTTTAACAGATGTTGTTTATACTACACTCTTTTTCCCTGTTGATTTTTAATGTATTGATAAGATGGTGATTGTAGTTGTTTTGTGAGTAACAGTTTTAAGCACAAGTTGGTAGATATGACAGGTTATTTCTCAAGAAGAAAGCAGCTTATTTACGAATCATTCTAGCTATAAGAGCAGTGTTAGTGAATTAAAGTTTTATGATTGGGCCTTTTAATTTCATTTTCTCATGGTTATAATAATAATATAATAAGATTGTATATGTTAGCTATTACAGTGTCTTCTGTCATGTTTTGGGGCAGGGGACCAAACAACTTAATGAGAAAAACAAATTTTAGTTTTCCAGAATGAAGAATATGCATGTTAGACTAATTGATGTACATTCATTAGGGCACATTATTATCATTATTTCATATTGGACTTTTTATACTAACGTCCAAATCAGTTGGTCTTAGATTTTATTGTATTTTTGTTTTGTTTGTCACTGTTTTGTTTGTCACTTTGGAAGGTATGACTGAAAGATAATCAATGTTTTGCATGGTAGTCCTTTAAAATACTGTGCATTTGATCACATGGAAAATAGGGCAGAACTACAGTGGCAGGACCACTCTGAGAGCAACAGTGAGAAACATGCACAAATCAAGTAAAGAAAGCATACGAGGTTCACTTGACAAGAAAATTAAGTTGATGCTTTAGCTGTGCAGAACATAAACATGATCAAATTGTAGGGTTAATTGATTTGAATACTCAGCAAGTGAGGAGAATAGATAGACAGTTTTATGCAGCATCAGAATCCTCTTAGAACTTACACATCATGTTGCTGGAAAAGTTCTCCTGCCAGACCTCTTCTTCACCACAAAGTGCTGTGTGTGACCAAGGCAAGAGCAGATACCCCACCAGCAAATCCTGTTTGTCTGCAAACACTTGTTGTATGCCTTCAAGTCATTTCTAACTCATGGGTTCTCCTGCCAAGATTTGTCCAGAGGGGATTTTCATCATCTGGAGGGAGAGAAAGCAGGCTGACTCCATCGAGAAAGAAGAAGGCCCTCCCTCCATCCACCATCATCTGAAGGGAGAGAAGGCAGAATGCGTGCTGTCTTAATCTTAATATGTTTATTTCAATATTGTATTTATTTTACCTTTGTAAGCCATCTTAATTGCTTAGGCAAAAGGCAGGATATAAGAAATAAATTATTTATTTATTTATTTATTTATTTTGCCTTTCTGTGAGGCTGAGATAGTATGACTTGGTGAGTTTTTATGGCCAAGTGGGGATTTGAACTCTGGCTTCCAGAGGTGTAGTCCAGCACTCAAGCCACTACATAATGCTCCTCTCTTTTCCCTCCTGAAGGACTCTATGTGCACATATTTCTTGCATGATCTCTCTCTCTCTTTCTCTCATACACACAAACACTCATTTGTAAGCACTAAAGACACCAGATTCTGATTGATCTTAAGCAGGACCAGCCCTGGTTGGTACTAGTATGGGAGACTGCCAAAGAATATGAAGTCCTGTAGGCTCTGGTTCAGATAACTGAACTGACAAAACCACTCTGGGTATTCCATGCTTAAGAAAACCTTATGGAATTCATGGGATTGCCATACCTTGACAGGTGACTTGAAGGCACATATACACACAATTTTTTTTGTGCTGTTTCTTACACTGGGGGCCAATTGAAGCAACTTGTGTTCTCTTAGCTGAGCTGGAGATTTGCACCTGGTCCTTTTTGTCTTGCCCACAGCTGAACCAAGCAAAATTTGCACCCTCCACTCCTCTCCAATCTGAAGATGACCCACAAAAACTGGGGAAGGCTCAGGGGCTACCTGGCCACCCTGTCCAATGTCCTCCCCCAACCCACCAGAGCAGCATAGCTCTTCCCACTAGGCCACACTGATCCTCCCTGTCTGTTCTTCCATTTGCACTACTCCCATGATGACTCAAGATCCTGGGAGCAAAAACCAAGGCAGTTTTGAGCTGATGTGAGTGAATCTTTGCAGCCATTACTGGGGTTGGTGGTCTTCCTTTCCCATGCATAAGTCAGGACCTCTGCTTCCACCTACATTCCTCTCTCCCCCTCCAGATAGCACATCTGCAGTGTCTCCCCTTTCCTGTCCCCCAGATTGGCCTTTAACCTCTTTCTCTCCTACCTGCTCCAGCCACTAAATCTCTCCTTCCTCCTGTAAAAAGGCTCCAGAGGAAACTTTCTTCCATGTCTCCACTCCCAGAAATGTTATAAGCTGCACAACCTGAACTTTTAACATCTCTATCTTTCAAGGTAGTAGAACTCTGTGCTTTTGACTCTCTGAAGACTGACTGGTGAAAGCCTTCCTCCCAAGAAACCTTTCAGGTAGCGCCCCCTTCAATTTTAAAAATGATATTTAAAAAGACATTTCAATTCTTGCGAGCTACTCATGCCCCCCCCCATATTCCTGAAATTGGGTGCCCAGTGTGGAGCAGTGGATGCACTAGAAGGGGAAGGGGTGCAGTGGCAGCCACTGCCACCAAGATACTGTTGATGAGGAGAAGCTTATCCATGGTGCTGCTGTCCTCCTCTTCCTGTCACAGGCTGAGCACAGGCTAAGCACCTGGTGACAGCCATCTGAGGCTGCCAGGGTTAGCCAGGCAGCATGGAGCTTCCCCTCTAGGAACCCAGATATGCCACCAATAGCAAGACCAACCCCAGGGTCAGCTGCATGACCACTCAGCTGGCCAGATTCCAGCCAGTGCCCAGTGAGACCTCCGCCTGCCCAAAGTCCATCCTCTGCCACCTCCCTTCATTGTACAGCAGGGAGAGTGGCAGGGCCACAGGGGGCAAACTCTGTCTCCAGGGACAGCAAAGGTAGTGGGGAGAGGCTTCCACTTCTCTCCAGTCACTGTGAATGGCAGCTACTTTTTCTTCCTGGGAGTGTGGATGTCACCCTCTCTCAGGGTTTGTCCAGTTTGGTGACCATCCCCTGCACTTAGCTAGTGATGCCATTGAGTAGGGCTTTGTAGGGATTATTACACTGATAAGTAATATTCTGCAAGCTATGGGACCATTGTCTCTACTAGTAATTACTTGATAATATAACTTGTGTCACACTTTTAAAATTCCCACCGTACCCTCAGTGCTGGTGTGTAGTGTAAAATAAATTGCTTCCATGAGTTGTTGGTGCTGTAAGAGGGAGTGGATAATGTTGGAAGCAATATTTTGTTCTGATGGAGGCAAAATGTTTTAATGCTACAAAAAAGGCATAACTACAATTCCCATGATTCCCTAATGCTGGTCCAGGACAGTTAAAGTTTTCTCAAGCTGGAATATTTCTGGCAGTCTGTACAGGCTTACTTTAGGGACTTATTTGTTCAGTTTGGTGTAATTTCTCTTCTTTTGTTACTTATTCAGTGAGAAAGCATTGGAAGTGGGATTACATCAGGACACGTCCTAGAAGTGAAAATTTTGTAAACTGTGAAATATAGTTGTAGAAGCCAAAGAATTCTTACCCAACCATATATGTCCTACACTACAGGAAGGTGCCTAGTTGTCTTAAGAAGTTTTCCAAAGAGAAGCTTATCATATAACTGTCATATGTCTGAAGAAAAAAAGATTCAGATGTCCTGATCCAGAATTTTCCAGGAAGTTGCTAGGGAATGGAGAGGATGTTTCCCTGTAATACATCTTACTGATGTAAAGGATCTTGCAAATTTGATCAAGTTGATTTGATTTCAGTGGTAGCTGTAGGTGTTCTGTGTGGACCTGGGAGATTTGGGATGCCTTGGGGGGCAAAAACCACACCAAAATCAGCCTAAAAATGTAAAAAGTACCCACTTTGGGTATGTTCTGGTGAGTTTGAAGGGCTTTATGGGTCCTACATGGGTCCTGCAGGCTGCATTTAGGGGTCCCAAGGACTGTATGCAACCCATGGACCATACTTTGGCCAGCCCTCTATACAGGCATGCACAAGGCAGACTAGTAAGCTTAATGCTGTATATATTCATTATTGATACCCAAGGAATTCACTGTGATATATTAATTTGATGTTCTTGATAATGTGTTTACAACAGTTGATGAATACTAGTTGCCTGTGCAATAATCAGTTAGGATCTTATTGAAATATGTAACCAAGTGGTGGTGAATCTGTGGCACATGTGCCAGAGGTGGCACTCAGAGTCCTCTCTGTGGGCACATGCGCCATCACCTCAACACAGAGTTCATTACTAGAAAGCCAGAGGGACGCTTTTGGGTTGCAGTTTGGGCGCTCAGTCTCTAAAAAGTTCGCCATCACTGCTGTAACCTATGTTCATTGTTCTTTGACTTTTTTCCTCCCTGTTGGATGTCTTTGCTTTTTGTTTCATTTGCAAGCCAGTATTCATAAGTCAAGAACAAATCCTGGTTGATATATTGAGTTGTAAAGAGAGCAAGAAGCAAGGACCCTTAGTTCAGACCACATACTTCTAAAGAACCATTTGGTTTTAGCAGTTAACAGCAGTGGACAGAGAAAGCAAGAGTGAATGGACTGTAATCTCAAAGCTCATCCATGTTGTCTTCCCTCTTTGTGAGAATGCAGCCACTGTGTAGCCAATAACTGGGGAGAAAATAACTTTTTAAGGGATTTTATTAAGTATTGTCATGTATGGTAGGATAGTACAATTTGCCTTTTAATCCTTCCCATGACAGTATAAGAATGATTGTGACTTGCAGTTCCCCACACACCATTCCTTGCTTCTCTGTTTAGTGTACCCTTTTTAGTCTATAGTCTATAAAATACTATATGTTCTCTCAATATGTAATAGCTTGTCTAGTTGGCTTCAAAATTCAAGTTGTACACTTGTACTAGTTGTATCATTTGAAAGAAAAGTACAAAATCAAGCAAAGAATTTGCATAAAAACAGAACTGCAGTTCTTCCCAAATGGTCATGTTTAAGGAACCCTTTTATATTTTTACTGATGTGTTAGTACATGTGGATATATAGCTTCTGGACAAATGTATATGGTTGCCTTCTAGAATGTAGAAAAGCAGTTGTACAAAAAAACAAACTTCAAAGACATAAAAAAACTGAAATTAAATAAAATATGGGCATCTTATGTGATTATACTGAATGAAAAAAGAGTCGTCAGTACTCTTTGTAGAAAATTGTTAAGAACAGATAAAACATACTGTCAAGAGTTTTTCTTTGTAACTTAGCTTAATTTGTATATTCTAATATCTGAGAGTTTGTCAGATTTAGTGTTTGTTTCATAGTGGATTATTATTAAATGTGAGTTATGCTTAATGCATCTGTTGTGCATGCCAGAAAATGAATGAAGCAGCCATGCGTTAGCAGCTACAACGAGTGCAAAGCCTCCAGCTTACTGTTGTGACCTCTGCTCTTTTGTGTCCTGTGACACTCAGTTTGTCTTTGTGTTCAAGTTTATTCATGATGGATATGTTTCTCTCCCAATCACATACGTTGAACTCTTGCAAAGAGGCAGACAAATTATTTTCAGCTGCAGCCCTTGCAAAGCTTGAAAAAAAAAAAAAAAGAATGTTCTTAGTGTGTTCAGGAAGGGCTGCTTAAGCAGAGTTCTCTCTATAACATCATGGTGACAGGGAACAACATCATTCTTTAGTGTTAAAAGAGTTGACTTTGGGATACCTCTTAAAGGCAAGAGAAGTAGGAAATGCCAGATGACTTTGTTAATGAGTGACAAATGCAGTAAGTGTACAAACCCATTTCCTGTAATGAGAGTAATAAGTTGTGTTTTATCCCTCCCACCCCCAATCCCCACTTTGGCTCAGTATGTGGCTGTTGGCCTTGTATTGTGAATCGTCCGCTGGTTTAGTGTCAGCTTTATACAACAGTTTAATTGCCTGTAGATTTTGATGTTTGTTGGCAGCAATGCAGCTTTTTCCTCTCATCACACTTCATTTTGTTCTGGTCATTTTGTCATAGCTGTTGCATATTAACCAGTTCAGTAGCTAGAAATAGATAGCAAGTTAAGTTTATTTTGCTGCTCATTTTTTTCTTGAGAAATGCTTTAACTTTTCAAGTATCTTGCATTTTAGCAGATGTATTCTGGATATTTAGCACTCCAGCTAGGGCTTTTGAAAACAGTCCAAGATCTTGATGTCTCCTTTGACCTCTTGGTAGCTAGTGTTTCCACAGCAGAACATTTTTATGGTGTGAGTAATGTAAAGCCAATCTGATAAGTTCTCTAACTCTAGTGAGCTATGCTTACCCTGTGTTTTCTAAATCTTGTACACTGAACTGATAGTGGTTATGACTCTGCAGTCCTCTCTCCATTTTCACAGACTTCAAATCTGCTTCCCTTGCTTATACATGAGAGACAAATGGAGGAGAACTAAATGGGAGGGGGCACCCATGGGCGCACTCTGCTATTCAAGCCTATAGGGATTGAATATTGGCGAATTTCTGTTTATTGGGGGGGGGGAGCAGAACGGCTTCCTCATGAAAATAGAGGGCCAGCCGTATTTGAAAATGATAGTTTTTAATGCAGTATTGTATTTAAAGTTTTTCTTTTACTCAGCAAATTGAAACTTTTGTAAAGGCAACATAAAATTGCTTTCTCTTCTTCTCTATGAGTAAAGCTGGACAGTGCTTAACCTTCAGGCTATCTTCCTCATGGGGCTCAAGAGCAGGGTCTACTGTTGAATGGATTCCTCCTTGGCATGGGTCACTGTTCTTCTGCATCTTACATGCCTAGCACTAGTAATCACACAAATTACCATTTTCCTTCCAGTTTTTTTATTTTATTTGTTTCATTTCTAGCTCCTCTTTGGTCCCTGATATGCCCAGGGGGCAGGGGATGGGGAAGATAAGGCAAGATGAGAAGTACTTGAAGCAATTCAGAGCAGCTTTTGCTGTATTTTGAGAACATACACCGTATAGTAGTTTGAGTGTTGAACTTGGAACTCCAGAAGATCAAGGATCAAATCCACACTATGGCTGCATCCACACCGTAGGGTCATTGTACAGGCCCTGAGTTGCTCTTTATATTTCCAACTGTGTTCCCATGCACTCTTCTGACTGGCAATTCTCTGTTCCTTTGATAAAGATAGTAGATGACACAGTACTATTCTAATGGAAAGGAAAGGTGAAGTTGCTGGGAAGTGCAGGATAGATTCATGGCTGCTAGCATCTTGAGCAGCACTGGTCTGTCTGGCTTACTGTACTTGGAATTCAGACCAGAAGGCATAGAGTAATCTTATATTTTACTTTTCTTAGTTCAAAGTGGCCCACATAATAATTGTAAATAATACGTGAAAACAGATTTATTAGGTGGTTGTTAAAATAAAGCAGCAAAACCAAAATTAAGAGGTAAGAGGAGTAAAATAAGAAAACCTAGGAAAAGTTGCTAAAAAGCCTTTTGCAATACTCATTGTTTTGTTTACTTATTGGCTGACCAAATGCCTCATGGTGTAAAGCAAGGGTAGGCAACCTAAGGCCTCGGGGGGGAGGGGATGTGGCCCCCGAGGCCTTTGGATCGGCCCCAGGCCAGTCCTGCGGCTGCCGCCGCCCGCCATGATGATATTGATTATTGTTGTTATTACTTGTTCTTGGGGTTTTCTTGGCAAAATCTCCACAGGGGTTTTGCTATGGCTTTTCTGGGGCTGAGAGAGTGTGCATGCATTTTTTTTATTTTTAAATGGTTTTTAAATATTTATTTATTTATTTATTTATTTATTTATTTATTTATTTATAGTGCTTCGGCCCCCCAATTGTCTCAGGGACAGCAACCCGGCCCCCGGCTCAAAAAGGTTGCCTACCCCTGGTGTAAAGTGTTTGAATCTGATGAATCTCACTATACAGGACATTTCGGCTCTTCAGAGTGATTGCCACCACTATAAATGTCCAGCTCCTACTGGAAACCTGGTATTTTACTTTACAATGGGATCTAGAGCCAGGCTTCAAAAGCCGAGCAAACGTGACAGAAGAAAATATGGAAGAAATGTTTCAATCCATTTGTGGTGTTTTAAAGGTGAAAATCAGACTCTTTAATTTGGTATGGAAATAAACAGCTAACCAATGCAAGTTGAATTATATATGTAACCAGCCAGCTGCTTTACAGCTGCAGTTTGTACAAGTTGAAATTGCTGAACACTTTTAAAGGCATCTCTATATAGAACGGTAGTTAAAACATGAATTACTGTAGTGAGGGCCGATACTGTCAGGAAGGGCTACTTTCCCTATAACCACTTGAAATAGTCTACCATAGCTATGAAGCATGCCACCCATTGTGGACTCATTCCCGCTGATTTGCCAATTGTGTCGATACTGGATCACTGCTTCAATCAAGGCCAATGTGTTGTTCCCACTGTGGATGCAAATCTTGTCTTTATTTCATGTCGTTCCCACTAGTGACATGGAATAAGCTGAAGGAAGAAGAGGAGGAGGACGGGCGCTCCGTCACAAAGACCTGCTAAGCTGCATGAAGCTGGGAGATTGGCTGCAGGCGGGGAAGCCTGGCGTGCCTGCCAGCTACAAAGAGCCTCTGTGGCCCTTCTCTCTTGCGTGTGCGCTCCCTTTTGTGCTGCTCCTGGGGGTCCTCCCACCTGCCGCAGGCCCAGAATCTGAGGCCGCCATGGCCAGCCTTCCCCCTGTGTCCCCAGAACACTGGAGAGGGGCTGGGCTGAGGGAAGCTGGCAAGAGCCAGTGCGGCCCCCAGAGCACCGGGGCTGGGCCAAGGGAAGGCGCGAGCCAACCCCATACCAGCAGCAACAGCCCCCGCTGTAACAGCCAAGAAGCTGAGCAGCCGCTCCAGTGCAATGCAATGCGATTCAGGTCCATAGTTCACACTTGTTGAACACGTTCCTGAATCAATTTTTTCCCCAAAAAAACTGCCAGAAAACTACACTTCAAAAAGTACAATCCTTTTGGATTTGTCGCGGTTCAAAGCAAGTCTGAACGATCGCAGTCACTTCTGAAACTGTTCCCAATGGGAACGAGGCACATATACAGCAATCAGCAATTTGCTGTAAATCATTGTAGGAACGACTGCTCGCTATGTTTCATGCTTGTTTTAATTTGAAACTGAGTGCGTACAGAAGGCAGTTTTTTAAAATGGGGGCAGAGATAGCGGTGAAGTTCTTTTGCAATCTAGGCCCTGTCCCCTTTGGATGGCCTTTGAGAATCATACCTTGAAACTGTAACTTCCATTTTCCTTTTACAATGTGCTTTTGCTGTCCATGGGGGATATGTTTAACCCCCCCCCCCCGGATAGAAAAAAACACAGGACCTTAGGTCCCATTCTTTCCAATGGGCTTGTGCTGCTGCGTGCACACATGCCCATTGAAAAAGATGGGTCTTGCTGCCCACAGAAGTTCAAACCGTGGATGGCAAGTCTGCGGTTGGCATGGGCGTTTTGTAGAAGCGATAGGTAAAATTTGCGGATGAAGTGAGGTCACACTGCTGCAGAACCTTGTGCTGTTTCACAACTTGCTATCACCTGTTTTCTTTTTGGCTGCAGAATTATATAGAAATAGTGGAACAGCAATGTTAGCTCTATATGGGATAATTATAATTTCAGGCTGAGCTAGGATGCGCAGAGAAATTAAGACAGGGCTGCTGTTCTCACTCAGAAGGACAGTAACCTTGGCTTGACCTCAGTATTATTATTTTTAAACTTAACCTGAACACACAGACCAGCTTGGACAAATCTTCCACCACCCTTGTGCTCTTCCTATGCATCCTGGATTGAGAAGGCAACTGTTTAAGTGAAGTGCTGCAACATAGAGGCTATGCAGATGGACAAAAAGGAGCAGCTTTTTTTCTGCTCCTTTGGTGAAGATGCGCACCTTTGCATGTGTGTATGTATGCAGCAACACTGATGCCCCAGAAAATGGCCATATAAATGCACTGGAAATTGACTCGGTGATCCAGAGCATGAACCGTACGATGCAAGCTTTAATTTCAAGTGCCCTGTGCTTCCAGGTGTGGGTGCACTGTCGCAGGTGTGCTTGAATATTAGCAACTGTCTTCTGTTATGACAATAAATGCATTTTGTTGGATGTATGCTTGCTGTCAGCATGCACAGCAGTTTGCATGAAAGAGGCTTTTGTGACCTCTTCTGTGCAGAAGACCTGCACACCACTTCCTGACATGATTGGGGGGGCTCCTGGAGTAATGTTTGTCCATGTGTCCTGTTGACCATGTCCCTTGCATGACCACCAGCTGCATGCATCAAGTGTCCCTTGCATGTACCTCTCCCCTTCCCCCTGAACTGTGTGGGGTACATGTTTTGTGGAAGATGATGGAGTGTCTTTTCTGTTGACAAACCCGTTCCTTCACCCCAAGGGTAGCATAATCAGACAGTGGCACCTGTCTACTGCACCCACTCCTTGGAGGTCAGTCAATCCTTCAATGATATGTGGGTGTATGACAGATCCTGTGCAGGTGCACAGGGATGCCCAACTTCAGTCACCTTTGTGCACAGAGTGACAGACTATATACCACCCTATAACAGGTCCTATGCAGGTGCGTAGGGATGTTTTCCTGCCCAGATGCACAGGTGTGGAGAAATGGTCCTGCGCAAGTGCACATGCATTTGAGAACAAAAAGAGTTAAAGCAGCTGCTGCCAGTTCATGCTGTTGCTCCATCTCCCTTTGCAGTGTCCTTGGGGCTGTTGGTGTGGTTGCTGGGGTTGCAATACAGCCTTGGAAAAGGTGCATTGACTCTCACCAGTACGGTTGCTTCAGCTCCATTTAGGGCAACCTTGGGGCAGGCAGTGCAATTGCTGCAGCTTAGGGAAAAGGCAACTTCAGGTCACCTTTGCCTGCCTGTCTGCATAGCCCATACCCCTTTTGCAGATGGCGCTTTGCGCCGTCTTGGAGGTATCGAAGGGGAAGGGCAGCCTCACGCTGGATCAGGGGTAGGCAACCTTTCCCCTTAAGGACCAAGGGACTTCAGCTCCCAGAAGCCTCAGCCATGTTGGCCAATAGTCCCATGTTGGCCAATAGCTCTTGGGATTCTGGGAGCTGAAGTCCCTCTGCCCTTAAAGGGGAAAGGTTGCCTACCCCTGCACTGGATGCTCCAATCCCTTCCTGAGGACATCATCGGAGCAGCCATCGTTGCACACGACGGGCGCTCTGATGACGTCCTTCCGTCTCAGCGTCCTTTCCGCGCCTTGCAGAAGAAGCGCTGTTTTAGTACTCTTTCCACAGCCGGAAAAAGAGTGGATTGGGGCCGAGGAGTGTGGCAGCCTCGGCCCCAATCCGCAGTTTCTTGGGGCGGCCCATGGCCGCCCGTCTATAGAGGCTCATAGTCTCTCCATACTTGTGAAAAGTGTGTCAAGGGCATGTGAAGGAGATAATGGGGGACTAGGGAGGGGAAAAGGCCAGCTAAAGAGATTTTGCTCTCTTAGGGAGAGGAAGAGTTCCCAATGCAGAATGCGTAATATCGAGTGCCCAAAGTCAGTTAGGTAATTTTAGCACCTGAGTTAGGAAACAAATAAACAAAAAACAAATATACCTCTCATTTTCCCAGTCAATAGAAATATAATCAAAATATTTAAGTAGCCAACTGTTATCCCATCATGCCACTTAAAATCACTTGAGATGGCTCCTTAGCTTTGTTTTGTGTTAGGGCCTGCCCTGCTTCAGAAGTCATACCTAAGTCACTTCAGCAGCCCAATTTCTTCATGTCTTCTTTGCCCATTCTTCCTCACAGCAGCCTAATAGTACTCAGTACTCTATGTGGGTGCTGCCTTTGAATAGTGTTCGGAAACTATACCTAGTACAAAACCAGATTGTTTTCTGGGAGTGGTTACAGGAAATGCAGAATGCCTCTGTTAGAACTCTGCTGGCTATGTTCTGTTTCTAATTACAATTCAAAGTGCTGATTATGTCCTACAAAGCTTTGTATAGTTTAGATCCTGTTTGTCTGAAGGACTGTGTATCTCCATATGATGAGTTTTAAAATCTGCAGAGAAAACTCTTTGCCTTCAGAGATATATTTGAATGAGACATGGTAGTGGCCTTCTTGGTGACTGTCCCAGGGAGATTAGGCTAGTCCCCTCACTTTAGTTATTTTGTTCTTTTCCTGGAAGATAAAGGTCTTTTTACTCTGAATAGGCTGTTTAAAACTGACTTGATATAAATGTACATGCTGGAATTTTAATGTTTTAATGCATTTATTAAGGTGGTTTACAGTATATTAATTATTTTAATGTATAAGGTACATTATAATTAGTATGTTTTATTAAATGCAGATATACCTCACTTAGCAAAGTGTATTCCTGGGTGTTACTTCTTTTACAGAAAATTTTGTTCCAGAGGTAGAGATAATATGGAAAGAATAGAGATATGTTCCAATCCAACAAACAAACAAACAAAAACAGTCAGCATGTTTCAGCATATGTTTTATCCAAAACAAGCAATATGTATTTGTGAAATGAAACAGCCAGGTTAGGTGAAGTGTGCAGAAGTAAAGAGAAAACATTTTCTAGAGATGTCTCAAAATGTTCTTCCAAAATGCATCTAAGGATGACTTTTTCCCTTGTTGCTGAGGCTGCCTCACACCTTGGCCCTGATCTTCCTTTTCGCCGCCTGGGAAAGGAGCGCTAAAATAGCGCTCCTTCCACTAGCTGCGAAAGGGGCGCCTGAAGAGCCGCCATGCGGCTCTTCTGTGCCTCTTCCGGCTCAGCGTGTCCGGACGCTGCGCCAGAAGGACGTCATCGGAGCGCCCGTCGTGTGGAAGGGTGGCCGCTCCAATGACATCCTCAGGAAGGGGATGGGACACCCTCCCCTTTCTTGGCTTGAAGACGGCGCAAAGCGCCATCTGCAAAGCCCCTAAGTTGCAGAGTACAATAATTTCTGCCAAACCAGTAAAATAAACCCAAACCTGACATCACTGATTAGTACATGCCCCTAATCTTACTCCTAAATCAGATGGGATTTATAGTTCTGCTGGTTAGAAGCAGCTCGTGGTCTCTCAGGCCAGAGACCAGGCTGATAAGCTGTAGCCTTGCTGCTCCTCCAGACTATCTCTGAACCTTTTTTTTCATCATCTAGAACAGGCCTGCACAACATATGGCCTATGGCCAGAGGATTTTATGCAGTCTGTGACGATGTGGAACATCTTCAGTGGTCCTCCACTGCCCAGATTTCACCCGAGAAGAAGGTCAGGCAGAGGAGTAGAAGGACAGGCAAACACTTGCCCTGCAAGGCTCCCCCACCGCCCCACTTTCTCCTGAGGAAAAGGCTGGTCGGTGGAGGAAGAGGATGGGTGAATACTGCCCTGCAAGGGTCCTCCACTGCTTAGCTTTCTCCCAAGGCAAAGGACAGGTGGATGAGGATGATGGGCAAACACTCTTGCCCTACAAGGCTCCTCTCCCACCTGGCTTTCTCCTGAGAAGGCCAGGTGGTGTAGGAGGAAGAGGGGCAAACATTCACCCCCAAGGCTCCTCCTTTTTTGGCCTTCTCCCGAGGAGAGGCCTGGGCAGAGGAGAAGAACGACCGAATTAATATTAATTAATTCTAATTAATCATATTAATTATTATCAATTAATAAATATTTAATTAAAACCTATCTGCAGCCCTAAGATGTTTAGCCTATTTTAATTTTAGCCCCTACCTACAGCCATGTTGTGCAGGCCTGGTGTAAAAGGTTCTCCCTTCTCCCCAACGGCCCATCTCATGGGACAGTTGCCATCTCACTACCAGTGATGTGAATTCTCCTTACAATGTAACATTTAAACCTTTGTTATTCAGGGGAGAAGGTTTTGATAAATGGGGGGACTCCCCTTTATCACAGGGAATTAAACACAACCCCCCCATTGTGGAGTAAAGTGGCTTGTAATAGTTCAGAGACACACAAATGTACTCCTAGGTTGCAACCAGTGCAAAGAAGACCTGGCAGAAATGCTGCCTTGGAGTAGACTGCCCTAAAACATCAGTGCAGGTTCTGCTGTCATTGCTCCATCTAGTAGGATTAAGGATTTGAGAGGCATCTTTCTATGTGATGGGCTTCCAATTGCTCCATCTCCATTGCCTACACTTTCCCTGCAGGGCACAAACACAGCCATGCAAATATAATTCACCAGGAAGCTCAGGAGACATGCAGACATGCAGACTGTAAAGATGAGTGATGACAACTGTGCGTGGGGGAGAAAGCTTTCTTTTTTGTCATCCAGGAATTGCTCTGTTGGGCTGACATTGCTTTTTCTTTCCATTAGGACTCAGGTCAACTGCTGAAGAGGAGTGGTAGAAGTTTGTTTCTCTTCCCACAGGGCTCATGAGTTTAGATGATGGGGGCAGTGGTAACCCAGTGCTCTGTGTATTAATTGAGGCAAGTGGGATACAGATTTGTCATTACCTGGCAGTGGATTTCTCTTGTGCCCTTGTTGTTGTGTTTCTTCTGACTGTAAATAAATTATATTTATCTTTAGAATTTATAAAACAAGCTATGCCAAAGATTTTGAAGTAGTGTACCAATAAATTAAAGTAACCAAATAAAAAAAATTGCAATTTAAAAAATCAACACAGGTGAGGCTTGGCTTTTATCGGTCAAGAAATATTGATATAAAAATACTTTTGGTGAGCATGTGGGGCAATATAAGCACTTGTCTAATCACAGGTATTCCACACGATGGAAATGTTATGTTAATGATTTATTTCTAATGCCATTTTACTTAGCAGTTTTCAATCTCCTGTACTTTTTTCCTTCCTACTTTTCCCAGTCTCCTTGCAAATACAGTTCACGAGTAATGTTACCAATATCCTTTGTGGTTCCCAGCCATCAGGAGTAGCTTTCAGGGAGCATTGGCAGATGTATTGGGTATGTGAGACAAGTAGAAATTGAGTATGCAAGTGCTCTACACCATGCAAAACCACAATTGATTACAGCCAAATATTTTTATCATCTATGCATCTTTCTGTCAAGTAATGTAAAGAGCAGGATCAAGGCTAGACATCTGTAGACATGAAGAGTAGCTAAAGAATTCAAACATTTTAAGGGGTCACTTTGAACCCTCGTTTCTTATCTGCATAGCTTTTCAGTTTCCAAAGTCATTCCTTTAGGAATAGAAATTCCCCCCCACCAAAGTGTAAGAATTACTTTTTCACAAGACTTAAGGGAGAGAAGAGTCTTAACACGTTTGTCCGAACCATGGCAATTTATATTTCTTAATGATTCTGGACTATCTGAAGTATGACATTACAGAAAACTGACAAATTAATAAAAATAATATACTTTTTTTTTTTTACTGAATACATATTGAACATGACAAATTGGACCCCAGTCAATTTTAGGGAATTAGAAAATGTGTTGCAATTAAATATTTAAGAAAACCTACATTACTTTAGCTTAGTTAAGCCCAGTTTTGATGCTGCCATGTTCTGCTATATAATATGTGTGGCACTTGGTCAAATAACTTGTTAGAAAATGTATACATATTAATTATACATAGTCAAATCATAGGAGAACATTTTAGTTATATGGATATTAGGAATAGAAAATTAGGTGTTCCCTTGCTTAATCACTTCATAGAGCAGAACCATTATTGTAAGGTTCTATGTTTCTGGGTGCTAGAAAATGTTTTTACATAAAATGATTAGAATTTCTTGAAAAGAGAAATAGATTGGTTATTGAGGGTTAGTACTTTACCCCATCATTGCCTAAATTTAGCCATATAGGGCCTTTACAGACTGCCAGAAATAATGCAGATTGAGACCACTTTAACTGTACTGGCTCAGTGCTAAGGAATCATGGGAACTGTAGTTTATTGTGATACCAGAGCTCTCTGACAGAAAAGGCTCAATGTCCCAGAAAAAAAAAATACAATTCTCATGATTCCTTAGCACTGAGCCAGGACAGTTAAAGTGACCTCAATCTGCATTATTTCTGGCAGTCTGTAAAGGCCCTAAAATAAAATAAACCTCCTTTGAGATCCAGGTTGTCTCAGTCCTGTCTGAAGTGATTAGGTTTCTTTTTGTGTTACTAATGGAATTTAAATTTTATTTCCTGGACTTTACAGCTTGTTGTGTCCCAGAGCCTGCATGACCAAAGGGGAGGAATTGCTTCTGCTTACATGGATATCCCCTGTACCATCTTAACTGAGAATAACTATAACAACATTTTGACAAAATGTAGACTCATTTTTTTAAACACCTTTGCCTGATGAAGAAGCTAGTGAAGCTTCGAAAGCTTGCATCATGTATTTTGTGCATTTTGGTTGGCCTAATAAAGGCTTCACTGTGTTGTGGATTTTGGCTGTTACTGTACTAGGGATAATCGGTAGTGAGGGATTAGGACGGGTTGGCAACCTACAGGCCATGGGCCGAGTCTGGCCCCCAGGGACCCCTGCTGCCACCGCCCGCCACCACTGGGCGCGCTCCTGCTCCTGGGAGGCGCCTTTTTGGAATGCCATGGCTGCGCACGGCGCCATGGGTGTTTCAAAATGGCACCCCACGCCACGTGCGCATGCGCCATTTTGAAAGGCCCCACCACTGGAGGATCGAGCAGTGGGACCTTGGAGGGACCTTTCTAAGGCTCCTCCGCTTGATCCTGGGATGAATTCACCCCAGGATCAAGCAGAGGCACCTTGGAAACGGTCCTCCAAAGTGCCTCTGGTTATTCTGAGGTGAATCTGCCCCAGAATCAAGTGGAGGGGCCTTGGAGGACTGTTTCCAAGGCCTCCCCGCTCGATCCTGGGGCGAATTCGCCCAAGGATCGGTGCGGGGGGGCCTTGAAAAGGCCCCATGGCAGCTGTTAGGGGTGGGTGCGCACGCAAGTGCGTGGGCTCACCCCCCAGCTCCTGCATGACCGGCCTCCACACCATTCCCCCCCCCAGCCCCCCGGCAACAAAGGTTGCCAACCCCTGGATTAGGAGAATTGCAGTCCAAAAATATATAGAGGATCACAGTTACTTATCCTTATCTAAGGCCTTTCAGACCTCCTAACACTTGAGCAGATCCTGCATTTATGTTTGAGCAAGTATCAGATTATTGCCTTAATTTTGCTTCCAGTAGTTGTTCCTCCACTAGCTCTTGAACAATCTGATTGTGACTCAGGGGGGTTGCAGACTGCCAGAAATAGTGCAAATTGAGTCCACTTTTAGGGTTAGGGTTAGGGTTAGGGTTAGGGAATCATGGGAACTGTATTTTATTGGGGCACCAGACCTCTCTGACAGAGAAGGCTCAATGTCTCAGAACAAAAACAATTCCCATGATTCCCTAGCACTAACCCTAACCCTAAAAGTGGACTCAATTTGCACTATTTCTGGCAGTCTGCAACTCCCCTCAGTCTTGGTGTTCCTAATGCTAGTTACTTTGAGAGTGGTTGCATAAAGACATGTGAAATAATAACACCACCTTTTGTACTTTTTTGACTATGTAACATTGTATATAATCCTCTATGTCTTCAGTGCAGACACTTTTAAAAAAGTGACATTGGATACAATGTCTACATAGCTTACTTATTTGTTCAAGGGACTATTTTGTTTCTTTCCCTAAAGATCATAATTCTGGGTCCACTTAAGGCAATTCTAGATTTATGACTTAAATGCTATTGTTGCATGAACCTGTCTACTTTTGTAGTTTTTTGTCCAATCAATAGACAGACATGTGTTATGGATGCATCTGACAGCTTTGATTGGACCGGGGCTTTGAAGTATCAAACCCTGTGTAAAAACATTATCTAGTTCCCACTTTTTAGGATTACTGCAGGAAATAATACAACAGAGGTGCACATACAGGTTTACTACATAATGTATGCATTTGCCCTTTGATATAAGCCACATTAGTAGGCTTTAACGTATTAATTGGCCAGAAATAAACAATTTAATATTTATTTCTGGCAAGGTCTAAACATCATAAAGTAATGTAATTATTGTTGTTCATTGTATGGGAAATTGTATTCTTTTATTCAGATGACCCTTGATACTGTCTATAAATATGAGCGCCCACCATGCTGCAAAGTATAAAGTTTACATTTCCTTATCTAAATGTTAGGTCTTCTTAGTAGAGGCTGAATTTGGTAAAGATAATCCATGTAATGGGACACTTATTGTCTTACCTCTTGTCAGTAATTTGTTAATTGTTTTTTAATCTTAAGCCTCTCCAACTCTTATATTTGAGAAAACTCAGAACATAGGAAAAATACAATAAAATAAATGAGTTACTGAGGAGGGCACAGATATATGCAAGTTTTCCCTTAATCCCCAGATGTTTCAACTGCCAGTTCTTTGAGTATCACAGAGGAAATGACACCAACCTGGGAATGGTTGCCAAAGCCAGATATTAGCCATTCTCAGAATGATGTTCCTCCAGGAGGCTGTTACTGTGTCTCATAGCTTGTATTTCTGTAGGCAGACACAAGAGTCACTGGGCAAGAAAAGGTGTTCACAATCCTCCCCCAGGTTCTCAGATGTTTCAGTAGCATGTAATCACATGTAACTGCAACTGCTTTTATATCATAGATAGAACTACATATATAGCCTCCACTATACTCTCAAATAATCTTAAGAAGCTAGCTCTGTTTCTCTTCTGCTTTTTTTTTTTTTTTTTTTGGTTCTCAATACAAACTCATGTTGAAGAGCTAGGGCCAATTGCAACGCATGGTGGCATTTTTCTCTGATATGCAGCAAAGGGTGTGTGCAGTCTCAGGTTTCATATGAATAAAGTGTGTACATATTAGAATATTGTTTTCATTTTTGCTACTTGTGAAATTACTTTCTGAAAAAGCATGGTAATATACAAGTTGCTTATTTACAAGAGCATTTTAACATAAAATAATTATTTCATTTATACTGCACCATTATCAATGTGAACCCACAAAGGTACAAACCTAAGTTTCTTTTAAAGCAGCAACAACTAGAGATAATTTACTCACAGATGTGATGCTCTTTTCCAATATAGTTTCAAACCTTTAGTGTTTACACTATTGCTATATAATTCTTACTTTCTCAATCTGGTTTCCTCCAGATGCTCATAGTTTTTCTCAGTATGAGTAACGGAGAGTTGAATGAATGTTCCAAGATCTTCTAGTGGAGCATTAGTTTAACCCTGTATGCATTTGCTCTGCATATATTTACTCTCATGCAATGTTTTGGATGCAGAGATTGGCTTTGCCAGAGAGATGGAAGTGGAAAAATAAGCCACAGCTTTGATAGGTATGTATCTGAATACAGGCTTTTATTTACAGAGGTAGTGGCAACAATGTCTTCTTAAAATATGTAAGCAAAAGCTGAATGATCATAAATGGATTCAGAGATTTGAGGAACAGAGCTGATCCAAATGCATATTGATTTACTGTAACACCATATGTTGAACAATCTGGTTGTATTAAGAATTGTGCATTAAGCTATGTTGGTACTGGCCTTTCTCTCTTAGTGGTGAGTGAGGAAAGGTGTTCTGTCAAGTTCTCCTTTGATCTTTGATTGTTCAATGTCAGTATGCAGCCACTAGAGAACATTGTCCAACAGTTTGGATATCGATATACAAAGGATACCAGCTCAGCATGCTTATGATAGTCTTTAATGCCTTCCCCAAGGCATTGTGACTTTCTCACAAAAAATTGAACCACTTTTGGTATTCATTTGATTGGATTAAATTCATTTGGCTTTATTAAACCTTGTCCAAAGTGGGCTCTGGGGTATTTTCTGTTTCACTTCCAAAAATACATTGGGAATTCCTGTATTTCAGGAGATTAAAATGCTCCATGTCCATAGGATTTTTTGTGGGTATATAGTGAAGGATATTTTATACCCAAACACTCAGAACCAGAAAATACATGGTCACATGAAGGGGGACATTGGTTTTTTTAAAAATAAATATATGCAAAAAACAAAATTTCTGTGCAGGTGCAAACTGTGGTACAGATCATGAACTACTTATATAATAATTAGAGTAAAGCTGAAGAAAAAAGCAAAAACAGTCGTTATACCAAAATATGATCTGAACAGTATCTCAACAGAGTTTACAGACAATGTAAGAAATAGATTTGCACTATTAAGCATAACCAACTGGGAACCAGAAGAACTATGGTCAGAGGCCAGGGACATAATGAAGAAAGAATGCAAGAACATACTTTTAGTGTTGAAAAAGAAAGAGTAGACACAATGGATAACAGATGAAATGCTTCAGGCAGTTAAGGAAAGAAGAGAAATAAAAAGAGGATAGGAACAAAATCAGAACCAAGATTGCAACTGTTCAATAACAGGTAGACAAAGAAGACTACTATAGAAATCAGTGCAGAGAAATAGAAGACAATAACAAAAAAGAATGAGAGATCTCTTCCACAAGCTAACTCAATGGGAAGTTTAAACCAGAGGCTGGGATGCTTTATAATAGGAAGAGGAACATACTACAAGATCAAGAAGAAATAAGATGCTGGTTACAATACACAGAAGAGCTATGAAAAAATAAATGACACATGAAATAAAGCAGCATATGAATATGAACACCAAATTCTAGAAAGTGAGGTGGAAGTTGCAATAAGATAAATTGAGTTGCAATAAGATAAATCACCAGGAACAGATGATACTCCGGTTGAACTGTTACAATCCACACAGACAACATCAACTCCATTGTTAACAAAAATATGCCAATTAATCTGTAAAACAAAATGGTAGCCAAAAGACTGGAAATGTTCAATATACATCCCTATCCACAAAAAGGGAGACACAAAAGACTGCAGCAACTGTAGAATCTTAGCATTAATTTCCAAAGTGGAAAAATTATGCTTAAAATATGACAGCATAGGGGCTGTACAGACTGGCACAAAGGGCCAGCATCGGGGTGGAGCCATTGGCGGGCGGTGTCACAATATTTCTGTGGCACAGCATTTAGATGCGCTGTGCTGAAGAAATGGCGAAAAGCTGCCACCACGGCAGCAACAGCTTTTTGCTGTTCCTTTTTGGACTGGCAAATTGCTGGATCAGGGCCGCGGCATGCAGTTACTGCAGCCCCAATCTGGTGCTGAAATGGGCAGTGGCAAGCTGCTCCTTTGGGGCTGTCTTTATAGCCCCATAGACTCCAATCATATATAGACAGAGAAATCTCAGAGGTGTTAACAGGATTTAGGAAAGGACGAGGCACTAGGGACCATGTTGAAAACATATGATGATGGCTAATGGAGCACACCAAGGAATTAGAAACTGTAGTAAAGCCTTTGCATAGAACCTGAAAAGCTATGGAACACTCTTAAAGACATTGGAGTGCCACTATACTTTATAGTTCTGTACTTTTATAAATCTGTACTTAGGAGAAGAGACTACTTTTAGCACAGAATATGGAGAACTAGAATTGTTCCCAATTGACAAGAGAGTTGGGCAAGGCTGTATTCTATCACCCTACTTGTTCAACCTGTATGCAGAAAATATCATATGAAGAGCAAGTCTAGATTTAGAAGAAGGAGGAGTGAAGATAGAAGAAAGAAACATCAACAATTAAGATATGCGGATGACACCATACACTAGGGGAAGACAACATGGATTTGGAACAATTACTAAGGAAGGTCAAAGAAAAAAGTGCAAAGGTGGACTTGCTCCTGAACATAAAGAAAACAAAAATTATGACAATGGAGGATCTACATGAATTCAACCTAGATAATAATGCAATTGAAATAGTTAAAAGATTTTCCTTACCTTGGATCAAACATTGATTAGAATGGAGACTGCAGTCAGGAAATAAGATGATAAATGGGAAGGACATGTATGAAAGAACTAGACATGATCCTAAAGAGTAAAGATTTACAGCTGAGCACTAAAGTTAGGATTATGCAGGCCATTGTATTCCCCATCACCATGTATTGATGTGAAGGGTGGACAGTGAAGAAAGTGGATAAAAAGCAAATCAACTGATTTGAGAGATGGTGGGGGGAAGAGGATACGGTGGACAGCCAAAAAGACAAACAAATGGGTCCTTGAAAAGATCAAGCCCGAACTCTCCCTGGAGCACAAGATGGCTCTTAAAGACATGGAAGTGCCACTATATCTGATAGTCCTGATGAGAAATCTGAACCTAGGATAAGAGGCTACTGTTAGAACTCAAGCAGCTGTTTCATCAGTAGGTAGTTCTGGGTCTAGTTTGTACTGAACTTGAAGTACCTCAACAGGCATGGTCCAGTTGTCCTGAAAGGCAGTTAGATTTTCAGTGGCTTCGTATATCACTCTTGTGCAAATCCTTGAGTACATTGAATCATAGAGTTGGAAGAGACCACAAGGGCTATCCATTCCAACCCACTGCCATGGAGGAATACACAATAAAAGTACCCCTGACAAATGGCCATCCACCCTCTTTTTAAAAGCTTTCTAAGAAGGAGACTCCACCACACACCAAAACAGCACATTCCACTGTCAAACAGCTCTTACCATCAGGAAGTTCTTCTTTAGGTGGGTTCTATTTTCCTGTAGTTTGAATCCATTGCTCTGTATCCTAGGCTAGTGATGGTGAACCTTTTAGAGACTGAATGCCCAAACTGCGACCCAAAACCCACTTATTTGTAACAAAGTGCTGCATCCGTCTGGCTTTCTAGTAATGAACTTTGGCAAACTGTGCTGGGGTGATGGTGTGCATGCCCACAGAGAGGGCTGACACGTATGCCATAGGTTCACCACCACTGTCCTAGGCTCTGTAGCAAAAAAACAATCTTGCTTTATCTTCAGTATTTCAAATACAGTGGCAGCTCAGTATCCGCAGGGGTTTTGTTCCAGACCCTCCTGCAGATACCAATATCTGTGGATGCTCAAGTCCTGTTGTCTCTAATGGTGGTTTATGCACATGGCCATGCCACCATTAGGAACAGACCTTGTTATCCCCAGTGGCGGCGCATGCACATGCCCACGCCACCATTAGGGACATCAGAACTTCAAATGAAGTCCTGTTGTCCCTAGTGATGGCAAGGCTGCATGCACGCACCACCACTGGAGACAACGGGGGCTCTCCCTAATGGTGGCGTGCCACCATTGGGGACATACACAGGGTTACTGTTCACGGATGCTTGAATCTGCAGATGGCAAGTCCTTAAATAACAAGTTCACACTGTATTTCAGATATTTAAACATGGCTATTATGCCACCTTTTAATCTTCTCCAGGCTAAACATATCTAATCCCTAAGGTGTTCCTCATAAGGCATGGTATTCAGATCTTTTATCATTTTGGTTGCCTTCTTTGGGACACGTTCCAGCTTGTCAGTATCTTTCCTGAATTGTGGTGCACAGAACTGTACAGAGTATTCAGGGCAATGTGTGACCAAAGAATAGAGTGGCCCTATTGCTTCCCACAATCTCTAGACCAGGGGTCGGCAACCTACGTCCCCCTGGCCGGTTCTGGCCCAGGTCGCCAGACTTACCGGCCCAGGCGGACTCTTGCTGCCGCCGCTGCCGCCACCGTGTGCGCCGCAAATTCCATTTTGTTCTTCAAAATGGCAGCCGGGGCAGCGTGCGGAGGCAGCAGCGCACGTGGAGGTGGGGAGGAGGCCCGTCGCCGCAGAAGGAAGCCTCCTGGGGGGACTCTCGGTGGCGCTGGGCCTCTAGGAGTTCCGTCGCCGCTGAGGCAAGCCTCCTGGGGGGGGACCTTCAGTGGCGCTGGGCCTCTAGGAGGCCCGCCGCCGCCAAGGCAAGCCTCCTGAGGGGGACCCTCGGTGGCGCTGGGCTTCTAGGAGGCCCGTCGCCGCCAAGGCAAGCCTCCCCGGGGGGACCCTCGGTGGCGCTGGGCCTCTAGGAGGGAGCCCTCCTGGGGGGCCCACCGCCGTGTGCATGCGCCCGCGGGGGGCACCCACCATTTTTTTCAAAATGGCCAGAGGGGGCATGCGCATGAGTGTGCGTGCTGGCCCCCAACGCCATCTCCCCCCTCCCCCGGCCCGTCGGCAAAAAAGGTTGCCGACCCCTGCTCTAGACACTGCACTCTGATTGATGCAGCCTAGAGAAGAGAAAGAAAGTTAAATTATGATATAATATTTATTAAGTACAGCTCTGTAGAAATGTGACCATATAAATGTATTATTTCAGGTATCGTTTTTTGTTAGATATAAGGAAAGTGTAAGCTATTCTCTTTCTATTGTTACAAATAATTTACTGAAATAATTCCCACATAAAGCTTTGTATGCATGTGAATATAATGTTTAAAACAAATATCCTTCATCAGATAACATTATTTAGAACATGAGGATTTTTTTTTCCAGGAATGTTCCATTCTATTTTTTCTAGAAAGACCACATAACTGTTGACCTGAAAATGAATAATTGTGAATATTCTTTCCATTGCTGCTTGAAAATGCTTAAAAACTCCACAGACACATTATTGCTTGAAGTGTCAACACCATGAGGCTGGATAGCACAGATGTTCCAGCCCTCATGCTGTCCATGATACAGCACGACCAAGAACAGTAGACCAGTATGTGCCTTCAGATTTGTAATGTTAAGGAGCTCCTACACTTTGGCTTTGCTAGAGAACCTCTCATTCCATGTTCTGAATACACACTGTATCTTTTTTTGTTCTACAGATTACATGGGGAAAAATGTTCTTTGTGAGAAATAGTTCAAAAGTTTCTAGCCTTATTTCTTTGTTCAGATTCTTTGGCCTTCTCAAAATATGTTTCTGATTGCTTGATGGTGAATTACACATGGATGTCTACACCCCAGCCTTTCAAGACATCAGTATCTCCTCTTTGTCCTTCCCAAATAGAATCAGCTGAGTATTCATTTGCTGTCATTCCATTTCTGAGTTTGGATAGAGCACTCTCTGCATCATGTTTTGACTACAAATGACATTGGACATTTTTGTCCCAGTCCCAGTACATTACATGATATGGCACATAAAAGTACCCCAGTGACAAAATGCTAATGATTTTTGGGGAAATTTTTACCACAAAGTTTTACCCCACTGTCCATAGCAGATGGTTGAAACTCAGGGATAGTTTCACTTTTCCAGATGTTCTCTATGAATTCTTTAAGAAAATGTGACTCAGGGGTATCAAAATAGTCTTTTTACCAGGATGAGGGTTAATTTGTTACCTCCCTTGAGCCTGTTAATTTGTTACCTCCCTTGAGCCTAAGTTTTAAAAAGAAGTGGATATGGAAAACCTACTCCAACTTCATTTTTTCAGCAGAGCAAGTTGGAAGTCCTTGAAAACTCTCAGGCTTGTCAGGAAAACAAGTAATGCACTTTGTTGTTTTTGTTGTGTGTCTTCAAGTTGGGGGTTTTCTTGGTGAGATTTGGTCAGAGGAGGTTGTTTAGTTGTCTATTGAGGGGTACAGAAGCAGTGATAACCCTGACAAAATATCCCGGGAGTGTGTTGTCTTCCTGGGGCAAAAATCCGTGATGTGACAGCGAGACTGACAAGACTTGTCAAGCCTGACCATTACCCCTTCTTCTTGGTCCATGTGGGAACCAATGATACTGCAAGGCATAGTCTTCAGAATATCAGAAGGGATTATGAGGCTTTGGGCAGGAAGCTGAAAGAGCTGGACGCACAGATTGTTATATCATCTCTTCTCCCAGTTGAAGGGCATGATCCAGGAATGGAGAGGAAGTTAGCAGACATGAATAATTGGCTCCGTAGATGGTGCTGCCAAGAACGATTTGGATTCTTGGATCATGGGCTGCGGTTCCATGAGGGTGGACTTCTAGGAAGAGATAGGCTGCATCTCATGCCAGTTGGCAGAAGCGTTTTTGCCAGTAGTCTCAAACATTTGATCAGGAGGGCTTTAAACTGAGTCATGTTGTGGAGGGAGGCAGTATATTGGGAGGTATCTTGGAAGGCAGGAGTACATCATAGGCTGGGGATAATAGTCAAAGTGTTATAGAGGGAACAAGGCAAATGATGCAAGGGCTCAACAGTGGGAGGCGAAAAACCACACACAGACAGCAAGTGGGAAGGACCCATGCTCTTAGATATCTCTACACTAATGTACAGAGCATGGGAAATAAACAAGATGAACTTGAACTCCTAGCACAACAAAGCAAATATGATATAATAGGCATCACTGAAACCTGGTGGGATGAGTCTCATGATTGGAATGTAGGAATAGAGGGGTATAACCTTTTTAAGAGAAATAGGCCAAACAGGAAAGGAGGAGGAATAGCATTATATGTCACGGATGTTTACATCTTTGAAGAAATCCAGGACTTAAATCCTGGAAATCAGGTGGAGAGCAGCTGGATAAAAATTAAAGGGGAAGGAAGCAACAGGGATGTTATAGTAGGAGTCTACTATAGACCCCAAGTCAAACTGAGGAATTGGATGATGCCTTTCTAGAACAGATGACCACACACTCAGAAAGGAGAGATGTAGTAGTGATGGGTGAGTTCAATGATCCTGATATTTGCTGGAAATCAAATTCAGCCAATACTTCAAGGTCTAGCAAATTCCTCACTTGCCTCAAAGAAAATTTTTTTGTCCAAAAGGTGGAAGAGGCAACAAGGGGATCAGCTCTGATCCTAACCAACAGGGATGACCTGGTCAATGGGGTGCAAGTGGTGGGAACCTTAGGTGGGAGTGATCATGTTCTCCTGGAGTTTCTTACAAAGTGGAAAGGAGAAGCTAGGCATAGTCAAACTCTCATTCTAGACTTTAGGAGAGCTGATTTCAACAAACTTAGGGAAACACTGGGAATGATCCCATGGTCAGGAATACTAAAGGAGAAGGGAGTTCAGGATGGATGGGAGTTTCTCAAAAGGGAGATACTGAAGGCACAATCTCAAACTGTTCCAATGAGAAGGGAAAATGGGAGATGTCTAAAGAAACCAGGTTGGATGACAAAAGAACTTTCAACGGAACTAAGTTTTAAAGTAAAGGGGAGATGTATAAGAAACGGAAAAGGGGCGATATCACTAAAGAGGAATTCAAACAAATAACCAGCACATGTAGGGGTAAAGTCAGGAAAGCCAAAGCACAGAATGAGCTCAGGCTTGCTAGAGGGGTTAAGCACAATAAAAAGGGCTTTTGGGGGTATGTCCATAGCAAAAAGAAATGGTAGGGCCACTGCGCAGAGAAGATGGAGAAATTCTAACGGGACAGAGAAAAGGCAGAATTACTCAACACCTTCTTTGCCTCAGTCTTCTCACATAAGGAAAAGGGTGTTCAACCTGAGGAAAATGGAGCAGATGACACAATAGGAGAAATGCAGCACAGAATAAGTAAAGAGGAAGTACAGGAATACCTGGTTAACCTAAATGAATTTAAGTCTCCAAGACCAGATGAACGACATGCAAGGATATTAAAAGAACTGGCAAATATAATCTCAGAGCCACTTGCAATAATCTTTGAGAACTCCTGGAGAACAGGAGAAGTCCCAGCAGACTGGAGGAGGGCAAACATTGTCCCCCATCTCCGAAAAGGGGAAAAAATATGATTCCAACAGCCATCACCCAGTTTGTCTGACATCTAGAACAGTTCATTGAACAGAGAGTCTGTGAACATTTAGAAAGGAA
>CM034706.1:48830998-48858204 GCA_020142125.1 Phrynosoma platyrhinos | reverse complement strand
AGCACTAACCCTAACCCTAAAAGTGGACTCAATTTGCACTATTTCAGCCAGTCGCAACCCCCCTGTGTCAAAGAGCCAGTACTGTCAGAGACTACTCTGTGATCATATGGCCAGCATGATTGCACAGAACGCTGTTTAGCTTCCCACTGAAGTGGTACTTACTTTATAAGGGGATTTGTAGTTTTCTTTTCATTTTGCCACCCTTAGCAAAGCAATAATCAAACTGTAACTGAGTCAAAGGCATGCACACAGAGTGTGATAAAAGCCAAGACTTTTAAAAGGAAAATACTTTATTCTGTCATAGAGTTCTATGCAATAGAGGTGAAATAAGACTGTGGCAGATGTCCCTATAGTATGAACACTGGAATAATACATGCTCTGATGTTTCTATTTGGCAAAAGTCACAGGGGCATTGTCTGAGAAGGGGGTCTTTTTATCTTGACTTTCGCGGACAGCTGAGGGGAGGGCATAACATTGTGCCAAAGTAAAGACTCTCCGGTGTTTAGGTACTGCTGAGTTAACAACAGTTTTAGAAGTTTCTTTTGATTTAGTGCAGGGATAGGCAACCTAAGGCCTGGGGGCCGGATGAGCCCCCCCGAGACCTTTGGACCGGCCCCAGGCTGGTCCTGCTGCCGCTGCCCCCCGCCATGATGATATTGATTATTGTTGTTATTACTTGTTCTTGGGGTTTTCTTGGCAAAATCTCCACAGGGGGTTTGCCATGGCTTTTCTGGGGCTGAAAGAGTGTGCATGCATATTTTTTATTTTTTAAAAAATTTTTAATATTTATTTATTTATTTATTTATTTTGGGTGCTTCGGCCTCCCAATTGTCTGATGGACAGCAACCCGGCCCCCCAGCTCAAAAAGGTTGCTTACCCTTGATTTAGTGTATTGTGTGGGGACAATTTGTGCTGGACCAAAACTTAATTTCACTTTTTTTCCTGTTTAGACTATGCTAAAAATTCCAGGAAACTATAAATAGCTGCCTTTCTATTGGTTTTGTGAAAATCATGTTTTGTGAATCAAGTTTCAGAGTTCCCATTTTTAATTGCTGTTCATGTGTTGCAAAATTTCATGTCCTTTATGAAAGTATGACACAAAAGTGGGAAGTGCTAGTGAAACTGTCAGGGGAAATACTCTGTCAGTGGTCTATACGCCAGAGAGAGAGAGAGAGAGAGAGAGAGAATAAACAATTATGTTTTAGATTTGGACTACAAATTGTCCCTCTTCTTATTACCTACCTCAAAACATGAGCATATTCATGGACCCTTTTTGTAATCATGGGAGTAAGTGATCCTTCAGATGTACCATATATACTTGTGTACAAGTTGACCTCCTGTATAAGTTGAAGGAAGGTATCAGGGTCAAAATCAATAGATTTTGATATGACCCATGGATAAGTCAAGGGAAAAACTTAAGGGGCTATAACAAAGGATGCAAAGAGGAAAACACCACTTCTGTATCTCCTTCTCCTCCTTTGGATCTCTCCCAACCACCTAACATCACTTTCCAGGTGCTAGCGGAGAGGTTTTAACATCAAGTTGGGGAGGAAAGGAAGTGGAGTTAAATGGGGTGTTTCTTTGATGGGAAGAGAAGGCTTTCCAATTGGACTGGGAACCTCTTACACACACACACACACACACACACACACACACCTGCCTCAGGGCATGAAGAATGGGGCATCAGGCAGTGCTTGTTTCAGGACCTTTTTAAGCAATATTAGTGTACTGACCGATATGTAAGTTGACCCAGGATTTTAGGGTCAATTTGGGGCATAAATTTCTCAATAAACTACCACAATAAACTACAATTCCCATGATTCTCTAGCACTGAGCCAGGGCAGTTAAAATTGTCTCAAGCTGCATTATTTCTGGCAGTCTGTAAAGCTCCAAAATGGAGAGAAGTCCAAGAGAGTACTTTATAATTGAATAAAATCACTTGCTCTCAGCCTCAGGGGAAGGCAAATGCAAACCTTCTCAGAACAAATCTTGCCAAGAAAACCCCATGATAAGGTTGCTTTAGGGTTGCCATAAGTCGGAAACAACTTGAAGGCACACAACAACAACAGTTGTAAATGATGGAAAAAGCAGAAGGCTAGCAGAAATCTCAGCAGGGATGATATTGTTTGGATCAAGTGGCTCATATATGGTCTTAATATTTACATTCTTTGGTTACACCCCCAATTTAACACTGAATGACTGTTCTGGAAAACTCGAACAATAACCATTGTATAATAAAATTTAACAAGGGTGTAAATTGAAAATTTCCCACAATGTCAATACAGTCACATTGAATTTAAGAACTTCTATGATTCTATGAATTGGATGGTCAATATTGTACATTGTTAATTACAGTTAATTGTAGGTTAAAGGGGAGAGTCATGAGGGCTAAATTCATAAAGCAATCTTGAGGATTATTTTTAAAACACACTAATAAAAGTACAGGTAGAATGCAAACCATGGAACAGAAAAACACTAGAAAGTTAGTGCACCAGCAAGTTTAACCCAAATAGGGAAGACACAAACCTGACAAAATAAGTATTACATATTCCCACTGTCAGGTTTTGAATTGGCTGTAATTAGTGAAGAAAGATCTAGGACAGTGGTTCCCAAACCTTAGTCCTTCATATGTTTTGGACTTCAGATCCCAAAATTCTTTACTGTTGACCAAGCTGGCTGGGACTTTTTGGAGATGAAGTTCAAAACACAT
This sequence comes from Phrynosoma platyrhinos, assembly GCA_020142125.1. Taxonomy (NCBI): domain Eukaryota; kingdom Metazoa; phylum Chordata; class Lepidosauria; order Squamata; family Phrynosomatidae; genus Phrynosoma; species Phrynosoma platyrhinos. The sequence continues at coordinate 48,855,494 of CM034706.1, read as the reverse complement.
GGAAGGCCAAAGTTTGGGAACCACTGATCTAGGGTTACAGGGATAGGGAACCTTTCCCCTTTAAGGGCTGAGGGACTTCAGCTCCCAGAAGCCTCAGCCATGTTGGCCAATAGTCCCATGTTGGCCAGTAGCTCCTGGGATTCTGGGAGCTGAAGTCCCTCGGCCCTTAAAGGGGAAAGGTTGCCTACCCCTGCGATAGATCTTGGTTGAAATGCCAGCTTGGTGTATAATAATGCCATAATAATGGCAGAAAAAAGAACACATCTAAAATGATCAGAAGGTTAGAGTACTTTCTCATAAGAAAATTCTAATCCAGTTGGGAATATTCTTGATAGTAGTATCCATTGCTTTGTGTCACTGTTTCTCTTGTTATACTTCCATCTGGTTTCACACTGCATTCATTCTCTTTCACCATTGTTTTTTACCATTTGGGGGGAACTTCTTATGGATAAGATGAATAATGGAGTATGCACATACTTGAATTTTACACTGTTCATCATTATCAGTCTTCCTTTGCAGTGTGCAGTTACAGTATTGTGTTTATCATGTTTGAGGATGTGATTTCTGTCTAACATAACAGTTTGGGGCAAGGCATAATAGTTTAGGGCAGCAACCTGCATGAAAGAAGTATGCCGTAGAACATCTCAGAATCTTGTGTAGCATTGTTGTATAAAGGTTCATTGGGACACACGTTGATATACAGAAGCAGAAGGGTTGAAAATCACTGCCTTAAACTAGGATAATGAGCATCTTGTCTTCCTCTGATTATTCTTTGATTCCTTTTAGCAGCATCTAGATGATGTAGAGGTTTTAGTTTGTTACAACATTTCATTTTTAGGATGAGTCTCTTAAATGAGTATCCTAATTGCAGTGCATTTTAAAAAGCAGAATCAAAAAGATGCTTGTTTGATTTCACTTCAGTGTACTTCAGATTTCTATGCAACTAGTAAAGTCTAGGCACTGCTTAATAAGGTGCAACTTAGCCCCCCCCCCCAAAAAAAAAACTTTGTTTTGCTACATTAGGACTAAGCTCTAATGAGCTTAGGGGCTTTAGAGACGGGTGTCCATGGGCCGCCCTGGGAAGTGGAAGATTGGGGCTGAGGCTGCCCCACATCTCGGCCCCAATCAACCTTTTTGGAGCCTGAGAAAGGAGCACTAAAATAGTGCTCCTTCCTCAAGTCCCAGAAAGGGCACTGGAAGAGCCGTCATGTAGCTCTTCTGCATATCTTCCAGCTCAGCCCGTGCAGAGGCTGGGCCGGGAGGACATCATCAGAGCGCTCACCGTATGTAACAGCAGGCGCTCCGATGAGGTCCTCGGGAAGGGGTTGGGGCATCTGGTGTCTGGCTGCCCCTTCCCTTCCCTGGCTCCAAGACGGCGCTTTGCACCATCTGCAGAGCCCCTAAATTACCCATCCCACCATTTCCCAGGTGAAGCACCCCTAACAAATAACTATACAAGATATGTTCAAAAATTTACCACCAAATGAAAGTCCACCATCTTCCAAGGTAATCTTTTTTATCAGCAGGAAGTTTTTCCTAATGTTCAGTAGGAATCTTCTTCCTTGTAATTTGAATCCATTGGTTTACAATCCTGTCTGCTGGAGCAACAGAAAACTAGTTCACTCCACCTTCAACATCCAGGCCCTTGATATAGTTAAAGTTAGCCATCATACCAACTCTCAGTCTTCTCTTTTCCAGAGTGAACATATACAAATCCTTCAACTGCTCTTGTAGAGCTTTTACTCTTTTGGTTGCCCTCCTACATATGTTCCAGCTTGTCAATATCCCTCTTAAATTATGGGGCCTAGATTCACACTGCAAAGTCCCTTTACACTATGGAGTGTTTATCCACACAATAACAGGTGGGGGCTTACCAGTACTTAGTGGAATAGTACTATTATTTCATTGATCTGGCTATTGTATTCATGTTGATACAAGCAAGAAATAATTGGCCTTTTTGCCATAACCTCACATTGTTGACTAACCTTTAGTTTATGGTCTATTCAGATCCCAGATCCTTTTTACACATAGGGCTGTTAAGCCAGGCATTTCTCCTATATTTGTTCACCTCTTTTTTCCTGCTTAAATGTACTACCTTACATATGTCTCTCTTAAAATTAAATTTGTTAGCTTTGGTCAACTTCTTCAATCTGAAAGACATCTTGAATCCTGATTCTGTCTTCTGAGATATTAATTGCCCCTCCTAGTTTGGTTTCACCTGATAAATATGTCCTCTATGCTTTCCTTTAAATAATTTATAAAAATGTTGAGAAACACTGGGTGCAAGACAGAAACTTGTGACATCCTATTTTCCATACTAACAATCTACTATTTGGGTTTGGTCCATCAATCAGCTAGAAACCTATCTGACAGCATCAGCATCTAGTTTACCAGTCTGTGTGTAATAATATAATGAGGGACCTTGTCAGGAATCTTACTAAAAGCAAGATGAACTACAGCAGCAACATTCCTCTTGTCTACCAAACTTGTAACTTCATCCTAAAAAGAGATGAAATTTGTTTTCAGAAACGCATGCTGGCTCTTAGTAATCACAGTATTCTTTCTTGTTTGATCACAGATTGACTGTGTAGTGGTCCATTTTAGAACCTTCCCTGGTAGTGATGAGTCAGTTGTTCCCCAAGTCCTCTCTCCCACCCTTTTGAAAATGGAGACTATGGGCCTTTACAGACTGCCAGAAATAATCTAGCTTGAGGCCACTTAAACTGTCCTAGCTTTGTACTAGGGAATCATGGGAATTGTAGTTTTTTTCTGAGAGATTGAGCCTTCTCTGTCAGAGAGCTCTGGGGCCACAATAAACTACAGTTCCCATGATTCCTTAGCACTGAGCCAGGGCAGTTAAAGTGGTCTCAAGCTGGATTATTTCTGGTAGTCTGTAAAGCAGGGGCAGGCAACCTTTCCCCTTTAAGGGCCGAGGGACTTCAGCTCCCAGAAGCCTCAGCCATGTTGGCCAATAGTCCCATGTTGGCCAATAGCTCCTGGGATCCTGGGAGCTGAAGTCCTGCGGCCCTTAAAGGGGAAAGGTTGCCTACCCCTGCTGTAAAGGCCCTATATTTGCCATCTGTTGTACAAGAATTCTTAAAAACTTTAGAGAGAGGCTTTGAGATTACACCTGCAAATTCTTTTAGTACTTTGAATACCTTTCATCTGGCTCTGGGGACTTTTAATTCATTTCAGATAGGTGAGTTGAAGCCCCTGAATGTATCATTTAGAATGGGGTAGGCAATCTTTCCCCTTTAAGGGCCGAGGGACTTCAGCTCCCAGAATCCCAGGTGCTATTGGCCAACATGGGACTATTGGCCAACATGGCTGAGGCTTCTGGGAGCTGAAGTCCCTCGGCCCTTAAAGGGGAAAGGTTGCCTACCCCTGATTTAGAAGATCAAACACTATTCCTTTGGGGAGATGACAAGCCAAATTACAATTTTCACAGATTTCAAGTGTTTGCAGGCGGGAAACAGAGGGGGATAAAATCCCCCCTTCTGCAGAGCAAGCCCCCATTCAAGCCTATGGGGCTTGAATATTTGTGGTTTTCCGTTTTTTACGGGGGGGGGGGTCCAGAACGGATCCCCTGTGAAAATGGAGGGGCATCTGTAATACAATTGGCCCTCCCTATCCATGGCTTCTTTATCCAGTGAATCAACTACCCATGGCTTGAAAATATTAATATATATATATATAAATTCCAAAAAGCAAAGCTTGATTTTGCCACTTTATACAAAGAACACCATTTTACAACACCACTGTATATAATAGACTTGAGCATCCACAGATTTTGGTATCTATGAAACCAAACCCCAGCAGATACTGAGGGCTCACTGTAGTTGATAACGTCTGCCTTCTCTGTGTTACACCCTTTAGCAATTCTCCACTTTTGTCACATAATGGACTTCCTGTTTCCTTATTCTTCTTGCTCTGAATATTGCCATTTCCTTTTAAAAATTCCTTTTTAATTACTTTTTCAGTTTCTTTTGCTTCACCAAGCCTAAGATCATTTTGAGCTTTAGCCCTCCTGATCTTCTTTTTTTATAAACTCTGCTGTTCATTTGTACACTATTTCTGGGTGATTTGCTCCTTCTTCCATTTCTTATAAATGCCTCTTTTAAATTTCAGCTTGAGATTCTAGCTATTTCCATATTGTTGGCCAGTTACTCTGTTCATGAAAATTGGGTTCAAGACAGTCACTCCCCTTGTTATTTCCTCCAGTTTTGAAAATGGTATTGTCAGCAAGGCAAGTGAGGTGCAACATGTCTCTTGCTAAAAATCTTTCTGTATGGGAGTGGAGACTGTGGTCCAAGCAGCCAGGTTTTTTTTCCTGATGAAACCATCTGCACAGCCAGCTGTTCACTTGCATTATCCTCCTCTCTTTTCTTCTCAACAGGAATGAAAGATGAATTAGCAACTTGTACCCCAGGGCCTTCAGCTGCCTATCCAGAGCCGCATAGTCATTTGCAGTATGTAGAAGGCAATGTCTGGCAGTATCGTTTGTTCCTGTGTGGATCAGAATGAAGGGTTATGGTCAGTAGGTCTGATGAATTTTGGCACCCTTGCTGTCACATCTTGAATCTTGACAGCAGGAAAGCAGCACACCTCTTGAGACATCCTGTCAGATCTTCACAATGCTTCCTCTGTTCCCCAGAGTATGAAATCACTTACTTCCATCATGCATCTCATCCTTCTGGGAGTTGGCAAGAGTTCTTCAATCTACAGAACACTGCAAGGCCATATCTGTTCTCTTTGAGACCTGAAACTGCTTTTGTTCTTGTGGTAGCCCAAAATCAGTGTCTTCTTCCACCCAGCTATTGACAACTAGCTCTGGCCCTCAACTAATTTAAAAGTCGTACTTTTGCAGCATGTTGTATGATACCAGTGACACAGAGAAGTTACCTTTCCTAATCCAGAGACAGCCAAGTATTTTGGATTAGAATTCATATTAGCTTTAGCCAGCATGGCCAGTGATTATGGTGAAGGGAGTTGCAGTAGTCCAAAACACATTGAAAAAGGTTGATACAGTTTTCCTGATGTATGACTAGTGGAATGTCATAGTCCAATATTTTTGAGATTTTTGTGTGACCACAATGTGAATATTCTTTTCAAATTAATTTTAATCTGAATTACTTGGAATGTTAATGACAAACAAACAATGACAGCTCTCTTCTCCCCCCCCCCCCCCCCCCCCCCGGCATTATATTTTGTCTAGTGGATATATTTGGAAATATTATTTATTTCTTGCTTTGATCTCTGACTGCAAAATAGAGAGAGGGTATTTGATTTGGGTTTTTAAAAACATGGATTGCTAGCAACAGCTGTGCATTGTGATTGTAATCTGATGGTACAAGTTTCAGTAACACCTGAAGTGGCACAGAATTCCTGTATGCTTGACTTTTGAAAATGTAGAAATTTCTCTCACCAATTGCATGCAATTCATTTAGAGGTCAGCAGGGAAGCATAAGTAGTAATACTAGAACAGTAAATGTCACCTTGTAACTTCCTTCTTGGAGATTAATTTAATCATATTTGGGTTCCAAATGAGTGGTAATGATGGTCATAATGTCTTTTTCACTGGGACTCCCCTGTTGGGTGGCCACCTGGTCAAAACCCTTGGCTTTCATCTCCTACTACAGGATGGACACTTGGTCCCAGAGCGCAGCTGCCTTTGGGAGGGATGTACTCTTCTTCTGTGTGACTGACACTGCCCCCGCCACTGCTGCTTGCTTCTTCTTCTTCTTCTTCTTCTTCTTCTTCTTCTTCATTCATATCCCGCCTTTCTCCAAAGGCAGATTACAATACAGATTAAAAAGTTAAATGAAAATATAACATATATAATTTAAACAATCATATATTAAAACAATTCAAATACTAAAATGCATTAAAAACAGTAAAAATAAAAAACCTATATACTGACTCTTAAACTTTAAAACCAGCACCACACAGCATGAAGAGCTTACCTACAACAGTTTGTAAAGGCCTGGCAGCACAAAATGTTTTAACCTGCCACTGGAAAGAGAGCAAGGATGGGGCCAGCTTGGCCTCTCTAGGGAGGGAGTGCCAAAGTGTGGGAGTAGCCACCAACAAGGCCTTCTCTCTTGCTCCCACCATTGAGCCTGAGAAGTTGGGGAAATAGAGAGGAGGGCCTCTACAGATAATCTTAAAACTGTAATGGGCTCATACAGGGAGATGCAGTCCTTCAGATGACCAGGATCCAAGTGATAAAGGGCTTTATAGGTCAAAACCAGCACTTTGAATTGTGTCTGGAAATTAATCTGCAGCCAGTGGAGCTGTTTAAACAAGGAAGTAATATGCTCCCTGTAGCCAACCATAGTTAACAACATGGCTGCAGCTCTTTGGGCCAGCTGAAGTTTCCAGGCATTATGGAGAATAGTTTGTTAGTTTCCCATTTTGTGTCAGTCACAAACACCATGAAGATGAAGAATCAGGTTGCTTATCTGCAACTGTCATTCTTTGAGTGGTCATCTGTGACTTCACACAAAATGGGTTTCTTGCACTTGTGGAGTGCTAATTTTGGAACACTTGAATTTAGTTGTTGATCAATTTTTCCTTCTCAGCTGTGACATTCAGAGACAGATTTTACCATCATCACCATATTTGGCATGCACCACGCTTGGCATGCAGTAACATCTAATTCTTCTTTGTGGTCTCTATGGGCCTCTACAGATGGGCAGCCATGGGCCGCCCTGAGAAGCCGCAGATTGGGACCGAGGCTGCCTCACGACTTGGCCCTGATCCGCCTTTATGCCACCTCTGAAAAGGAACGCTAAAATAGCGCTCCTTTCAGAGGAGCCAAAAGGGGCGCCAAAAGAGGTACAGGGAGCCTCTTCCACGCTCCTTCCGGCTCAGTGTGTCCGGACGCTGAGCTGGAAGGACATCATCCGAGTGCCCGCCGTGAGCAATGGCGAGTGCTCCGATAATGTCCTCAGGACGGGGTTGGGGCGCCAAGCGTCCAGCTGCCCCTCCCCTTCCTGGGCTTGAAGACGGCGCTTTTCACTGTCTGCATCCCCCCTGTGTCTCACACAGTTGGGGTTTATGCCTATTCAGGCACTCCCGTCAGACAATCCCACCCTCTCTTGCCAACCACACATACTCCAGCTTCTCAAGCTATTCTCTCTTCAGTTTCTCTCCATCAGCCAGCAGAGAGACTACCTTCTGTTCTCTTGACTGAGTAGATCTTCCCTTCTCTGTGACTCTCTTTCTGAACTGTTTTCCTCTCCCCTTCCTTTAGCCTACCCAATGCCTCCTCATTCATTATCTCCTTCTCAGCTTATAAAACAAAAAACCTTTCCCTATCCTTCATCTTCCCCTTGCCCCAGTTCCCCCTGCCCCTTCGAGCTTATGACCTCTACTTCAGTCTTTAAGCACTGCATTTCCTGCAGCCACAAATTACCACTTTCAGACATACATACCCTGCGTTTATTCTGTTTGGGAGAGTAGCATTTGGTAGAGAAGTATAAAGTTTGCCACAGCTTCATGTCCTAGGCACCCAAGAACAGAGCATGTAGGCTCATGTCACATGTCTGGTAGAAGTCTCTGCAGGTTGCCAAGAAGGTTGCAAACAGCCAGCCACTCTATATGGCTTCTGCAACCATCACCAAACTTAAGGAGCCAAAGTCCTTCTCTGTACCAAAGTCAGCATCAGTTTTGACTGCTGTGACTGCACAGACTAGCACATCAGTGTCCACTTCTGTTTTGGTCCTGAAGGAGATGCCTCCTACAACTGCCCTACAAGCTATTGCAATATATATATATCAGGAGAATTAGTCTTGACCCCAGTTTTCTAAATGGCTTTTTCTACTCACTCCAAGTCCACTTAAGAAGAGAACTACTTCACCTGATGACTATTCAGCCAAAAACCTGTCTGGCCCAGGACCGAAGGGGAAATGTCAAAGAGTCCAAAGAGTAATCTGTTCTGGCCTTGGCCATCAAACCTGAACAAATAAATACACCTTTGGTACAAATTCTGACATCTGTGGCATCGGTAGTGCCCTCTCTTCTACTTGCACTCTCAGTTGAGACATGAGTCTCAACGGCTGAGGTTTCAGAGACCTAATTCTGCTGCACAGCCAAAGGATAGTCCCAGAGAATAGGAACTGGATTGTCATTGCCATCTTTCACCATCATCTCAACAAGATTGGTCACCTCACCATGATTAATGGCCCTTTCAAAGGAAGAGATCATGTGCTTCCTTCAGAGTCTGCTGATTCCCCCCTTCCTTGGTTTTGTATATTGATCACTACCTGATGAAACACCTATGGTAGGAAGCCCCCATCCCATACTATTCCTGTTCGTGATCATACCATGATTAGTACCACCATGACTACTGGAGATACCATCATCCACCTTGTAATCAGTACAGAAGCTGTTCATAATCCCCTTATGATTATTCTCTGGTGGGTTCATCTGGACACCAAGATCAGCCCCAATACAGAGACTATCCATGACACCATTCATCATCTCCAAATCTACTGCCTCATCATTTTTTGAGATCACCTCAGTACAACCTTTGCTGTTCACCTCCAAGGACAACCACTACTTTGTTAAGGCCTTCTTCTTCTCCAGCACCAGTAGCATCTACTATCATTGCTTCCCTCCCCACAGTCACGTCAATGATCTGTACAACTTCTCTTCTGAGTATCATCCCACACGTAGCTCTGCTTGACAGTTCACTACCACCAGTCCCTACCATTACACCTCCACTGGTCACAGTTTCATCTACCACTTTCATCAGATCTTCTGTTTCTCCAAATCCTCAACACCGTGACCCACTAGGCTCTGAGTATAATGCTGATTCTTCATTTCCAGACTCTTCCTCCCCTCTGACATTTCCCCCACCCAATAACCTTGAAGACACAACATAGACTTCACCACCATAGGACATTAACCTGTTCGCTTACATTGTCCTCCAGATGGCCAAATCCTTAGGTTTGGAAGTTACATCCATTCCACCACCTTTATTAGAGCCTGTGTTCCAACTAATTGACTCTCAGACTCCAACACTGGCCATGATTCTGCATTTACCAGCCTTGCATGAACTTCTCAAACAATCTTGGCAGAAACTAGCCTCTTTGCCACTTACATCACATTTCTACATATTCCAATACCAAAGTCTACAATGGTAGAGACCTTCCAATCTAAGAGTACAGAAAAGGTTCAGTTAATACCTGTTAATGGGGAGGGCAGGCATTTGGATATGTTTGGCCCCAGGTTCTACTCTTCCTCAGCCCTAGCAGTGAGAGTAACGAACATGCAGGCTTGCATGTCTGTTTACTAGCAGTTCCTCTGAGATAAGATAATCCCCTGAATCCCAGATCTTCCAGAGGACCAACAATTGCAGTTCTCTAGCTCCATCAAGATAGCTCTTGCTCTGTCTACCCAACAAATATGGTCAGACTATTATTCTGCAGATTGCTCAGCCAAGGTCATGTTAGGAACAGTGGCTCTTTGGCATTATGCTTGACTGAGTTCCACTGGCCTTATAGAGTTTATTACAACAGGGGTAGGCAACCTTTCCCCTTTAAGGGCCGAGGGACTTCGGCTCCAAGAAGCCTCAGCCACGTTGGCCAATAGTCCCATGTTAGCCAATAGCTCCTGGGATTCTGGGAGCTGAAGTCCCTCAGCCCTTAAAGGGGAAAGGTTGCCTACCCCTGTCCTACAACATTAATGATATATTTTTGACAAGGTATACTGGATTGTGACTTCAAGGTGGGGCATCCCTCACATTCCTCTGTGAATGTGAAGCGTCTCTGCTTCTGCTCCAGAGAAAGGATGAGGATTCCTTGGGGATACGTTTATTCTCAGATGGTCCAACAACCTGATGTATCATTTTTCTTCCCTTTCCATTACTCATAAAAATCATTGTGAAACTCACTGTGAACAATTTTGATTACACCCTATGGCCCAGACAGCCTTGGTTCATCCCACTCTTCCACCTGTCTCAGGGACAGATCATGTCTCTTCTGCCTACACCAAATCTGTGGTTGCACTCTCAAGGGCAAATCATCCATCCTGACCTCAAGATGCTCAGGCTGGCAGCATGGAGAATAACACTGTAACATCTCCTCCTCACCTTTCTGTGATCTTGGCAGCATCTGGGCAATCTCCACCAAGTAATCCCATCCATATAAATGGGACAAATTCTGTTCATTTGCATTGGCAAGACTTGAATCCCTTTTTCCTGTGGTGATCTGAACTGTTCTTCACTTTCTGTTAGACATTTAGGAGAAGGGCCCAGTCTTTTCTTTGCTAAAGGTTTATGTCATAGTGGCACACCAACCTCCATCCCCAACAACGCTTTTCTGAAACCCTGTTGTCAAAAATTCCACAAGGGCCTGGTGAACTTCTGTCTTCAGGTGACTCCTCCTACACAGCCTTGGTTGCTTTCTTTGGTTCTTTCCCAACTGATGCATAAATCCTTTGGATCTCTCACCAAAATTGATAAGTTGTTACTTACTCTAAAAAGTAGTGTTCTTCATGGCCGTTACCCCATCGAGGAGCATTTGTGAGTTCATGACATTGTGATCTCATGAACCCTTTATGGTTTTTCATTGGAATAAGGTGGTTCTGTGACTGAACACCACATTCTTTCCCAAAATGGTGTCATAGTTTCATCTAAACCAAAATATCGATTATATCCTTAACTACCTCTCCTGAAAATATCTTTCTACTGTTTGGATATGTGACACATTGTATCATTCTGTGTTTATTGTACAACATCATTTCATGTACTAATCGCCTCTTAGTTTCTTATGGTGACCCTAATGAAAGGCAGCAAGTCTCCCCCAAGCAGCTCTGAAAATGGATCATGAAAACCATCAGACTTGCTTATGCACTGGTCAAACAGCCAGTTCTCACTGACTTGAGAGCACAGTCAGAGTGGTGGCTTCTTTGTATGCTCTACTTCATGGCATTTCCCTGCCATAACATTGCATAACATTGGTCACAGCTCTCTACTTTCATTCACCACTATAGACTAGATTGTAGAGCCAGAGCTGATTGTAAGTTTGGATGGACCATCCTATGCTCTGTTCTTCAGTGATCTGATCCACCAGTCTCTGGTAAGCTTCACAGTTGTGTGAGGCACAGAGACTACAAAGAAAAACAGGTTGCTTATCTGTAACTGTCATTCTTTGACAGGCCGTCTGTGCCCTCACACAAACCTGTTCTACCTCCCCTTTTTCAGGTCCCTGTACACTACATGGCGACCTTTGAAACTGAGGGGACAGTAGCTTGGCAAGCTGGAATATGCACAATAGGCGGGGGGAGGGCACTTCCCGCCAAGTTACTCAGCTCTAGAACTTTCCGGCTGGAGTCTCTACACAGGCACAAAACCCAATTGTGTGAGGGCATAGGTGACTGTTAGAGGAATAATAGTTGCAGGTAAGTAACCTGTTATTCTTTGATATTCAGAATCACATATCATTAGTATACGATCGAATTCAGGATTTGCCCCTCCCTGTTGGGTCACTTTAAGCCTTTACAGACTGCCAGAAATAATGCAACTTGAGGCCACTTTAACTATCTTGGCTTAGTGTTAAGGAATCATGGGAACTGTAGTTTATTGTGGCACTAGAGTTCTCTGACGGAGAAGGCTCAATGTCCCAGAAAAAAATACAATTCCCATGACTCCTAGCACTGAGCCAGGGCAGTTAAAGCACCCTCAAGCTGCATCATTTCTGGCAGTCTGTAAAGGCCCTTTGTGAGTTCACCATCTGTGGCTTTGAGAGAGGAGTATATAAATGATACTGTAGAAAGAGGCTATTGAACCTGTAGCTAAGGGGGGATGCAGACGGGCCGCCCTGGGAAGCGGAGGATAGGGGCCAAGGCTGCCCCACGCCTTGGCCCCAATTCTCTTCAGTCTGATATGTCTATTCCTCAAATGGGTGATAAGCTCTTACTTTCTGTGTGCAACAGACTTACGTCTTTGTAGAAAACCTCGTAAATTTGTATGTTATGGTGGGCATATTAAGCCTTCTGCAGTGTCCTCCCAGAAACTCTCTAAATCAGGGATGGGCACCTTCAAACACAGCAGGGGACATTTTTTCTTCCTGCACCCATCTGGCAGATTGCAACTGCACGTTTCAACATGTCCAAAGTGATGTGATGTCACTTCCATTTTCCATTTTGACCATTTCTCCCCTCTTTTTTGTCTATTTTAATAGGGGAGATAGGGGAAGGTTCAGGGAAGTAAATTTGTCTTTTTAGGCAGTTTTGGGGCACGTATCATGCCAAATTCCATCAGATAATTTTAAAGATGTTTAGGGGGTGTTGCGGAGCTTCTGGGAAGTCCAGTAGGGGAAGTCCTTTTGAGAAGTCCAAAAGGAGAAGGGAATGAGAAGGGGAATAAGTCCAGCAGTTCTTCTCTCCCTCTGAGGCCTGGACTATGGCAGATAGACTGGAAGGAGGGCACTTCTTACTCTGGCCAGGCTCCCTCTAAGGCTGGATGATGTCAGATGGCATGGAGGAGGGCTTGCCTTTTCACTTTAGGCATTTGAAAGATGCAGTTGCACATTTCTTTGAGTTTACAGATGACCACTTGAGAACCACACTGTAAGGAATCTGTCTTTCTGAAGTTATCGAGAGATTAACTTCATTTGTATTAAGAATTCTGACAGAAGTTGTGTAAGGTGAAAATTGTGTGCTAAAGAGAGTCCTAAAGTGGGGGTGGGATAATCTGGCTGTCCAGCCATTGTTGTACTGCATCCCCCAGCATTCATCATCCTAGGCTGTGGTATTTATGCTTGCTGGAATTTACAATCCAAAAACATTTGGATGGCCATAGGATTCTTACTCCTGTCATTATTGAGTCCCAGTACTGGGAGATGGGTGGGATATAAATAAATATAACTCTTAGGAGAAAAACAATAATGCTGGGAAAGGTAGAGGGAAGTAGAAGAAGAAGAAAATCACATGCCAGATGGATGGACTCTATTAAGGGGGTCACAGATATGGGGTTGCAGGAATTGAACAGAGCAATGGGGAACAGAGGGTCTTGGAGATGTCTCATCCATAGAGTCGAGATCGACTTGAGGGCAGTTAACAACAAATAATAAATCAATTATGAGGATAAGTATTGGTATTCTCAGATCACTGGCACCATAGTTGAATGTTGAAACTGAAATAGGCAGGGTTGTGTTTATATGCATTGATGGCATTATACATAAAAGAAAATCATAAGTATTCAGATAAACAAAAAAAATATTGTTCAGTGCATTTAGTGCATCCTTCTGGCTTGTTTTTGTGTTGCTTGAACTTTGGGTGTTTAAATTATTAGTGAACAGTTTTCAACATTCTGTTTTCCCCCTCTCAGTCCCATTTTTTTCCTCTATTCCAGATGGCCTTGTATCTGCATGCAGTACTGGTACCCTGTATTTTTTGGCCCTGTTAGATATTGATAGTGTTATAGTTCTCTTTATATGGCAGGCCTTATTTGATTTGATCAGAAACGACTTGTTTAATTTTGGAAGAAATCTTTCATATGTACAAGCCAATTGTTGCTAAAACGCTGTGCTGTTTATAAATAGACCTTATGGTTTGGGATATAAAAATATTTACCAATTAAAGTTGGCATCATTTTCATTTATGCATACTGTCGTCTGTTTATTTCCAAGAGCTATTGTTTACTTTATAGCTTCAGGTCATGAGATAAAATCTAATTATTGGAAGTAAAAGCAAGTATCAAATCTTTGTGATTCACCTTTTCTTTCATACTGTTTAACTGCTTTGACTTTAAAGTGTTTAGAACTATCTTGCCAAATATAAAATTAAAGGATGTGCTGAATGTTAGTGCTGAAAATATTTCTTATACATACATGAAAAATGAGTTTGCACTTAAGAGCTGTAAGAGATAGAAAGTAAAAAATATTTTAGGTATACAATACGACCCCCCCTACTGTGGAGAATATGTTCCCAAACTTAGAGTGGAAATGCAAACCCTATTGAAATGAATTATTTCTGGAAGAAGCTGACCAGAGAGTCTCACCAGAAAACCTAGTGATTCCTAAAGAGAATACCTCTCTAGGCATTTTTATGTCCCCAAGTACAATTCTTTGATCAACACTGCTGGAAGCATACCGTAGAATCACACTGAAAGCCCTAGAAAAAGGCCTAGAGAGAACGTAATTTTTTGGATGTGGGTAAGTGAAACCATATGTATTGGTGTCACAGATTTTGGAGTCCTACTGTGTATGAACTTCATGCTGTTCAGAGCACTTTATATACTTTATTATCTAAATCATACTTACAGCACATTTGCAGGTCTGCTTAGCAGTAGTATCCTATATTGGGATCTGAGAGTACTGTGGCAGGGAGAAGCTCCCCTGAATCAGTGATGTTGTGGCTAAGGTGCAGTTTGAATAAAGAGTTTTCATTGAAGTTTATACTAATTGCTAGCACATGACATCAGGTCTATACTAGCTGGAATCCTTGCTGACAGCAGTTATTCATATGAGACTTCAACCAAATTGCTTAACTTCTTTGCATTAATTAAAGGAGTGGATTTTTACTCTTCATGTGTGAAATAATTCTTTTCAAGCACAGCCTTGCGTATCCTGGTGCTTGAATGCTGGTTGTACAGAGTTGAAACAAAGGATGTGATTCACCCTTGTGGATCAATTTAATTTTTAAAGGTGTTAGGAATCTAGATTTCAGTCACATCTCACCACTTTCCTCTCTGCCTAAAAATGGAGAGGTTTTTTGGGGGGAGTGTAAGCTGTGAAGGTGAAAGAGGAACTGTCTTAGCCATACTGCAGAAGGGTTGCCCAGAAATCCTTAAAAGAACTCTGAAGAAGAATCAGCATCAAGGGAAATGCTTATTTATTGAACTATGAGATGACTTAGCAGAAATACCTTATTTTCCTGCGTATAAAACTACTTTTAAACCTGCAAAATCTGTTGTTAAAGTGGGGGGGGGTCGTCTTATACGCTGGGTATAAGGATAAGGAGGACAGAGGTGCTAAAATGTTATATTTTGGCTGGAAAAATGGGGGGGTCGTCTTATACGCCGGAAAATACGGTAGTTGATCTTAAGAAAATTTTGGATTCTGAAAGAGTTGGTGACAGGCTTGAGATCCACATAGTACATTGGAGGGAGCTCTTTATTCTACTTTCTGTTTGTATCCATAATCTCTCCTCCTGCCCCACCGTACTAGCATAAGACTGTTCTTTGTGCGTACCCCTTGAATTCAAAGTTTATAACCTTACGAAAAGTAAAATGTCAGGTGAAGCTTTTTCCTTTGATGAATTTTGTGGGTTTTTCATTGGAATCCCAGCTTTGGCTCCTCCAGAGGGCTGTGCTCTCTTCCCCGTGACACTGTCATCTCAGCTTTTTCACATGCTTCTCCCATTCTACAAGTTTGAAATACCTCTTACAAGTCTTAATTACTAGCACTAGAAGCGTTGAGGTGAAATATTCTGGTATTTTTGCTCCCCCTCCCTTTTGGCCCACCACTGTAAGTATGATCAGCCAATATATGTGATCAGTATTTTTCAGTGGTCACTTTTAACATCATGCATAGACTCTGTTCATGCACAATAACTTTTATGATAGATAGCAGTTACATTAGCTTGCATTTTAACCCTCCAAAGTTGACATGTTTTTTGTTTGTTTTGTTTTGATAATGGAATAATTTCTTCAACTTTGTGATTGTATTCTTTGATGTAAGTCCACTAATTGCTCTCATTAGTTATAGTAGTACTGTAATTCTGCTTTGATACTCACTTTTATCATATCTAGTTCAAGATTTCAAATATGCTGTCTAGATTAGGTAGTTATCTGGGCATGTTTATGAAACTGTTTGAATTGGGGAAATTCTGTCTTCTAATTATTAAAATGAAACTTCTTTCCAGTTGAAACTGCTTAAAGCCATTGGATATCTTTGGAGCTTAAAACTGTTGACACCATTAAAATTATCCTTAAAATAATATTCCTAGGTCTCATGGATCAATGACTGTAACTTACTTCCTCACACCTTCTGCCTTGGTCCTTACAAATGCCTACCAGCAGTAATTCTTTTTGACCTCAACCTATGTTGCCACTGATATATGTCTGGTCAGACAGTTAAACTCACACCAAATCACTCTGAAGTAATTCAGATGTCAACTTTATTCTAGACCTAAACAACAACTAAAAAGGAAAATGTGGGAATGGTGAAACAAGTTTAAAAGCAGATAAGAAAGCCATGCCTTGAAGACTTCAGAATAAAGTAACTGAAGAGAACCAGGTTAGGGAGCAGATCTATAGGCATAACTGATCAAACATGACACAAAGGTCTGAAACAGAAAGGCGAAAAGAAGTGGCTTCTGGCCGCTTTGGGTGCATGGTATTTATATAACACACTTCCCCAACATGGCCCAAAGCTGTTCTGATACTGTGCTCCCATCTTTTGGACTAGAGCAAAAAGAGTCGGGATAATCTGGCTCCTTGTGGTGCGGGTTGGGGCCAGCAATGCGGTCTGCTTTGGGAATGGGCCATGCAGTTGCTGCGGTCCCAGCCCACTTGCAGCAGGAGCAGCTTTGGGCTTTTCCTTCCCACCCATCTGTTTCAGCCCATAGTGTCAAGCCTGATCAGTTGCTAACAAGTCTGGGGGAGCACAGTGTTACAAACCTGGCACAATAAAACTTGTAGTAAAATAGCCAACTGTCAGCACTGAAGGCAATCTAATGTAGATTATAAAGCTGTGAAACTGAATAACTAAGGGCCAATGCAGACTGGCTGTTTGGCATACGGCTGTGTGGTGTCAGGACGGTGTCAAGGTGGGGTTGGGGCGGCCGTCATGCAGCTGCTCCGCCCCAACTCCACCCCCAGGCTGGGCCTTTGGATGGTCTGCAACATCCCTAAATTGGAGAACCCAAACTATTCTATTTTTAGCAAGAACAAGTCATCTTGAAATTGGAGAATGTCTGTACAAATATGGACAGGTCAGAGTGCACAGTTTAGTGCCTACAACCTATTCCCAGTTACAGGGTTTAAATCTATTAATTTATTTTTAATAATAATCTATTAATGAGATATTTCTAAGAAGTGATGCTTTAAGATGATGTGACATACATGTTTCTAGCAGGAAAATACAATAGGTAGCAATGATTGGAGTGGATCATACCCCACTGTAAAATACAGGTAGTAGTGCTAATCATCTGATATCTTATCTAAATTTTGCCACATCTCAAGAATATGTAGAGAAGTATTTCAGATTTTTCTTTGTGCTCCAACAGACACATGTCTCCTCAAAGTAGGTGGCTTAGGTTGCAGTTTTACTAATAATTACACACCCAGCAGACAGAGTTAATAAAAAACGATACAAGGACGGATGACGCAGTTCTACTGCTGAAGCTAAATAGGTGTAGACCTGTAAACTGTCTAGATGGTACTCTAAAGGGTGAAACAGACCACCCTGAAGGATCAGGGCTGCAGCAATCACACACCATGGCCCTGATCTGGCTATTTCCCAGTTGAAAAAGAAGTGGCAGAAAGCTGGTTTTTCTGCTGCAGCAGCTGCTTTTTGGTGTTTTTGCAGCACAGCGTGCATACCGCTGCACTGTTGGAATGGTGTAATGCCACCCACTGTGTGGTCAGCGGGGTAGTGTGACACTGGCTTGGGGGTGCATTGGGGTGTGTGCTGTGCATGTGCCACGCCCCAATTTGCCGGGAAGTCACTGATTCGGGGGAGTCTGTTTCGCCCCTAAGTTTTTAGAAAGAACATTTGGTTATAAACAATAATATGTATGCGTGATTAACCAAATTTGGTTACTGAAATGATCCTTGATTTTTATGGTAAATGTTTTCAAATATAACTTTATACCTAACTTGCATCAAGATTCTTTTGGTTAAATATTTTATTTGTTTATCTTGTTCTAAATAGCCTTTTAAAATATTGTTACATTGGTGTGTTTATACAAAACAGCAAGCCAGGGATGGTGAAACCCTGGCTTGTTAAGTATAGGCAGATGCATGCTGCTCCTATGTTCCTCACAAACAACCAAGCAAATAGGAACATCGGTTCTTGCCTGATGTACGCCCATTTCCAGCAGAGAAGGATCGATCCTCCTTAGTCTAGGAGTAAGAGGGGAGGAGTAACCCAGACTCAGGAGGATCTCTCCCTCTCTGCTGGGAAAAGGAACGTTGGTTCTTACCTGATGTATGTTCAGGATCTCTCCCTCTCCACTGGGAAACTTGGCTTTTTGTGTCACTTGTTGGGACATAGGTTCTTTTCTCTTTTGTTCTCTCCTACAAAATCAGAGAGAGTCTACAGCTTGTTTTTGACTTCTTTGTTTTTTGTAAGAGTACAAAGAAGACAAAAGTTGTCTATAGCTAGATGATAGAATAAACTGTAGAGAAAAACTGAAATTGTCTGTATAGCTACTCTTAGTGCAAGCTGAGTGTTGTGTTTTTTTTAGTTTTAAAAAATGTATTATATTTATACGCCACTCTTCAGAAATGCTTTCAGAATGGTTTACAAATTGGTAATTAGACAGTTCCCTGCCCTTTGGCTTACAATCTAAAGTCACAACACCCAAGGAAGGGGGATGGCAGTGGGAAAGGGGGTTAAGTCCGGCAGAAACTGCCTCTTATTCGCTCCCTCTGAGGCTAGGGTGATGGCAGTTGGAATGGAGGGAGAGACTTCCTTCTGCTTCTGGCCTCGGCATGGTGAAGCTGCCTCTTATTCTCTTCCTCAGAGGCCATTATGTACCATTGTGCCACTTGTTCATGATAAGCTACATTTCTCATAGAGTCCTGGCTTGTCATGTTTGAGAATGTCCCTATTGCCATATAATTTTGAAAAATGACCATACATCTTTTAATAAAAATAGACATTTATCTAGATATTGCCATGCATCTTGTAATATGTTTTGAATATATATTTTTCAATATGAATTTACCCCCCCCCCCCATGTGAGTCAGCAACATTACCTCCGTCACTGAGCCTATCTTGAAAACTACTACCTCCTTTCATCTACTTTAACCTCCATTTGAGTTTAGGGCTGTAATGAAACCCATTATGGGTAAAAGGTCTATGACTCAGTCATTGAGTCTCTCAAATTTGTGGCTTTTTAAATTGTTGCCATTAAAGCTTTATTAGTTTGTCATAAAATAAGTAATAATCTAAAATTTATTCATGTTAGCATATTACAACTTTGCTTTTGTTATATATTAGGTTTATATGTTTACATTTTCTGGAATTTGGTGTCCTCAGTTTAATAGAAAATTTGTTTAAATTCTGCAAAACCTTATATTGAAGGAATCTCTATTAGTTTAGATTTGCATTCTGTATCTTATAATTAATGGAAGGTAGAAGTACTTTTTTAACCAATATACTTGACTACAGGATGAAAAAAAAAAACCAAAAACTTTTTTTGTATTTCAGGTGTGACCATGTTCATATAACTGCCACAATTTTAAATATGCAGAACCACCAGAGCTTATTTCTCTTTTTGTAATATTTAATTTAAATAATCAGTTTAAATAACATATCTTGTTCATGTATATGTTGCATAGCAAAAATGGACATTGCAAATATAGCTAAAAGGGAGTTTTGCAACAAATGGTAGTGAGGGAATTGAGGAACACAATGAAGGTTAAATTTCAAATGTTGAAAGCTTCTTTGTTCTTCTCCCTCCCCCCAGTACACCACAGCTTCACATTAATTAATCATGTTCAAGTGAACAAACAAGGTAAAATATCTATGGAACAGTCGTGGAATTGAGAGCATCTAAAGAACTGCCCTTCACATATTCTGTGCATTCTAATTGTTTAAGAAGGAACAGAAGTTGCTGTGCTACCTTATTGTATTTTTCATCCATTACATTTGGGAACATTACTATGGTTTGCTTGTATTGAATGATGGTTTTGTTTCTTGGTGTTGACCATCACATTTCTTGAAGAGATTGCCTCTGCCTTCAGGAATGTAAGATACTTTGCACTCTTGCTCTTTTACCTTTCTTGTGTGAGCAGCTTCAAGCAAATGCAGATAAAACATAATAGGGAAGTAGGGAACCATTCTGAAGAGCCTAGACATAAAGTTACAGTGGGCTGTTGGTACTGGCTGGGTTTTGGTTTGAGGACCCTGCATAGATACCAAAATCCGTGGATGCTTGGATAAGTCCCATTATATACAATAGTATAGTAAAATGGTGTTCTTTGTGGTCTTGGTGAATCACACAAATGGGTTTTCCTGCACCTGCACAGAGACATTTGGAGCCTTCTACAATCGCTAAGGAAGACTTTTTGTTGATAGCTCCGCCAACCCTATACATACCCCTACAGTTACCGTCCTTTTTTCTCAGTCACTTCACCATTCAAATTTATAACCATTTTTTGATCTCGGTCATGGCTTTGGATATTGTCTTCTCTCATTGGATTTTGGGTTTTGGCATAGATTCTTTTCTGGCTTTGACTTGGCTTGACTTCGGCTATTACTCTGTCTCATAATTTTGACTTGGTTTGATATTGTTGGATTTGACCTTGGATTGTTGACTATGCTAACCTCCATCTGTAAATATAATAATAATAATAATAATAATAATAATAATAAACTACTACTACTACTTTATTTTTTTATCCCGCCTTTTGCCATGGCAATCAAGGTGCCTTACATATAAAATTAAATTTAAATAAAACATGCCCAAAATAAACAATACTAAACAATACTGATAAATAACAGTTAACCCCCTTTTAATATATATATAAAATACAAAAATATGGCTTCCCAGTCCATGCCATTTAAACAGTGTGAATGTGGGTCTAAAATTGCAGGAAAAGACAAGTACTTCCGTTGCTTGCTCTGTTCAGGTGAGGGGCACAATATGCAGGCCTGCGCCATTGCAGGGTCTTTACCCCATAGGCTCATAAAAATCACCTCTCTCATCTCCATTCGATTCTGTATGAGAAGGCTTTAAAGCTGCATGTGCCACCGATGGCTACTGTCACAGTGTCCCCACAATTTCCCCATCAGAAAAGGCCATCAAGGACAAAGTCGGTTGTCATGAGGATTTTGCTTGCCCAAGCTCTTCAAGATTGAGCCACGAACCTACCTCGGCTAAACGTCGATTCGAATCCGCCTGTAGACTTGCATTTGAAGCCCCTGAATCCTAGGATGCCCCCGCAAAGAAGCAGAAGTCCTTGTTGACTCAAACCAAGTCTGTTCCCAAACCGTCAAAAAAAGCCAGTGAAAAGGCAGAGAAGAAGATGCACAAACATTCTTCTCATTCCTCTAGCAAGAAAGTTACCAGGTCAGAGACGTGACCTTCTGACAAGCCTGCCTCATTTACACCATCTCTCCAAGTGATGAAGGCTCAGACCACTTTGTTTCCGAAGGCGAGTTGGTAGACTCCCCCATGAGACAGTCTGAACGGTCTCCTTTTCCAAGACCTAGTTCTCCTCACTTGTCTACCAGGATTCTCTCTCCCCATGTTTGAGTGAGTGATTTTCTCTCGGTATCTCCACCTTACCAACCAGACTATCAGTACCCACTTTCTTCCTCGGTACTGACAGTCAGCATGAATTTGGACCTTGGACCACACCAAGCACCAGATCCAGCAGGATACAGACCGAGCTCAATTCTCTCCATTTTCTCTTGCCTGGTCAGGCGACTTTGTTTTTGACAGAGAGATGGGCCAGGACTACATGCCTGTTGAGCCTGAGTTCTATCTCCGACACCATGTTTGTGAAGTCTAGAGGCCTTCACAGCTCTCCTACGGGTTCTGTTATCTTACAGTTGGCTCCATTCTCCAGGCCTCATCCATCTGCATCTCAATCTATTCGCTTGGAACAACAAGCTCCACCTATTCCTACATACTTGGCATCCTTGGTAGACAGACCTTTACCAGCCCTTCCTCACACTCTGCACTTGGCCTTGCTGGACTCCTGGCTCCTCTTCCACTCGAATCCGTGCACGGTCTCCTTCTAATGCCCTCATGATCCACAAGTCAGCTTCTCCCATGGACAATGTCTGTTCATTCTCTGAACAAGTCATCAGGATGATCAACACACTGGATCTTGACGTACATCATGATGGAGACCCTCTGATTTCCATATATGGAGAATCTAGTCAAAAGTCCCTACTCCAGCTTCCGTCCATGTCCCACATTGCCAAGTGCAATGTTTCAAATGTCTCTGTGCAGGCACAGGAAAACCCATTTCTGTGAATTCACAGATGACCACTCGAAGAACTACAGTTACAGGTAAGCAACCTGTCCTTTATATAAAATGGCAAAATCGGGGTTAGAATCAGATCTAATATAGCTGATCCCCCTTGTTGCCTCTTTCACCTTCTGGACAATGAAATGATCTGCAAGAGAGATTTGTTGCACCTTAAAGTTTTTGGCAGAAGATACCATCCAAGTTCTCAGGCTGGCCAGAGGTCTGTAGTACACTCCCACAATGGTATCCCTGTTGATTCTCTCCTCAATTTTTACCCAGAGGTTCTCAACTTGGCTTCCAGGATTTAAGTCATAGATCTCTTCACAAATGTAAATATCCCTGACATGTCCTCCTCCCCTCCTGTTGTTCTATTTCTCTAAATAGAATATAGTAATATAGGTGGGCTGTCTATGATTTGATCATAGCTTTCCTGATTTCCAAGCAGAGAAGTCTTTTGATATACTCTTGTGAACATTTATCTCACAGACATGGCTTCCTCTCAGAGGAGGAGAGGCAAATACTGGAGAACACTTAATGGAGTCAACAGGAAAAAAAGGGAGATGAGTCTCCAAGTATTCTAGAGGTAGAATGTTGTTGTATTCCTTCAAATCATTTCCAACTTATGGTGACCCAAAGATAAACCTGTCATGGAGTATTCTTGGCAAAATTTGTTCAGGGGAAGTTTGTCTTTGCTTTTCTCTGAGACAGAGAGAGTGTGACTTACCCAAGGTCACCTAGTGGGTTTCTATGGCTGAGTGGAGACTCAACCCCTGGTCTCCAGGAAAGTAATAAAGTAGTGCTGCTGCAAAACCATCTGGCCTGCTAAACTCAATTCCTTTTATGAAAAGGCAAAGCAAAGAAAATGGTGACGTAGGGGGGAAGCACACGAGTGCTCCCAGGACGCCGCCGGATGGAGCGCCGCGGGACCGCAGCCTCCGCACCGCGGCGCTCCTGCGGCATCCCTAAAAGGAGCCCCAAATTGGCGCTCCTTTTAGAAGACAGGGAAAGTGCGCCCTAAACGCGTAGGGCGCACTTTCCCTGTCTTCCGCCGCAGCGTGTGAGGACGCTGTGGCGGGAGGTTGCCCTTGGAGCACCGGCCGTGCGGAGGGCCGGCAGCTCTGAGGACAACCTCGGGAAGAGGAAGGGCCGCCGCTTGTGCGGCTGCCCCTCCTCTTCTCTGCCTCCAAGACGACTCTTTTAGTCATCTGCCGAGGCCCTACATTAACAGGGATTATAGTGTTTAACTTTGCCTGATTTTTAACCCAGAAAAGCTGACAAACATACATAAATGTCTTATTCAAATCCTTCAAAGTCCAATTCCTATCAGTATGTCTTTGAGGGGAAGTGCCAAAGAGTTGCCACTGCTGCCATTTTTCCGCCAAGACATTCAAAAAGGTTAAATGGGGTGCTCTGGTGGAGAGAGTAGAGGGAGCTGATGCTTCCTTTAGGTGCTCCCTGGATGGACTAAGCTCTCTCCTTTTGCCGCTCTGCTTAGATAAGGGGATGATTTTTTTTTGGCAGGAGTTAAAGTAAGTACTTACTTTCACCCATGGATAAGTCAACCAAGTTTTTTGAAGTCAATTTTTAAACTAAAATTTCTAGAATTATACATTAGTATATACAGTATATTTCAGAGGAAAGAACTGGTAAAATTGCTTCTGATTATTCCTTGCCTAAGAAAACCATAAGAAATAAATGGTGTTGCCATACGTTGACAGGCAACTTGAAGGCATATACCCAGACATGCACTGTACACTTACACTCCAAAAATTATTTGACAGCAATTAACTACTGCAAATATTTACACTTTGTCAAATTTATGTTTATGTTTTCATGCCTTCATGTTTGTATGAAGTAAAAAAAGAATTTTGTCTGCCAGTTAACTAAATTCTGCAAGTAGACTCCTTTTGTGTACTTGTTACCATTAACTTTTGAAAAAAAATATTTTCCAGGGCTGATTTGTATTAGAACAAGGGGATTGTGGGGTTTTATTTTTGTTTTGGCTTTTTGGAAATTTAGTGCAGTTTGCTTATGCCAAGATATGCGGACAAGATCACTTTTGGATATTGATTCTCTGAAGATGCCAGCCACAGATGCAGGTGAAACATCAGGAATGCATTCTTCTAGAACACGGGACATCACAGCCTGAAACACCCACAAAAACAACTCAGAACTATTCAGAAACAATTATGAAAAGATATGGAATATAATTTTAAAAGATTTGCTGAGATGGAAAGATCTAAAATTATCAATATTAGGGAGAATAGATAGTGTAAAAATGAATATCCTGTCAAGGATGATGGGAGTTGTAGCTCTTCACCTCTGGCTCTAACT
>CM034706.1:48797149-48830898 GCA_020142125.1 Phrynosoma platyrhinos | reverse complement strand
ATAAGGCGCACCAGCTTCCCCAGCCCCGTGTTGGGGAAGAAAATGTGCATCTAATATGGCAAAAAATACAGTATATACAAATACTATATGCTCAACAAATCACAATCTCTACAAATCTCCTCAACTACCCACAATATCTCCAAACTACTCCACAAAACACATTGGCAAACATTGCAATTATTATAGCCATTGTTAATCACCACCCACTAGTTAGTTTCCACCCAGTGGGTGTGTACATTCATTTTGATTGGTTCACATAGTTCAACCCATGCTTAAGACCAACCCAAGTATTTCATCATTTTACCTTGTACACTTAATGAATCTCAGGTGTTTCCAATATGCATTCTATAACTCTGTCCTTGGCTCTCAAGACTTCTAAATTACATTAGCTTTTGCACCTGTGTAGCTTCATAATTGCTCTTGCTTAGTCATTGTGACTTTCACATACATATTTTATTTCTATCACTGTGTGTCCCATGCTGCATTTTCCTTAACATATCCTAACTAAGCTTTTGCATGTACCCCCAGAGTTGTTCTCCTGCTTTATGGTATTATTGCAACTGCTTCCTACTGTTCTTTTAAGAAGTGGTATATTCCAGCTCTCTGTGTCTCATCTAGCTTGGTCCTTAAAATAAAGTAGCAGGAGGACAAGATAAAGGAAAAAAGATTTTGAAAATGTCATGAATGAGAAATTTCTAGGAAGATTTCAAAAATAATTCAATCACTGTAGAAACTATTTAATAAATATGGAACCTATAGAACCTATAGATGTTACTGGGGCTTAGGTGGGAAGACAGGAAGGTGCTTTGACCTCTCATAGTTAATCTAGTAAAGTGATTGTCTCAATTTGGACATTCATTACCTTGGCTGATTAAGGTAAGATCTGTATTCTTGCATCCATGCACTCTATCCCAGTGCTTCCCCTCCCTTCCTCTCCTTTTTGCATGGGTTCTTGTAGGTGACATATGCCAGCATAGCTCCAAGTTATGCATGTCTATGTACTTTGAGTGATGTTATGGAATGAGGTATCCTGTACCTCCATGCAGCACACCTTGCCCCAGCTGTACAAAACGAAGCTGAGGGATTCCTAGTTGTAACTTCATCCCCGCCTTCTGTTTGGCTGCATGGAGGCACCTGGATGTATTGTGGCTCATTCAACCATGGATGGTTGAATCCGTGGGGTAAAGAATCCATGGATCAACTCTGTAGTGTAACAGTGCTATCTTTGCGTGAAGAAAAAAAGTTTTGCATATAGTTTTATTTATTTATTTTTAATCAGTTTAGCTGCTGACACTATTTGGTAATGTTATCTTTTGCTAAGATTGTTGTATCTGCATGGGCTGTCTGCTGAAATAAGCCTTGGAGATATGGTATTAAGGTGGGTTTAGTCATGAGAGAGAGTCACAAGGTGGTACTGGGGAATTGCTTTTTCTGCCTCTTGGCCTTTGGGGTACCAAAGGTTATTGTTCCCTATATTATGGGGAAAACATTTTCAAACATTTGAGATAAAGCTCTTCAGCTCTATTTCTTTGAAATGGCTGGTAAGGTATGGGATGGGTGAGATAAACAAGCTGTGGGTTTTAAAATTCTGCTGATATAGATGAAGGCTTATAACCATTTGCTGATAGGCTTGGTCTCCCTCTTAGAGTCAAAGTTTTACAGCTTAAAATGGTTCAGTTGCTGCAACCTTATCAACAGAACATGGGTTTAGGTTAGTTATATGTGTCCTGTTTTTGTTTATATCAGGTAGGCAACCTAAGGCCTGGGGGCGGATGCAGCCCCCCCGAGGCCTTTGGACTGGCCCCAGGCTGGTCCTGCTGCCACCACTGCCCCCCGCCACCGCCGCCGCCCGCCATGATGATATTGATTATTGTTGTTATTACTTGTGCTTGGGTTTTTCTTGGCAAAATCTCCACAGGAAGTTTGCCATGGCTTTTCTAGGGCTGAGAGAGTGTGCATGCATATATTTTATTTATTTATTTATTTTTTAAAATAAATATTTGTATTTATTTATTTATTTATGGTGCTTTGCCCCCCCCCCCCCAATTGTCTGAGGGACAGCAACCCGGCTCCTGGCTCAAAAAGGTTCCCTACTCCTGAGTTAAACAGTTAATATATTTCAGAGGTGGGGAAATACAGCCTAAGGCGATACCCCATTGCACCTCCAGGCCATTTTGTGCAGCCCTCATATCTTCCCCAAAGCCTCTAGAGCTCCCAAGTAATTTAAAATATTTTTCACGCAAAATATTACCAATAGGATGGCCCAAAGCACAGCCTGGAGAGAGCCCCCAGCCCAGAAAACCAGTTTTATAAGTAGAAAACTGGATAAAATGATGAAAATCTTCAGAAGTGAAAACTGGATTGCATTTTCAACTGATTTGAGGACCAAAAGAAAATACACAAAAGCAGTCCAGGATAGGGGTGAAAATTGGTCCCTACACAATTGGCCATCTTTAAGGAAACACATGAATCTCAGTCTAGGATTTCACCTATTTGTTACAACCTGACTAGTGTAGCAAATAAGATACAGCTGACAAATACCGCATAGTTAATAAGTAAGTTTTTTCATTGCAGACTAATATTATAAACAAATTGAATATCGGTACCTTTTTGTCAGGAAACTTTTAGGCAGAATTACATTATTTTGCAAAAGGCAATTTTGTGACGGATTTTTAGTTTATCAAGCAAAACTTAAGGAATTCTTTAAGACTGTTTCTGTGTCTGTCTGTCTGTCTCTCTTTTTCTGTATTGCCCTTCACAATTTGGGTATTTCCACACTTTTTTTAAGTAAGAGGTTTTCAGAGAGTCGTGTACATTAATGGATTATATTAATAGTATTGATTAGTGCCAGACAGTAGGAGTTGATGGCAGAATGTCCATTGTGAAATTTAATAGCATTACTGAAGAAAGTACCATGTGGCTGGTTAGGCAGGTGATGCGGCCCAGTAGTCTGCTGCATGGGTATTAATGTGAGCCCCTGTTTTTTCCACATGATTAAAGGAGGCCATCTGTTCTTTGTTAAATATTTACAAAAACTGCTTTTCTCTAAAAGACTTTAGTGGTTTGTGTGAGTCTAAGAAACAGTGAAATATTTCTGAATACTTTTAGAGATGTACCAAAAATAAAATTACTGCTTATCAAACAAAATAGTTGCCTACTGCTTATCGCACAGGATTACTTAACCTTTACTGTTGCTTTTACCAACTTGATAATTTTTTACTTAAAGGAGCAATAGCAAAACAATGTATTGGAAATCTTCAGTAAATCATATACTTATAGTAAAAAGTTGTTTGAAATTAAATAATGCTTTAGAAAAGGGGCCAAAATGACTTGCTTTTTGAAGAGAAAGTATGCAGAACTTAAAGTGTTCCTCACTTGTATCCTATTTTTAATTCCATTTTAGCCAATGGTGTCACTAGGGGGGTGCGGTGGGGTAGACCACACTGGGTAGGAACCCAGAGGTGGTGTCATCTGGTAAGGTAGTACAGCCTCGGGGGTTGTGGGCAACTTGCAAGGTTGGGGGGGGATGGCTGCCTTCTGGGTCCCACACGGCCATGGCCATGCAAGATTGAGAAGGCCCCGCTTCCCCGTACTCTGTGTCTCCCTGGGTGGGGATGTGATTGCTTTTAGCTTTAAAAGTGTGTGTTTAAATTGTTTTAATATTGTAAATAGCTTAATTCCATTTTAATGTTCACTCTTGTATTTTTATCTCTATTCTTGTTTTAAATTGTAAGTCACCTTGACTCCAATTTTGTGAAAAGGCAGGGTGGCTCTGCTGCTGCTGCTCTTCCAATCCCTTAGGCCACTGGGACGGGCAGTAAAGCAATCCTTTAAACATCCTCAACGTTGACAGGATCATATGAGGACAGAACTAGCATAGGAAATGGCATTAAGTACAAAGATAGTTTTCAAGCAACCAGCTTCAACAGTGCAGAAATTAAGTTAAGAACTTGTGGGGTAGGGGTGCCATGACTCGTTTTTGACTGCCAGTCTTGTTAGAAATTAGAATTTTGGAAAATCTTGTAATGATTTTGAGACCTATGCCAAGGAGGTCCTGCAGTTATAAGTTAAAAATTACAATATCTAAGAAGAGAATTAAGCTACATTCTGGTTGTTAGCAGCGTGTATAGAGTAGAATTATAAAGAAGTCAGGAGTGGATGTAAACAGAAATAAAACATCGAGAAAGAAAGGGAAGTTAGAACAGAAGGGAAAAGGCAGAGGAATGAATGGAAAGTTTATCTTAAACTGCATCCACACTGCACAAATAATCCAGTTTGACACCTTTTTAACTGCCATGTCTGAGTGCTATGGAATTCTGGGAAGTGTACTTTAATGGGACATTTAGCTTTCTCTGTTAGAGAGTTATGATGCTACAACAAACTACAATTCCCAGAATTTCATAGCATTGAGCAATGACAGTTAAAGTGGTATCAGCCTGGATTATTTCTGCAGTGTGGATGCAGCCTTAGAGGGCCTGATAGAATACACAAAGAAGTAAAAGAACAGAAGTGAAGTCTACTTTAGTCATGCTGCACCTGAAATATCCTCTCGTGGCCCCATCGATCAGATGGTGAGGATTGTGGTGTCAGGCTTTTTAAATTTATCTTGTATTGGGTTTTTTAATTGAATTGTTTTAAATTACTATTGGTTTAATATTATTTTAGGGGGGGGAGGGGGGGATGTTGTATTTACTGTTTTTTTTGGGATTCTATGTTTTATCTTGTGTGTTTTAATCTGTAAGCCGCCCTGATTGGATTACCATTGGGTGGGGTAAAAATAAATTTCATTATTATTATTATTATAAATATGTCCAGTTTGGGTCACCTCAATTCCAGAAGGCTGTTGACAAGCTGGAGCATATCCAGAGCAGGATAGCCAAAATGGTGAAGGGTCTGGAGGCCATGCTCTGTGAAGAGAACTGGGTATGTTTAGCCTGAAAAAAGAGACAGCCCTGTTTAAATATTTGAAGGGGTGTCAAACTGAGAGTGGAGCAAGCTTGTTTTCTGCAGGTTCAGAGACTAGAACTTGGATGCAAGCTACAGGAAAAGAGATTCCACCTCAAAATTAGGAGGAACTTCTGACAGTAAGAGCAGTTCAACATTGGAACACATTCCCTCCGAGAGTGATGGAGTCTCCTTCTTTTGAAGTTTTTAAATAGAGGCTGGATGGCCATCTGTCAGGGATGCTTTGATTTTTAGTTCCTGCATGGCAGAGGGTTGGACTGGATGGCCCTTGTGGTCTCCTTCCAGTGGCAAGTCAAAACATTTTAATGATGCCAGGCTTTTACAAACTAACGAGGGTTGGACTTTTAATATGGTGTGGTGTGGATTTTAAGGTTTTAAAAGTTTTATATATCATTTTAAAAGTATTTCAGTATTTTTAGGGTGTAATGTTTTAACTCATGTTGTTTAATTTTTTTTAAATCTTATACTTCTGTTTTGATTTTTGTATGGTTTTAACTTATATTGTTTTAAATATGTTGTTAGCTGCCTTGAGGAGTCACATTATTGGTAGAAAGATGGGATATAAATGTTTAAAATAAATCAACAAACCATGGTTTGTTTTCTAATCTATGCTTAAGAAGTGAGTTGCTCTAGAGAGATCACATAAACCATGGCTTCTTAACCATTTCTAATAAAACATGTTTTAACCATTTCAACTGCTTCAGGCTGCCATCTTACTTACCCAGTTCTTCTAAACCCTCCTGGCATCCTAGACAAAAATGTCTTGTCAGAAACATAGTGTAGAGATGCAGTAAGTCAATAAACATTATCCAAAATGGATTGGAGTTGTGTAATGTTTATCTGAGAACAAGAACAGGGACATTTAGATACCCGGGAGAACTTCATTAATATGAAGAGATAAGAAACAAAAAAATGAAATAAGATTGGAATGAGAATTAAAAGGTAGCCAGACAGAGGTGACTGTAGGAAAAGTTATGTCATCTGATAGAAACAACACACCTACCCAATAAAATAAAATAAAATAAAATAAAATGAGGAAAATGGCATATAATTCTGATCGAGGTAGAGCAAGCAGAATGTGATGATGCGTACTTATTTAGGGGGGAAGCAGACGAGGGCGTCCAGGATGCCCTGGGCCGGCGCGCCGCGGGGCCGCAGCCTCCGCAACACGGCGCACCGGCGGCGTCCCTGGAAGGAGCACTAAATCAGCGCTCCTTCCTCAAGACAGGGAAAGTGCGCCCTAAAAGCGTCGGGCGCACTTTCCCTGTCTTTTCCGCCGCAGCGCGTCCGGTCGCTGCAGTGGGAGGTTGCCCCCGGAGCGCTGGGGGAGGGCCGTGCGGAGGGCTGGCGGCTCCGAGGACGACCTCAGGGAGAGGAAGGAGTGCCGCGAGTGCGGCTTCTCCTCCTCTTCCTGGCCTCGGAGACGGCTCAATTAGCCTTCTGCCGAGGCCTTTAGTTTTATATATTACTTAATAAGTTACTGTATGTTGCTGAATGTTCAGTCTTTTCATTTCACTGTGAACAACCAACTTGAGCAGTAGTTTATTTAAAAAACTCTAGTGAATTTGGTACTTTATACACTATCTGTTTTTATTGAGAAGAATATAGTAATGAAAAAAAGTTTTACCCCATGCCAGTGCTTTTTATCAAGCCTTGGTTTGTAGCATAATTGTCTCTTATTACTTTGATGCTAATATGCTGGTAATAAACAGGTTAACACAATTTATATCGACAATTCATTTTATTTGAATAAAGGCAGAAAATGGTCACTTTGCACCGTCACATTTTCAGTGTTGGTAGAAAGGTAGAACAATACATTTTCTCTTAATGTCTTACAAATTTCTATTACCTCTTGTCTTTTACCATTTAATTCTGATCATGACAGTGTATTTTAGAGTTCTTGCACAAGCTCTTGTGAACCTGTTGTAATGGAATTAGAGCTTTTTGTTAAAATTTCTAATGAGTTACTATCCATTTTAAGGTAGAATATGTTGATGGTCTTCATGGGCTTATTATATCTTGTATGTTATTAGATTATTTTTGTTTTCCAAATCATTCTGGCTGCTCTGAAAAAAGTGGTTTTACAGTATTTTTAGTCAATAAAATTTCAGAAGACCAAACCTAAAACATATATTAAACTATTGCCTTATTTGTTTTCCCTAGCATTCTCCATCAGAATCCTTCCTAGAGAAATCAGTGCCAGACATGACTCAGGTTAGTGGACCGAATTCCCAGCTACTGAAAAGTGATGATTACCTTCCATCAATTGAACATCAGCCCCAACAGAAGAAAAAGAAAAAGAAAAACAATCACATTGCTGCAGAAGGTCCTGGCAAAGGATTTGGCAAGGAAGGTTTTCTCAGTGGGCTTGACAGCCAGGATCCTACCAGGAAATCACTAGACTGTTCCCAAGAAGAGAAAAAGAAGAAGAAAAAGCCTAAAGTGAAAAAAGATCCAAAAGAACCGAAGGAGAAGAAGGAGCCTAAAGAACCCAAGACTCCCAAAACCCCTAAGATCCCTAAAGAGCCAAAGGAGAAGAAAGCTAAAAACACCACACCAAAACCCAAGACCAACAAAAAGTCAAAGTATGTAATTTTTGTTAATGTATCAATATTCTTGGTTTAATACACTATTACAGATACAATCTTAAAATGATGTTTAGGTTGTTGGCAAACTTTTGATCCTAGAATGATACATAGAAAATAATTAATTTTTTAATTTCCAAAAAGAACTAATTTAAAACCAGGTGACACGAACTGGGCGAAATAGTGTACTATTTGTATTAATAGTTACCTTTGTTTTCCTCAAATGACAGATGTATTACATGCACAGCTATACAAAGAAGATCATAGACCTCAGTTTTCATCAGTTGTGTAAATCTGTGAAATACCTAGTGAAGATTTACTAGAGAAGGGATACTGAATTAATCCCTATCTTCCTTTCCAAAGGCAGGATTCAGATCCGAATTGCTTGTAGAAATAAAAATACATTTGTACTTATGTGTTGCATGCATGGCTGAAGAGCATCAGCACACTTTGTCACATTCCCTGGCCTCAGAAATGTATTATTATAACTATAAGTATACCTCAGTGAATGAACCCTATGTGTTTCTTTAACAAAAAATTTGGTACCAGAAGCAGAAATAACATAGAAAGAACAGGGTTTCTGCACCATAAAAAAGAAGACTAATTAAGTGTGTTGCTGCAGACATTTTATCCAAAGCTAATAGTATGCACATGTGAAATGAAATAGCCAGTTCAAATAAGCCTTGACAAAGTAAATAGAAACATTCTGAACTGTCTAGTGACCATTTGAAAGCTTCTTCCAAGATGTGTTCAGGAATAATTTTGCTTCTTTCACAAGCCTCCACTTTTCTTCTGGTTTCCATTTTGGTAGCTGGATTTCTAAATCCACATTTTAAAAATGTGATAGGATAGCTAGCAAGGCCGGTTTATCTGTTCTCTCCTTTTTTCTCTGTTTTGCTGTTTACAAAAGCTTATGAAGGGACTCTGAGAGCAGTTGCTGTTTATCTTTCCTGTTGTAGGCAGGCACATATGCCTGCAGTAGGATTGGCTAGAGTAGACTCCTGCTCTTTCCCAGTGCAAGCTTTAGTGCATTGTTTACTGCAGACATGTTGTCAACATGGTCTATGTTTCTCCAGCCCTCCTTTACTGTCCCTCCAATGTTGA
Organism: Phrynosoma platyrhinos; assembly: GCA_020142125.1. Lineage (NCBI taxonomy): Eukaryota > Metazoa > Chordata > Lepidosauria > Squamata > Phrynosomatidae > Phrynosoma > Phrynosoma platyrhinos. The sequence goes on along the minus strand of CM034706.1, from coordinate 48,822,244 downwards.
TGCTGCTGGGAAAAAAAACTTCCATCTAGATAGAGAAAGAAAAACAAAAAGGGAGTGCTGGATGGCATAAAAAGATTTTGTCAAAAGAAGCTTCACTGTGAGAGGCTTTGTTGACAGAATTATAGCTGTATTAGTTTGAGTAATTTGGAATATTGTATGTTTGAAACAGGGTCTTATATAACAGTATGTGAATTAGCCTGTATGGTGTCTAAAGATGCTTTGTTGTGCTGGAAAATAAGCAGGGGTCATTTATTTTGACAGTGAACAGCATTCCTTGTGAATGCTTTGATAATAAAACATGAGAGGATCTCAGTTTACATATACAGTCACCCCTCTGTTTTCACGGACGTCATGTCCATGGTTTTATATATTCACAGAGGGGTGACCTCTGTTCAAATCAATGGGGTGCGCCCTATAGTGCTTGAATATTCACTAATCTCCGTTTTTGCAGGGGTGTGTCTGGAATGGATCCCCCACGAAAACGGAGGGTCAGCTGTATGTCTAAAACACATGTAAGAGATAAGTAGGACTGGAAAAGGCTTTTGACTTGTCTTTGTTATTATTTTTTCACCTGTAGCTATTCTAGAGGTGTAGAAACATTTTTACATGTTTCCTTAGTTCTAAACTATAAGGAAAACTGTCTCAGTTTTTGAACTTGATTCTCCCGCCTCCAAGCTCCCTATCTCATGGAATTGAGTGGTCAAAATAAACTTTTTGAAAATGTATGTACTTCTAAATAAAAAGGAGATACTAAAAGGAGCTAAACTACCATATATACTTGTGTGTCAACCTCATGTATAAGTCAGAGCAGGTCTTGGGGCCAAAATCATAGATTTTGCTATGACCCATGGATACGTCGAAGGAAAAACTTAGGGTCATGTAACACTTCCTTCCCTCCTTCTCCTCCTGACCCCTCCTGATCACCTAACACCTGGTACTGGAAGAGAAGGTTTTAACATCAGATTGAAAAGGGAAGGAACTGGAGGGAAATGAGGTTTGGTGGTCAGAGAGGGAGGAGGAGGATGGGGAGAGTAGGTTTTAACATGGGATTGAGAAGGGAAGGAAAAGGAGGGAATTGGGGTTTGGTGGTCAGAGAGATCCAGATACTTCATACTTACATGCTTTGGGGGGGGGGGGTCGCTATGCTAACTCTGTAATTAAGTTTTTTCCTACCTCTTGTGTTGTTGAACAAAGAGGGAAGAAAGGATAGTAAAAGCTTAGGACTCTTTGAAAAAATTCCCAAGCATTATACTGATTGGCTGAACAAACCAGGATTGTAATATTAATCATAGCTTTTCTGTAAGTTTACTGATCAGTGGAAACAATGTTTAAAGCAATGCAACATCTGTGAAAGAAAGTTGCTCTTGTAAACCAGGGAATGCCAAGGGCTGAGAAATCTGGAACTCCTTCCCTAGATAAGCTAGAGCTTCATCCTTTCTTTCCTTCCAGAAGCAAATTAAAACATTTTTATGATCTCAGGCTTTTACAGAATGATGAAGGTTGGGCTTATAAATGCTATGCAGTTCAGATTTTAAGGTTTATATTTAGTTTTTTTAAATGCATTTTAATATTTTTAATGCTTAATATTTTTAATTTTATAAACTGTTTAATTATGTAATGCTTTGGTATTGCTTTTAATTTGTATTGTTTTAAATTTGTTGTTAGTCACCCTGAGTCCCTATATCAAGAGAAATCAAAATTTTAAGTGAATCAGTAGGTTGAACCATTATTCTGCCAAGCAATAGCTGCTGAACTGATCAGAGGTTTGCCATTTGTTTTCTTGCATTGTTGCAAATGAAAGGGAATTGGAATATGAAAAACAATTCTGCCATAGGTAATGATGAACACCAAATCATTATTATGGGTGTTATACTTCTTTTGAATCTAGTTTGCAAATAACAGGTGTGCAGCTCTAGTCAATGCCCGTACTAGTTTGCCAGGACGCATCTTAGTAATTGATTAGACGTTAGTAGTTGATTTACTCACTTCTCAAGCACTGAGGGATATACTCCCCTCAGTGCTTGAGAAGTGTCTTGTTGAATGATCACTCCTCTTTTCCAAGTACAGAGCCAGCATGGTATAGTGGTTTGAGTGCTGGCCCAGCACTCTGGGAGACCAGAATTCACTTGGTCATGGAAACTCCTTGGGTGACCTTGTGAAAATCTCACCCTCAGAGGAGGGCAATAGCAAACTTCCTCTGAAGAAATCTTGCCAAGAAAACCTCATGATAGGTTTATCTTAGGGGCTCCATAAGTCAGAAATGACTTGAAGACACTCAACAGAAAACTTTTCCAACTAAAGTCTGTGTCATACAACTCGATATGGGTTGCACTGAATTCATAATGGTTCTGTTGCCCAGCTCAAGCTGGACAGAAGTACTCTCTATTTGTACACAGGGATCAGAATGTGTAGATATCCAGACTGGCATGCTGCTGGTGGCATATGCTATCCTAACACCTATTTAAATGATAAAATGAGAGGCTCATTACTTTGAAATAATCAAAAGACTTAAGGAACAGACTTAGGTGGAGAGTGTCTCTTCCACTCTGGGTGCTTAAGAAGAGCATCTGCAGTGTGCTTGGATGGTTGATGGCCAGAAAGACAAAGCTGTGACACAAGCCTTCCTCCCACACTGGCTGAGTTTTTTTGCACACAAGAAGGAAAGAGAGTCACCTCCACTAAAGCTGTAAGTAAACTGTGTCATATGCTCTTGGCCCCTGTGTGAAATTGCTCATTTGCTAGGCAGTGGCCTACTATGCAACAATAAGCATAGAATGGCCACTGCAGGAGAAAGGAGTCTGATGTTCATACTGACTTTTAATAGCTTAATATGAGTGGTTAAAAGTGTAAACCTCTACAGGGATGACAGGTTCCCCTGTGGGTTAGCTCAGGTTCCCCTGTGGGTTTAGGTGGCATTTTAAGAGAAGCCCATTCAAGGTACCAAATATAATGTAAAAGAGTGAATTAAAACTAAGGCCTATGCAAACTGGCAGAAAAAGGTGACCTGAAACTGCCTTGTCCCTAAGCTGCAGCAACCGTGCTGCCTGCCCCGAAGACAACCTAAATGGGGATGGAAAACAGCATTGGGGGGAATCAATGCAGCTTTTCTGAGGCTGTATTGAAGCATTGCCTACCACACTGCTGGCCCCAACACGCCGCAAAGGGAGACGCCGCAACCGCATGGGCCGGCAGCGGCTGCTTTAATTTTTTTTGTTCTCTCTGAAGCATGCACATGTGCATGGGAACACATCTCTGCACACCTGTGCACCTGCACAGAACACGTCATAGGCTGGTATACAGTCTGTCACTCTTTGTAGAACGGTGACTGAAGTTCGGAATCCCTGCGCATCTGCACAGGACCTTCATAGGGTGGTATACTGTCTGTTATTTTGTCTGTACAAAGATGACTGATGTTCAGCATCCCTGCACACCTGTGCAGGACCTGTCATACACCTATAGATCATGCAAGGATTCACTGACCTCAGCTTCCCTCAAGGAGTGGGTACAGTAGACAGGTGCCACTGTCTGATTGTGCCACCCTTTGGCTGAAGGAATGAATTTGTCAACTGAAAAGACACCTACTCCATTGTCCTCCACAAAACATGTCCTATACTGATCAAGGGGGAGGAGAGGTACATGCAGTGGAGATTTGTGTGGATAGACGTGATACATGTAGCTGGTGGTCATGCAAGGGACATGGTCAGCAGGACACATGGACAAATGTTACTCCAGGAGCGCCCCCCCCCCAAGCATGCCAGGAAGTGGTGTTCAGGTCTTATGCACACCTGCACAGAAGAGGTCACAAAAGCCTCTTTCATGCAAACTACTGTGCATGCTGACAGCAAGCGTACATGTGACAGAATGCATTTATTGTCATAATAGAGAATAGTGCCTAGGGCGCATGCTATAGGGTTACAATTAGGGTTAGGGTTCTAATATTCAAGTGCACCTGTGCCTGCATCATAGGGTGTATGCTCTGGATCGCTGATTCAGTTTCCACCACACGTGCGATGGTGCATTTATACGGCCATTTTAGATCTCTGGCGCCCTTTTTCTGTTGCACTGGTGTCGCTGCATACATATGCACATGCGAAGGTACGCATCTTTGCTGAAGAAGTGGAAAAAAGTTGCTGCTTTTTTCGCCACTGGATTTTAGGCATGTGTCGTCTAAATGCCATGCCTTCAAGTCAGCGTTAAAGCACTTCCTTTTGCTCATCTGCATAGCCCCTAAGAATTATATAATCATATACAAAAAGTGATTGACAGTATTTTTCCAAATTGTCTTTATTTAAAAATAGTACTTACAATATTACACTTGACTGACTGACTTGCTAAGGTGCTAAATAGTAGTCAATGAAAATAATTGTCTCTATCCCAGAAACCTCAAGTTTTGAAGAAGAAGCAGCTGAAGGCTGTGGAGGGTCTGGAAGGAGGAGGAACAGGTGTGCACCTCTTCCTCCCCCCCCCCCCGCACTGTCCCTGAAAGCCCCGCATTGTCACTGAAAGCCTGGGGCAGCCGAGAAGGAGGAGGAACAGGCACGCATCTCTTCCTCCTCCTCCCCGCCATCCACATGCTGGGGAAAATGGCTTCGTGTGCCATCTCTGGCACATCATGGCCATAGGGTTTTCAAGGTAAAAGACATTCAGAAGTTGTTTGCTTCAACAGTACTAGTACTAAGGAGAGATAGCAGAAGTGTCATAGGTTTTGCTTCCTTCTCCTGCTGGCGAGTACCTTCCATTCTGGAGCTCAGATACTCTCACCATTGGATCTCTTAAGTTCTCATCTACTGATGCAGCCTTTGCTGTCTAAAGAGAATTGATGCAACATAGTCTGACATCTTCACTTTGAACATTCCATCCTGGGTGACAGTTCTAGGAATCTTATTATTTATTTATTTATTTATTATATAACACTGTTAATTTATATAGCACTTTACAAAAGGAACAGTCAAATAGAAATAAAATACAAATACAAATAAAACCTGGCTTCAGCACACAGTCTAAAAGCAGAGCAAATTATGAAATTAAAACATCTCTTAAAATATTGATTAAAACACATTAAATACATTATAAACCAACTAATCAGATTGTGAGCTGGAACTCTTCCCTAAATAAAACCATCTTCAGTTCATCCTTAAAGCTGTCTAAAGAAGGGATGATCCACAATTGTGTGGGAAGGAGGTTCCAGGAGTGGGGAGCAGCACGGGAGAAGGGGTGGGTCCAAGCTAGGGAAGTGGAACTCCTTGGCTGTCAGCAGTTCTAGGTTGCTAGATTGTAAGGCACGAACTGGGTGGTAAGGGGAAACAAGTGCTGAGAGATAGGGGGTGCTAATCCATGAAGGGCTTTGAAAGTTAACAAAAGAAGTTTGTAACTAATTCTAAAAGGAATGGGGAGCCAGTGAAGGGATAACAAAACAGCAGAGGGGTGATGTGGTCAAAACGATGGGCAAAGAAGATAATCCTGGCAACAGCATGTTGCATGGAGGTTAGGGGGCAGAGGTGGGAAAAGGGAAGCCCTGTGAATAGAAGATTACAATAATCCAGGAAAGAAATAACCAGCATGTGAACCAGTGTCTTGGCAGGAGATGTTGAAAGAAAGGGTCAGATTTTAGCAAGATTGTAAAGAAAAAATCTACATGACTTGGTGGTGGCCTGGATCTGAGGAACAAATGACAGAGAAGAATCAAAAATAAAACCGAGACTACAGTCCTCCCTCTGTTCTTGCGGGGGATCCATTCCAGACCCCCCTCCCCAAAAAACCCCCGGAAAATCTCATGTATTCAAGCCCCACTGGCTTGAATGGAGGCGCGTGGGTGTACACCCCGTTTTATCGCCCTCTGTTCGCCCCTTGCACATAAGCGAGGGGTGTGGATCTCAAATCCGCAAGAACTGAGGGGTGACTGTACACGCTTCCTTCACAGGTTGGATCTGGATGTCAGATCTCTCAGTGGAGTCTAGTATTATGACAGTGTTACTCCCAGCTTGTCTGACACACTCAAACCTCCTCACCAGATTTTGTTGTGCATTTGAGAGATGGGATAAATATCTATAACAGTAGCAATAGCAAGTACATTTCTTTACCGCTTATCAGTGCACTTAAACACTCCCTAAGCGGTTTTCAATGTCTAAACCTAATATTGGATGGAGATACAATTGGAAATAGATATTTTAAAGTCTACTCTTCCAGACTGAAGATGTCTTAGGGAAGTGGGTATGGCTTTGATAAAACGTACGAGTTGGATCCCTAGCATTTCTAAATATATGAAAGGATATCTATCTGAGATCCTGAAAAGCTTCTTCCGGTCAGTGCAGACAGTACTGAGGAAGACAGAGCAATTGTCTGACTTTAGATGAGTCAGCTTTCTATAATAACTTTTTTTTTATCATCATCATGCTTTTTACATATTTGTATCTATGTCTAAACATTGTAGACTCCTTAATACTTGTACACATCCAGGATCTGTCATAGTATTGCAAATCCATTAAATTCAGATATTTGTCAGCTTCAGCTTCCTAGACTGCTACTGCTTCTGTTCTTGGGTCCTTCCAGCATCTTCTATTGATTTCTTATTGCCATAAAGAACTGTGATAACTCTGGCTACCAACTGAGCATTCTTCTGTTTTCCAATATGGAGTTAACCAAGACAGGTCACTGCCAGGTCATTGGAATATGGCTTATTATGAAATGAAACTCCAGTGGCTTCTCCTCAGCCATCTGTAAGGCATGTAGGGAATCCGACTGTTAGCTGTCAAAAATGCTATACCGTGAAAACACAGCAAGATAGCCTTGCTAAAAGCAGTTTTCTGCCACCTGACAGTAAAGCCAAACAACTGAGAGGGAGGCAGACACACAGGTCTAGGATGTAAAGAACATTTGCCTGTTTTACTATTCTGGACAAAAAGGAGTGTTTCAAAGGCTATCCCTAATGCAGAAGACTGGGACTCAGCAAAATTCTTTAGAAGATTTTTCATACAAAATTTACCCTTGCTTAACCATATGCTTTGTACTTTCGGTGATTCCCCCTTCTCTCTGTGTATCTTCCTTTTTTGTCTCTGCAGGAAACTTTTTCTGCACACAGAAATCCATGTGGACATTTTGTGTGTGTGTGTGTTCAAAAATTTCACTTTCTGCACAGTAACCTATTTTCCTTCACAGAAAACTTTATGTATAAACATTTGTCCTAGGGAAAAAATGCTGTTTTCTGCTCAAAAAGCCATTCTTAAGCATGGTAATCCCTTGGAAAAATCCAATATGTAAAGTGATCTCTAATAGAGTGCCATTGTCTTATTTACTTTCCACAGCAGAGAGAAAATTGTTGAAATTGTATGCAAGAATGAAATAAAGATTTACACCCTTGAGTTGATCCAAGGATGGCAACTTTTAAGTCTCTTGTCATGAGGACAGAAATATAGCAGACATTGTGCACTGCTTAGTTTCCCTGTTGCATATATTGTGGCTGACCAGTGTCTGTATGTTCTATCTTCATGCTAGGTAAGAGAAGATAAATGTTGCAGCCACATTAATGTGCTGTAATGTTTATTTGAATGTGGAGATAGAATGGTGTGCTTATGACTGCAGCAAGTGTGCATGTCTTTTCTATGCCTGGGCTGAATCAGGTCATCAGGAGGGAAGTTCTGCTTTGATTCCATGGTTGCCAGATCTGCAGACTCTGGTCTTATTAGACTGTAATTTCCAGAATCCCTGACCACTAGCGATGCTGCCTGGTGCTTTACAGAACTGAAGGCCAACAACATCTGAGAACCATAAATCGGGACCCACTGTAGTAGAGAAGCCAAATCAGTTCTTAATTATTTATAATTTTTATGCATTAAAATCTGAGTTCTTACAGATGGCAGTAATAGAACATGAGTTGAGTCTTTGACCATAATATAGTGGTAAAGATGCTGAACTACAGATCAGAAAGCCTTCTTTCAAAACTTCCATGAATGCACTTGTTGACATTGGACATCTCATTTTCTCACCCTCTCAATTGCCCATCTGCAAGATGGAGAGAATAATGAATGGTAACTTACCATACGAAGCTCCAGTAATTATTAAATAAAAAAAATGTACGTGATGAACTTTAAAAAAATTCTCAACGAATTATTTATTTATTTAACACACAACACATGAAAACCTTAATTTCACATTTAGGGGTGAATGTGAATAAATATCAGCATAACAAACTGCAGCTTATGAATCACACATACAATTTAAAAAGTAGCTGATATAGAAATTAATGTGACAGTGTACAGTTTTTATAGCTGTTAATCCTTATTGTAATATCAATGAGAAAAAGAAATAGCAAAAGCAAATACATTTCTATATCGCTTAGCAGTGCACTTAAGCACACCCTTAGCTGAGTACGACTTCAGAAGGAAGCAAGGCTGAGTCAATCCAGAGCCCCTGGCTGGTACTGAACTCACAACCTTGTGATTTGTGAGTGGGTGGCTGTAGTACAGGCATTTAACCACTGCGTCACCAGGGCTCTTCAATGAGGAAGGAACTACACTTGCATGAGAAATAATAGATGGATAATAGCCAGTAGCTTTAGCTACAATTTCTAAAATGTAAGCATCAAAGGGCTGCATATTGCATAGATTTTCTGACGCACTCTTGCATGTGCTCCTTCCTTTCCTCCATCTTGATAGCTCTCCTTTTTGCCATTACTGTCTGATCCAAATCAAAAATTGTTCATTGAAATGTAAGCCCTCTCCTATGTTGCACAATCTTTAGTTGGAGATGGGTTTTTTACCTGAAGAAAGTTTTGCCAGTCGGGCTTCTGATGGGCTTGGTTTAAATTCTTTGTTTTAAGATAAAATCAAGCAGCAATGGCGCTTGTGCCATGAAGTTGCTCCTATGTCACAGACGTGGCCTGCTCATTCCTGCTTGCTCACTTCTGTGAAGTCTGTCTCCATTCCTGATGTCATCCTCCACTCCTTCAGTTAAAGAGGGTGCATGAGATTGCTTGGGGTGTGTGTCTTCTGCTTAATCTTTGGGGACATAACCTATCAGTTCTTAAATGCCACCAACTGGACTAGCCCCCATGACAAGTGATTTTCCCTCCAAGACAACTACCAAGGAGCAGTTACTGTGCTACTATTCCCCCAGAAGTCCCTGGAAAAGTGTTTTCACATCTTTTTTCATATTTCTTTTGAAACCTGATGTAGATTTTCAATATATTTTACACCATTTGGTATTTTTGGCAATATTACTTGACTTTGTTAAAATGTTATCTGTCTTTAACCTTGAAATCTGTTGAATCCTGCAAAATTTTTATAAGGTGCAGATATTTTAATTATAACTTGGTTGGCAATCAGTACTGAGTCAAAGCTGTTTCTGAAAGAACTCTGGCAGAACACGATGGGCAACTGTAGTTTTCTAGTTTGGTTTAGTGTTACCTCTTTTCACAATATTTCAGATTTGTGGCAAGATGGGAAATGAGTATTATGAGGCTCGACTAATGAAATAGTTTGAAATGTTTCTAGATTTTTGAGGGAATTTAATGAGCCTCTGGAAACATCTTTTTGAGATATTATGTAACTCACAGAGAAATTTATAACTGCCTTTTCCAGTGTGGTTTTTATATAACATAGGATTTTAAATTGTGAGGGGAATCTGGGTAGTTTAGTCATTGTTATTGACTAAATGGACCCCTAGACTCCTCTTCTACTTCCTTTCCCCCTAGATTTTGTTTCTAAAGTGAAAGAGTAGAAAGATTATTGGGAAGGACAGCATCTGTACAAAAAATTGATTCAGCCTTCCAGTGGTCTGTGGGTTCATGCACTCAAATTTCCTAGCTGTTAGAAGTAGGACAAGAGACTTACAGAAGAGAGTTTTTGGAATGAAAAAAATGAAAAAATAAAGTACAGTTGGCCTCCTATATCCAAGGATTCAACCATACATGGCTTGAATTTTTTTTTAATTGCCCAGAAAGTAAACCTTGATTTTCCCATTTTATATAAGGGACAACATTTTGCCATACCATTATATATAATGGGACTTGAGCATTCACAGATTTTGGTATCAACAGGGAGGAATCAAACCCCAGCAAATATCAAGGGCTCACTGTAAATTGGGAGGATGAGGTGGAGCACCTGTAGTTACGAGAGAGGGGAGTGGAACAGGTTTGTGTGAGTTAGGGATAAAACAGATGGGTATAATGAGCCTGCTTCCAGGTGGCTTGGGGGTGTGGTGATCACATGACAGCTGTGTGGAAGCTACCCCAACCCAGAAAAGCTGCTCTGAAAAGGAGCGGTAAGAAAACCACTTCTTTTCAGAGCATTGTCCAGGACTGCAGCAGCAAGGTGGATTGGGGCTGCATGCGTCTGTTTGCTGTGGCTCTGGGGTGAGCAGCTCTGGGGTGGCACCAATCTGCCCTTTTTGGGTGGTCTGTTTCGCCCCTCAGTCACCTTTCCCCTCAGTTTGAATGTCCTTTCTTATTAAGTCTTCAGCTAATTAAAGACTAACCATTCTAATTCAATATATCATTATAGATAGAGTTAGGTTATTATTTCTGTAAGTCACTGTATATGCAAAGAAGAAAATTTGTATATTTCTGAACAGGTGTCATAAAAATGTATTCTAACATGGAGGTTTCTTTGCATTAGAGGAGTCCCATCATAGAACTACCAAACACATGAACATTGCTTCTCTACAGTTCTCTTGTGGCTGTTGGATGCGTCAAAAAGGTAAAGGTAAAGGTGTTCCCCGTTGACAAGGTTATCAAGACGTGTCCGACCATAAGGGGCAGTGCTCATCTCTGTTACTAAGCCGAAGAGCCAGCGTTGTCAGAGACTACTCTGTGATCATGTATCCAGCGTGATTGCATAGAACACTGTTTACCGTCCTACTGAAGTGGTACCTATTTGTCTACTTGGATTTGCATACTTTTGAACTTCTAGGTTGGCAGAAGCTGGGACTACTGACAGGAGCTCACCCCATCATGCAGCACCCGGGCCTCGAACTGCCAACCTGCCGATCTTGCAATCAACAGAGTCAGCTTCTAAACCACTTGATCCACTGCATCCCTATGTTGGATGTGTATATGTGAACAAATACAGTGGGCCCATGGTATCTGCTGGGGTTTGGTTTCAGGAAATCCCCCCTCCCCCATACCAAAATCCATGGATACTCAAGTCCTATTAAATACAATGGCATAGTAAAATTACATCCCTTGTACAAAATGGCAAAATCAAGGTTTGCTTTTTGGAATTTATATATTTACAGTAGCCACTCCCAATTCACAGAGGATCTGTTCGGGACATCTCCCTCTCCCTGCAAAAATCAATAATATTCGTTGTCCCTCCCCTGCATACTTGGGAGTCTTTGGTCTTGCTCTTCATGAGACAACAAGGGGAGAGGGATAAAATGGCAGCACACAACTGTGTGTGCGCCATTTTTTTCAATGGGGCTCAAATATTGCCGATTTTTCATTTTTGCAGGGATCCCCTGTGAAGTGTGTGTGTGTGTACACACACACACACACACATAAATATATATCTCCAACTGTATGGTTGAATCTCAAGAATCTGTGGATATGGAGGAAGGACCTTCTGTGAAAGAGAAGTTGGGAACTCCTGGTACTGCTGATGTTCTTTCTCTCAGGATCATTTAAAGATCCTGTTCTTGGAAGTCTAGGTTATGGTGAGCAGGACAGCTTTTTAGCAGTTTCATTGTATGTGAATATTGTAGACAGGCCAAGTAATTTTGGTAATAGGCTACTGTAATGTACTTTACATGTGCTTTCTTTGATATTTATCCACATATTTAACTGTTCTATTACCTATTGCTTTGTATCCTGATGATTGATTATTGCAGATATTTAATTGTTGTACATCAATTTTAGTTATTTAAAACACATGAAGCATATTTAAAGTATTGGTTTCAATCTATAGAATCATGTGCCCAATATAATTAGTTCCTGTACCTGATGGATGTCCAAGGCATATTGGTCTATTAGTATTTATTTTGCAACTGGTCAGGGTATCAGCTTCACCATAGAAAGCTATTTTTGATGGCTACCTGAATTATGAAATTCACTCTCTGTAGAGTTGGATGAGAAGTTAGACCTCCAAACATTTTTTACATCCGTTTCCATGAACTCTGATCATTGATCATACTGGCAGAGGCTGAGAGATCAAAGCCATAACATCTGGAGATCCACCTCCTATCCACCTTTGCCTTAGAGATTCTCTGACTTGAGTATCATTTCAGAATCTATGTAAAGTAAAGTAGAGCTTCATTTTATTAGACTAGCTTGTTGTATTCAGGATGAACTCAGTAAAGAGTGGTGTATTGAGCACCTTCATAAGTTTCAATTTAGAAAGTGGTAACATTCAACCATCATATTCAACCATGAACCATCATATTCAACCATTATATATTATAATATATAATCATATATACTAGGATGGGAATTGTGCAGTCCACTTGATGTTGCTGGATTGCAACTCCCAGCACTCCCTAATAATGGTTCAACATTGGTTGATCAACCCCTATTGATTGTTCTTGTGTAGTGTATTTTTTCACAGTGATTGCTTTCGTATTTCTTCCCATGGATGTCATTCCTTCTTCGTGGTCTCTGTGTCTCACACAAATGGGTTATCCTATGCAACATATCTTTTGGAACTTTCTAGAGTGTTATGTAAGTTTTTTGGCAGTAGTCCCATCCACCTCCTGTGCCTTTATATAAGGGGTTCCTGTTGAAACCGCCAGTTCCTTTTCATCTGCTTGCTGCAGTTCCTTGAATTCTGTTTGCTTTGTGGAGATACTCTATTATTTCTCTATCTCTAACCTTATTGTACTCTTTGAGGAAAATGGCTCATAAAGTGGTTATATCTTGCTTACTGTATGCTGAAATGTACTAAGTCTGAATGGGATTATCAAGTACATGTATAGATACACACATAACTGTATTATTTCATATACACGGTATACCTGCTGCAGTAGCAGCAAGTAAATGTAGCTGTGAACATATTTTAGGATGCCTTTGAAATTGGAGAACTGTGGCTGTTGACCATCATAGGTAGTTGACATCCAAAGCCAGCAAGTGAAATTCAGTTTGTGAGGTATATTTCTATGGTAGGAATTGGCAGAACCATCTCTGAATATTTCTTGCCCAAGAAAATCCTATGAAAAAATCATGGGGTTGCCATAAATTGACAGGTGACTTGAAGGCACATACACACACAAGGTGAAAAGCACCTTGCTTTTCTCCAGCAGTTGAGACAAGAAAGCACTGGATTTTGTGTGTTTACATCTTTTCTTTATACACTGCCAGCTTAGAATGGGATGGATATGTACTGAATGATTTCCTTTATTGAGTTGTATTTACTAGGTACACAAATCTACTGGTCTTTTGTTATTCTTGTGAAATTAGATATTGTAAGAAATTGTATCTTTTGGGGGGAAAATCTCTTTCCTTTTTAAATTGTGTGCATGGCTTTACTTCTGTTTAAGAATAGAAATCAACTATTGGAAGTCCCATTTACAGATTGCTGCCTATCATTTAATAAAAGAAGTCTTGTATCAAATTGAATCATAGAGGCTAGAGGTATGCAAATGTTGGTTCAGGTAGATCTTTGGATGACTTGGAGTAGATTTAATTGGAGTAGAGTAGACTTAGAGTAGATTTTGTTCTCTTATTGCTTTTAACAATAGCAGCAGTATGCCCCTCACCCTCAACCCAAGTAGGTCAAGAAAGTTTGGGGAAAGTCCTTTGTGCGAAAGGACAGCCTAATTTTAAGTATGTGTTACTTAGTGTTAGAGGTTTTTGGGGTTCTGTATGTCTTGAAAAGTAGAAAAGTGAGGGAATCTCTAGCACTTTGTAGCCTTTCAGCAAAATGACATTTTCTCAAACCAGGCCTGTGCTATTCTTTAATACGTCGTGCCAGTTAGTCACACGCAGTAGTGCACCTAGGGTACGCTAACTTGTTATTAAATTAAATTTCGTGCTTAGCTGTGATTTATAGAGGTCACCAGTAAAAAGCACTAGCCTGTCAACTCATTTCACCTGGCAACAGTTCAACTACCAACAGGCTTACCTTTGATTTAAACAAATTTGAGAAATATGTAAAGTTTGGGAAGCAGTTTTGCACTGATTTGATAAAAGAAACCACAAAATGCGGCAGCGCAGGTGTTGAGAATGTTTGAAAGCTGATTGAGGGAAGCAGATGGCTTTAGTCAGTGGCATCCAGCCAAAAGAGCAGGTGCTGGTCATGTGACCACTGGTTACCAGGGTAATCTGATTGCTCTTGGCGTGCAGATGAAAGGAAAGGGGCCCAGTGTTCAGCTGTAGTATTGTATAATTTGTGGCAGTTAGAGCGGAAATAAATGCTGGAAATGGAGCCTCATAGTAGGGAGACTTCTGTCCATGTGTAGTATACACACTAGGACCTTTGGAAAGGGAACTGTTGTACAGATTCGCTTTGTAAAATCGTTTGCCTTACAGCTTTTTGAAAGATAGCAAACATTTTCAGCACTGTAGAGTTCTTAGGGCTCTTTGCCATTGTTTGTGTGTGTGTGTTGTGTTCCTCATAATTTGAACGTTTGTATAAATATCTTTTTATCATTTATTCTTGCACTTCATATTAAAATAGTGGAACAGGAGGTTCTTGTGTTACTGTCCTTTTGCATGAGTTAAATATAAAATGAAATGTTTTCACTTTATAAATGAGCAAGCATCTTTGCGCTTGCATTTCTTCTGTTGTTCATTTTGAGTTCCCAGACGAAATTCTGTTAATGTATTTTGCAAAAGCAACGTAAAATAACATGGTCATAGTTTCTAGGAACTTAAAATCATAGCTGTACCAGGAAAGATAACAGAAGTGAATATTTGACACCTGTTCTTTGGGTTATTTTTTTACTCCTGTACTCCTAATGTGTATGTGTACATGTATGCATGCACAGTGTTTTTATAAAAATTATTAGAGGAATTTTGCCATAGAGGATTATTTTGAAAGGAAAACCTGCATATATAGCAAATACTCCTAACAGACTCAAAATGTTCTATTTTCTTTGCACATTGTACCTATGCTATTCACAGTCCCCAAATTGAAAATTGTGGCTTTGAAATCTAGTCTGCAGAAGGGATACACCTTACCTAAAACATCCAAGTAAGCAAAATAAATAAATAAATAAATAAATAAATAATCTCACCTGCTTGCTGAAACACTGTATGCAAGCAGTGTAAATGTGGGGTCTCATTGGAGGACCAGAGCAAAATTTTCTTTTCTGTGAAACTTCCAACTTTCTTGTTTTCCCATTTTAATGCTCAGAATGTCCAGTGACAGAACACCCACTTTTGAAAGAGACAGAATTCTAAAGAGGCAAGGTGTATAAATGCAGGACCTTTTCATGCATTGGTTTTGTGAAATGAATAATGAATATAACAAAGATCAGACTTTGAATATTGCTATAATACTTCCTCCCCCATGCAAATCTATTGGGCTAGTATAGTTTTGTTCTTTCACAAAATATGTGTATGCCTTAGAACAGGAAAATGAAAAATGAGAAGCTGCAGTAGTACAATTGGTATATATATTGTGTGTGTATGGTATTTATGATAATTATAATATGATATTTAATACATTTGTTTTAAAATCAGTTAGCTTGAAGTTAATGAATAGGTACAATAAAGTGACTAGAATTTTTTCTGTAAAGTTTAATTCAAACTGATGAAGTATGCTTACATTTTAGTAACAAGAAATCAGATTCAGAATCCAGTGCTGTGAAGAAAAAGGTCAACAAGGGAAAAGAAGGATCAGAACATTCAGATGTAGAAAAAACACCAACAGGATCCCCACATCCTGAAGAGGAAGATGACTCAGGAGTTCAGGTACTGATACTGATAATTTACTTAGGTCTGCTTTATTTAATACAATTGCTTTCTCCAGAAGTAATTCTTCATTGTGGTTCAGACAGAAATTAACTGTGGCAGTCTTTCAACTCATGTATTCTCTCCTCCTCCAATGTGGTCATGAGAAACAGTCCATACGTTTTTACTTCACTTCTATATTATTTAGAATGTGTGTTGTCTGAACCCATATGAATGAGGTTAATATTAACAATGTTTTGTTGAAACAAGCTAGCTTTACAATTGGATTTTATGAAGCTGACTTCTTATAATTAACTATACTTATACTTAAGTTTCATTTCTGTTTAGGGTTTGGATAACACAATAAATTGTGGCTAATCTAAAATGGGTGCAGAAGCTTTCCTTTTCCTCTAGCTGTGTTGGAGAAAGAGATTTGGGGGTGGAGAGAATAGTTATTAGCTTATTTAGTCCTGTTTTATTTAACAGCAGCAGGGTTTGGATTTCATAGTAATCTGTTCTTCCCTGGTTTGGTTTGTTCATTCACAAGAAGCAAATACTGAACAAGTGGTATTCATCAGCATGCTACTTGTTCAAAACAAGTCAAGAATCCTGACTTCTTGTGTACAAATATGGCCAATGTGTGTAAAGCACGCATTCTTCTTAGTGGTTTCTATCACTCGCACAAATACACTCATCCTCCACATTTGTGGCTTTGACTTTTGCAGATTTGATTATTCACTGATATTATTAATATGTTCTCTCTAGGAATATCTAGGTCCTCCAGCAGAACCCTATGGTCAACTTTAACCAAAAGTCGCACTGAAGGCTAGAGAATCCTAGAGAGAAGACCCCACTAGGCATTTATAGCTCCTCCAGTGCAATTCTGTGGTCAATGTCTGGCAGATGTTGACTACAGAGTTGCCCTGAAGGACCTAGGGATTCCTAGAGGGGTGTTCTCTCAGGTAAAAACACAGTGTCTTTGTTATTTGAGTTTTTTCCAAATTCACGGGGGTCCTGTACCCCTAACCCCAGTGAATATGGAGGGATAGGTGTAAACTGTCCTGCACCCGCAGTATGTGATGTTAGCTTTTTGGCAGTTGCCCTGCCTACTTCCAGCACCCCCCTGTAGGGACCTTCCTTGGAAACCACAATTTCTTTTTCGTACACTGTTGAAACAGTATTTAGAAGAACTACATTCTTTCATTCATTTTCCTTTGTATTAAATTTATGCTCAAGATTCCATTTTCCTCCTTTTTTGGTTGGAATATTACAATGATATATAATGAGTGAGTTGAAATGGGGACCAATGTACTAATTCTGTAATTATGGCTAGGTCTGAGGACATGCAACATTTTGATCCTTTTTAACTGTGATTTTGGGAGGTGAGACTAGAGAAGTGAGTGGAGATGGATTTTTTGTGTGTATTTCATTCCTTAATATTTGAATCAGAGATATAAAGCATGGTGGAATATCATAGTTGTGTTGCATTGTAATATAGTTCTCCATACCATGAAGTATAGAATAGAATAGAATAGAATTAAGATATATGAATTTAACTTTCTATCAGTTTCTAATTTCTGCCAATAAAAGTGTCTTTATCTTTCCTTCACCGCCTTCTCTGTGAGCTTTCAACAGTAAAATTGTTCTTCTCCAGACAGCTAAATTAGTGTATATATGAACACGTGTATGTGTAATTTAGATTTCCCCACAGTGTGCATCACTTTGCACTTTCTCTCAGTTGAGCTGGCAAAAATGTGGTGATGCCTAATCACAAAATCTTGGAGATAGGATTGTTTCCAGTTTTTCAACCCACAGTGCTCAACCAGATACAAACTAGAGAAACAAGAGTAAGAAATAAAAGAGAGAAAATAGGCACATAACACTTTAGATAATGTTTTGAAGGTAAGTTGTAGTTAACAGTGACTGTATTTTTTCTAATTTGGATTCACAGCGCCTTTGGATTCATTTTGAAGAATATGAATCTTTTGATTCTAGACCATATCTGACATCACATAACACCTTATTCAGATCCTGTTCAGATTTGGGGTGGGGAGGAATCCTAAGGCTCCTGAAAACTGGTTTGTTTGTCTGTTTATCCCACTATGTTGTATTTTTAATCAAGTTCTGATCCTTAAGATCATATCCCCCAGTACTTAGTAACTGAAGTCACTTCTGTGCCTTTGAGACATTTTGTCAAAAGTTTTTTCATTGTCTTAAATATATAATGCTAAACCAGTCATCCCATGTACATTTTAACATTTTCAAGTAATTCTAAAGTTTTATAAAATAAAAACCATACTAACTTTCTGTGAGTACATTTTACTTTATAAAAAGACCCAAGTCCAAGTCGGAGTTCTTTTTTGTAACTATGGAAAAGCAAGTTGGACACAAAACGTCAATTCTTAAATTATTTGCTTTTAAAAAAATAGATTCTAAGTGTATCTTGTCTCCTTTCCTCTCCTCTGCTCTGAGATGATAAGTGCTAGTGAATTGGAAAACTTATAACAGAAAGATACCTTTTCATCTCTTGTCACCCAGTTTCTGGGGGAAATGGGCTTCTGAGGTTTTTTTTTTTTTTTTTTTTTTGCCTTAATGATTTGACAAATTTCTTATTAATTTGAGATGCCAATTAACAAGAAATTTACGGAATGGGTATCGTTTACTCATAAGACACCAAAGTGGAATGAATAAAATTAGCACATCAATGTTATGGACCCATCAGAATGATAGTGACCACCTTCAGACCGAATTCATATTGCCTAACAATTTGGAAGCTACTTTCCATGGTTCAGTACTATACCAGTAATATAAATATAGAGTTGTGTAGATGGGGAAAGTATCACATTATTCCCTGTGTTCACTTGGTTCCTCTACACAGAAGTTGCCAGAGCTATATAGTAGCTGAACTTTATTTGCAGCTGAATTCAAAGATATAGCCATGTTAGTCTGTAGAATCAGTATGTAGAGAAATCTTGGAGCACCTTTGAGACTAACAGAGAATGAATTTGGCAGTGTGAGTTTTCATAGACTTCAGTCTACTTCCCCAGATGCTTAGGAAGTAGACAAGTTTACGAAAGCTCATGCTGCCAACTTCATTCTTTCAGTCAGGGGCATTGCAGACTGGCCGAAAGTGCTGGCCTCAGGGTGGAGCAGCTGCACGCTGGCCGCCCCAACCCCACCCTGATGCCATCTTAACGCCGCGCAGCCATACGCATGGCGTGTGGTGTCAGGATGCCCTCCTGGCACAGCATATAGACACGCTGTGCTGAAAGGGCATGGAAGAGCTGTGGCACTGGATCTTAGGACGGCATTTTGCTGCCTCTAAAAGGAGCGGCATTTTGCCACTCTTTTAGGGGCAGCAAAAGGGAGGATCAGGGCCGTGGCATGTGGTTGCCATGGCCCCAATCCGCTGCTCCCCGGGCGGCTCTGTACCACCTCAAATGGGCCGTCTACATTGGCCCTGAGTGTCAAAGGTGCTATAGGATCTCTCTACATATTTATTTGCAGCTGTACCTTTTATTCTCCAACTCAGATCTTTCCCTCAGCTAATGGGCAGAAAAGGATTCTTGAGGCAGGCTGAGAATGCAACATGGACAAACCAAATAGGAGAAAAACAACTGGAGATTGGTTTGTAACATCTTGCCTGATGAAGAACCCCATGGAGCTTTGAAAGCTTGCAACAAGTATATTGTGCATTTTGGTTGGCCAATAAAGGTATCACTGATGGAGTTTTGTTTGATTTTGCTAAATGGCCAACACAGCTACCCCTGAATGTTTTCTTATCTATGCATCAAGCAAGTTTACTGACATGTTTCAGTTGGTTACTGCCATATTTTAATTGTATTTCATATGATTTACTACCAAATGTTAATGGATTTTCATAATGAATATCAGGAAACAGGTGTGCTACCATCTTTTGTGATTAGATGCTTTCATTCTTTATTCCTCTTTTATGGGATGTGCCCTTCTCATTGAAGTCTATACAGAAAGAATGAAAATCTATATGTAAGGTTAATCGTTTCATTTTCAGAAGAGGCGCTCTAGCAGACAGGTTAAGAGAAAGCGTTATACAGAAGACTTGGAGTTCAAGATTTCTGATGAAGAAGCTGATGATGCAGATGGTGCTGGACGAAACTCCCCTTCAAACACATCTCAGTCAGAGCAACAGGTTTGTTCCTATTTATGATTTTCAAGCAGAGGAGTAGACTGAAAATTCTGTTATGACTTAGGCTGTAAAACATTAGTGTTGTCTTTCCTACCAAGGGACTTCCATCTCAGCTTGGTTCAACATGCCAAAGGAAATTAGTTGTTTAGATTCTTAAAGGCTGTGTTCATTCAGGTTTTCTTTACAAGCCTACAATATGTAATTCAACACAATTTAGTGAAATTAATGGTCTCTGCTGAAAAGCCTAAAACTAGGCTCCAAGGAGACTGAATTTACCTCTGTGAATTCAGTGGTCTGGCTTCTATGACTTAATAAACCACTCAAGTTTGTCTCCTGCTGTCAGGCACTATAAGAACCCCTTTATGAAATTACTGTCTTGTAGTAACCAGCAGGGTATGCTTTATTTTCTGTGCAATGTAAATGATGGATAAAATAGGTTGAATAAAATGAAGGGTGATAATGTGAAATGATTCCTGTAACAACCTTTTTTCCTTCCTTTTTTGAAAGTGGTCTTTTAATATCACTATGTCACTTAACTAACTTGGGACGCCATTGTTAAACATATGCAGCATGTATTTGGCTATTCAAATTTTAAGCTTTCTTTAATATTCTTGAATTAAATACCTCCAGAAGAAAGTGAGTGGATGGGGATATCATTATTGCTATGGCATTTTAAGTTTCTTGATTGGAGATTTAAAGCATTTCCTTGTTCTCTACAAAACTGAGGACATCGTTACTGCAAAATTATTTAACCACAAAATGCCATTTTAACAAAAAATATCTAAAGATGCCTTCTCGATGAGACCATGGTGCCATTCTAGACCCTCATATTGTTTATAGCAGGAACCAACAGGGTGATTCTATGGAAACAAAAGCAGAAGGCAGAGGGTTCCCCCCCCCAACCCACTATCTGTAATTTTATAATATTTCTCAGTTCTTGTTGATCAACAGATTGATATTTTCTGATAGCACAGTTATCCCCATCTTTTCACATATTTTAGAGAGAAGCAAGCTCTTTGAAATTCTATTTGGATTGGCTCCAGAAATTTCGAATAGAATTGTAGCAAGTTCAGTAAAAATTTAAAAATTAGCTTGTAATTGAAGCTCTCAGTACTCATTTAATGAATCTACTGGCCTCAAACAGATGGGGTAAAAGGTTTCGGACCTACTGTCTCTGAACCTGAAATCCTTTTTATTCAGTATTTCCAGTGGCAAGAGAGCTCTTATTCCACTCTTTCTGTCTCATCCATTACTTGATTTTTCTCTTTCCATTTTTCATCCTCTTCCCTCTTTTGTGAAATACAGCAAGAACTACATGCACAGGAAGTCTTAGGAAACAGAGGGAGTTACATAGAGGGGATGCAGACAGGCGGCCATGGGCCGCCCTGGGAAGCAGAGGATTGGGGCCGAGGCTGCCCCACACCTCAGCCCCAATCCTCCCTTCTGCCAGCCCTGAAAAGAGCGTTAAAATGCCGCTCCTTTTGGAGCCAGCAGAAGGGACGCATCAAGATCTTGATGGCGCACGGCACGCCTAATGGTGTGTGGCGTCATGCCGTCCTTGGGGAGGGGTTGGGGCACCTGGCGTGTGGCTGCCCCTCCCCTTCCCTGCTTCCAAGATGGCGCAAAGCACTGTCTGTTGAGGCCCTTAGGCAGCTGAACATGCAGTATTCCAAACATGAGTTGCCACTGTTCAAAACCGTGGGCGGTATAAAAATAAAATTTATTATTATTATTATTATTATTATTATTATTATTATTATTATTATTATAAAACGTGTAAGGTGGGAAAAATAAAAATACGTTCTTTTCTTAAAATCAAAGCCATATAGAAACTCAAGCCCATAATGATCATCAGAGTAAAGGCAAGCAGGATGAGTCTCTTGAGTTTATATTTTGAGCGTGGAATTGACAGCCTAAATGGTATTTTTGAACAGGTTGCTTCTTTCTGAACATCTGTCTACATTTTTGATTATTGTGAAATTTTTTGTTGCAGGAATGTGCTGATGCTGAAGGCCCTGTAGTGGAGAAAATCATGAGTAGCCGTACAGTCAAGAAACAAGTAAATAAGACTTTTTTGCATGAAAATTCCTTCTTATAAAACAAACAGATATTAGAGATAATCTATGTGTTTTTTAAATTATTTTTTCTGGCTCAAAATATTAATTTAATCTGCCTACACCACAGTCAGTTCTTTAAATAACCCATTCATAGTGTATAAAAATGTATGAAAGGAATTGAGAAAAATTCAACATTAGCAGAACCACTAACATGGTTGCCTTGGTTTTCCCTGTTATGCAAGCAATAATGCACTTTTTATTACAGTTGCTAGGTACACTGTTGTCTGTGCAATTGGTTGCACTGTTATTTGTGCAACAGAAAACTATGTTGGAGTTTACTTTTGCACATAATTGAGAACTAGGTATTCCCAATTATAATGTTACATGGACTAGCCAAATGATGAGTGGATGCTACCCATTATTTAAAACAAAATTAAGCCCAAACTTGTTGTGAATAACATGCCACGTCCAGTACAATGGTAGTGTCCAACAGCTCATTAATTAAGATTGAAATGCATTGTTAGTTAAAACTAAAACCTCTTGTTTCTTTAGAGTTTACTCTAGTGAAGAAATTTGAGCCGTTTCTCACTCCTGGAAAAATAAAGGAGATCGTCTAGTATTTTTATTGTTTGTTTTTTGTTTTTTACTTCATTGTGCTGGATACCTTTCTTCTGTGTTTTTGGTTGCAAAGACTTGTGGGACCAATGTACTCTAATAAGAGTTCTTTAATTTTAATTGAGTTGTTTCTGTGGATTATATTTGAAATCTTCAAGGTGTGAAGTTTGTGCCCAATATCTTCTCTGCTTTGACAGTTAAGAATGGGTTAATCTCTGAAGTATCTATTGTCATAATGATTCTTCTTTATTTCTCCCCCTAATATTAACAGAAGTCTAGTTTGATAGTTAAAATGCTGTGTCTTCCATTGTAGCACATACTAAGAGAGTTGTAAACTTGGTGTCATTTGAGTCCATTTTAGTTGCTCTGAAATTGACATTTTATTTAGCAACCCTTTTTTCTGTCTAAATTTTATTCTAAAGCTGGCAATCAGTGAGGGGGAAGTTGTTGAACTGATGTGTTTTTTAATACATCAGTTCAAGAAGTTCAAGGTTCCTAATGGATCTTTATAAAGTAAAGGTGGAAAAGTCCTCTTTGTGTGAGATGGTGGAGAGCTAATTTCACCAGAAAAGACAATACTGGGCTGGATGGATCAGTGTGTTTCAGTCTTAGCTTCTACAGATGTGCTTTGTGCACTTAGAACTTTTTCTTAATTCTTTTAAAATGTTTTTGCCTCTCTTTCAAGGTGGAGTGATAGTTTTAAAAATAGAATTAATAAGATTCTCATGTTATGAGCCATCCCAAAATTAAGGATAAGCTAATTGATTTGAAAAGAGTGGTATCACTGTCTTTATGCGTCAGTTTTGTAGTGGTCTGTGTATTGTCTTTTTATTTTATGAGGTTGTGTCTTGTATAATTTTAAAAAGTACCACAACAGAAAGGAAACTGCCTCACCAAAATGAAGTACTATTAAGTCCAATTTATGTTAATAAAAGAGATTTAATAATTTCCTTAATACATCTGTTGAAATCAATTTGACTTAAAAGTCCTCAACTCTTCAAGCTAATAATTGTAACTTAAGGCTGTATCAAAATCTAAGGATTCATTACAGTGCAAAAATAAGACTTTGAGGTTGTTTTACATGATGTGCCTCCTGTTCATGTTGATATTACCAATACTTAGCATTGATTTGAAATTCTTTGTCACAGCTTTAATCTTACTGAAATGTAGTATTTTTGCATTAATTTAATTTGCCTGCTTTCTATTTCAAGTATCTTATGGGAATGAATCGTGGCACACCATGTAATAATATTAGCATTGCCAACAATTAAAACTATGGCTAGAAATTAAAAAAAATAGTTTAAGATGGACTCTCATGTAGCAGTAGTAATGATATCGAAGCATAAACCGCATTAAAACACTACTTGAACATGTTAGAAAAACCACAATATAAAGTTGCCATGAGCCAGCCAAAAATAATACATATGGCATTCAGGAGTGCAGTTGCTAATTGGCTGCTGCCTGAGAAAATGGTACACTTGGCTTCTCCTTAACACTGTGGGTTTGGCAGAAAGCCAGAGTTGGGGTCAGGTTGTTGTGAATGAAGCTGCATGTGGTTAAGGAGGAGTTAAAATGATTCATGTCTTGGAAGTTGTAATAAGTAGTGCAGAATGTTCTTGGGTAAGCAGATGTGAGGATATCTTGCTTGTATCATTCTTCCTTTAAAAATACCATACAGCAAATCCTCCTTTTGTTAAACTGTGGTACTTTCTGCTTTTGAGTAATAATCTGTGATGTGAGTGCACAGAGAGAAGGAGAGGGAGAGGGAGAGGGAGGGAGAGAGAGGGAATGCGATATTTAAAATAGTTGTTCTTTATTGATTTCTCTTTATAGATAGAAACTGGAGAGGAGGTGGAAACAGAAGAATTCTATGTAAAATACAAAAACTTGTAAGTAAGCTATGATATTAAAATTCTAACTATTTAGAAGTGTATTTTAAGTTATCCCATCGTCATCCAATAACAGTTACTTGTGTGCAAGATGTAAACATGGTAGGTGCCTGGAATTACTTATTGCTGTAACTTTTCTTTCTATAATTTTGGTGACATACTTAAACCCCCCCCCTTTTTTTTTTTTTACAGGGAGATAGTCACAATGCTTTTACTAAAACACTCTAATCACAGAAATTACTACTAGTAATATTAATGGCCATCAAATGTTTGTAATACTTTTAGCTATGCCAGGCATGCATAAAAGAATTCAGTCCATGAACATAAGGAAAAACAGATTGAAACTGAATCCAGGCAAGACGGAGGTGCTCACGGTAGCGGCCCCGAAACCAAGAATTGGGTTGCAACCTTCAGTCCTGGATGGGGGTCACACTCTCCTCCAGTGACTGTGTTCGCAGTCTGGGGGTGCTCCTTGACTCGTCACTCCTATTGACAAATCAGGTAAATGCGACGGTCAGGAGCGCCTTTTATCAGCTTCGGCTGATACGCCAG
>CM034706.1:48713948-48797049 GCA_020142125.1 Phrynosoma platyrhinos | reverse complement strand
CAGCCTCAAAAATCTAGGCTTGCGGCGACCTCCCAGAGGACTTTCTCTATTGTCGCCCCCAAACTCTGGAACGGCCTACCGGACGAGATCCGTCAGTTGACATCACTAGACAGCTTCAAGAAAGGTGTCAAGACGGATCTCTTCCGGCAGGCCTTTCCAGACTAATTATCCTGGCCTAGGGCTTTTTGTCTCCTGCGTTCCTCTCGTGGCCTCATCATTGTTGATGGATGGGGAACGCAGTAGAGCCTGACCAGGGTACTGTAACCTGTTTAAGTATGTTATTGTAAAATGTTTTATATTGTTTATGTTTTTATTCTATGTTTATTGTTATTTTAATTATGCGTTATTTAATGCTGTTTTAAGGGGATGGGTTGGTTGGACAAAATGATGTGGGGTTTTTACTGTAAGCCGCTTGGATTGTTGCCAATAAACGGGATACAAATACATTTTATTATTATCATAGAGCAGGGGTAGGCAACCTTTTTGAGCCGGGGGCCGGGTTGCTGTCCCTCAGACAATTGACGGGCCGAAGCACAAAAAAAATATAAATAAATAAATAAATAAAAATTAAAATTAATATTAAAAAAAGAATTAAAAAATTTAAAAAAATGCATGCACACTCTCTCAGCCCCAGAAAAGCCATGACAAAACCCCTGTGAAGATTTTGCCAAGAAAACCCCAAGAACAAGTAATAACAACAATAATCAATATCATCATGGGGGGGGGGCGGCAGGACTGGTTTGGGGCCAGTCCAAAGGCCTTGCTGGGCCACATCTGGCCCCCGGGCCTTAGGTTGCCTACCCCTGATCATAGAGTCTTCTGTGCAATCCATCACCTTTTCCTGCCAGACTCTCCTTTCTTATAAAAACTCTTAAATTTTGCACTTTGTATTGTTGATCAGCACCCTAACAGCTTTTCCTTGTTGAATACTGACAAAGAATTAATGCAGTTTGACAGCACTTTATCTATCATGGATCTGTCCTGTGGAATCCTGGGATTTTTAGTTTGTTGTGACACCAGAGCTCTCAGACAGAGAAGGCTAAATACCTCACAAAACTACACATCCCAGGATTCTGTAGAATGGAGCCATGGCAATTAAATTAGTGTCAACAGTGCATTAATTCTTCAGTGTAGATACAGTCAAAGACTACTTATCTCAGCAAAAGTGCTTACCTCTGATCTGCTGCTGTTGGGATATAAGTAGGGTAAGAATAGGAAGGGCCTACAGCAGAATCTGCTAAGTGATT
This sequence comes from Phrynosoma platyrhinos, assembly GCA_020142125.1. Lineage (NCBI taxonomy): Eukaryota > Metazoa > Chordata > Lepidosauria > Squamata > Phrynosomatidae > Phrynosoma > Phrynosoma platyrhinos. The sequence continues at coordinate 48,795,802 of CM034706.1, read as the reverse complement.
TAGGGCCGAAGTAGATAGGCAGCAAGGATTGGCCTCTAGCCGCTCCAGCCGCAATCGGCCCAGGACCACAGTGACCGCATGGCCCGCTCCCAAAGGGGGCTACCACCATGGCCCCAAAGGGCGACTGGCAGGAGCAGCTTTTTGCTACTCCTTTTTCAGGCCACTTTGGGAGTGTGCATAATCTGCATGTGATGCCCCTGAAGTGGCCGGAAGCCACTTCTGTTAGCCTGTCTGTTTTGGGCCTTAGTTATACTTCCTTCTGAATATGTATAATAAAGATTTGTCCTACTTCCATCTTAATTGGCTTAAGATAGCTAAGACTCATATTTTGGTCCCACCTATTCTGTCTTTTCATCACAGCTGTGTTGATTTAAACTCTGCCCACAAATAGAATGCAACTCAGAGATTCTGATATATTGAAACTTGGGCCTTGGACTGAAAAAAGATTCCCCATCCCTGCTCTCTACAGACTATAGTCCAGAGAATTTCAGGAATTGCTTCAAGAAAAAACAAAACCAACTGTGTGAACTGATGGTTGTTGTTGTTATATGCCATAAAGATGGCTTCAGTTTATAGTACCCTATGAATGAAAGACCACTGAGAGCCTCTGTTATTGACAGCCATGTGCTGGTATTGTTTACTGATTACATGTTTCTTTTCTTTTTTAATCAACATTATCAAATGTGAAAGACTATTTAACCCAATTTGTTTAAAGAAGTTCAATTTAATGCCTCTGTTTGATCTTATTTTTAATTTTAAAATGTTTATAGCATTCATTTTAAGAAATGTAGTGTGATTCATGGAAAAATGTATGTTCTATTTTTTACATTAATTATGTACAATTAAGTATTTTACATAAATATTAAGTTGTGACTACATACTTGATATATTACTGGGATGCTGCATGCTGGAATTGTTTTTTGTTTTTGTTTTTTTCATTTTGACTTCTAGCTCCTACCTTCACTGCCAGTGGGCATCTGTGGAAGTATTGGACAAAGATAGGCGAATACAACAAAAAATTAAGAGATTTAAAGCAAAGCAGGGGCAAAATAAGTTCCTTTCAGAGGTATGTAGATTTGATTTTGGTGATATACTTTAAATCTGCAGAACATTGTAGACTAGGTGACAGATACTCATATTACTTCATCTCATTATTATTGATATGCATTCTAGTGCTCCTTTTGCTGAAAACTCTGAAAACTTCAACTGGTACTGAATGTGTCAACTTGCCAGATATTAGGAACAGCCACTGGGAGCACATTATAGCAGTTTTCAGATGTCTGTGCTCACTCTCTATTCATTTTTTGTCACAAAAATACCCCATACAAATATTAATCTATACAACTCACCACCACCACAGTTTTGGGCCCAACATAGTTTAGAGGAGATTATCTCCAGTGGTCACATTTGAAATGACACCATAGATAAATTAAGACTAGAATACATTCTTGATGGCTGTGCTTCAATATGGAACTGTCTTCTGTAGCAAACTCAGTGAAGTCCACATTGATAATACTTTTGGAAGCATTGCAAAACTTACCTGTTCATGCTGGGTACCATGTCCCAAGATAATGTCTGCAAAATATGTGGAAAGTTTTGTGATACTTTAACATAACTGACTTCTACTGTTTTATTGGTAGAGACTGGTTTTGTTCCATGCTGTGAACCTTCAGAATAGAATAAGCTATATACATTTGAATAAGTAACTTACAAATAATGGGGTCATTTGTGCCTTATTAAATGTTCTGAATACACTGATTTAGGTTCCACATTGTTGCATTTTGTTTTGATTTTTCCACTTCTTTATTATACACTCCACTAGATAGGAAGTTGCTTTTTTCCATTTCCAAACATTTTTTCCAACTGGTTTTAGTGCTTAAACTGTTAGTTATTTGTTTTTTACCAATCTCTAAAAATTAAGAGAATTGTTGTGGACGGGAAGAGAGATCAAAATATTTTATTCTGGCTTTAATGCTTTTTTAACATTGAGATGATACTGTTGTACACTACATTGTGGGTGCTTGTTTGACCAGAAGACAGTACAATACTTATTTATGAATCACACATAAACTGTCCAGAAACTTTCCTTCCTGAAAGAAGTGTGATAACCTCAGGAACTAAATGACCTACACTTCACTTGCTCACAAACTAGAATGGTTGTGAGTCTTGCTTACAATAGGTACAGTGGGCCCTTGGTATGCATGGGGGTTTGGTTCCAGGCCCCCTGCAGATACCAAAACCCTCCCAAAAACACAGATGTTTAGACCAGCATTTAAAATTTAAAATTACTTGTGATTGACTGCAGCCAGACTGGGAAGTGATCCTAGGAAAGTAGCAGAGGCAGGAGAGACGAGGGTTGGATACCAGATGCACATTCATCCTGCTTTGGCTGTGATGATTCTGTTCTTTTCTTCAAAAGGCAGAAGCAGAAGCTGGCTTGTTCCCAGCAATAAAAATGTGTGCCTGCTGCTTGGGACTTTCTGCTACCACCTCCCCCTATGCTTGCCTGATGGAAATCAATCCCACCATGAAGCCTCAGCCAGAATTTAAACACCTTCCTCACTCCTTTTCCCACCTTTCTACCACAAGGCCTCAGCAAATTTTAAACCTCTTTCCTGCTAATCTACCTCCTTACCCCATTCCTGCTGCCTCTCCATTGCTGTCCTGCAAGGTGGATCAGTAGGACTTCCTTCAACTAATGGGGGGGGGGGGAGGGGAGGCATTGGCAAGCCCTGAGCACCAAGCATACATTCTTCCTGCTGGAAACAAGCCAGCTGCTGCTTTTGCCTTTTGAAGGTAGGAGCAGAATTGCCGCAGCTTGAAGCAGGAAGAATCTGTACTTTGGGGTGTGGACCATGCCACTGTCTCCTTCCCTACTACCCTGGGACCGCTTCTCAGCCTAGCTACAGTCAATCACAGTTTAAAAAAAATTAAATGTTTCTTCATTTCAAACTATGGCTCTCAAATATATGCTATCAAACCCACGGAAACTAAGGGCTCACTCTATAATACACATTTTTTTTACCTTGTTAGGCAGAAGAGATCAAGGCTATTGCAAACAAATAGATCCAAGTAGCACCTGATTTTGTGTGTACTTGTAACCCTTTTGCCAAATGACCATTTTAAATCAACCAAGTAGGTTGTAAATTCACCATGATTGAATTGATATATTTTTGTAAGTGAAATGTTAAACTGGAAGGATATTCCCAGTCCAAAATAGCTCACTGGGTAGTACTTGGCAACAGACCAGGCAATTGAGGAAAAAAAGTATTTCCTTTCAACTGCCACAGTGTAATCATTTCAAGAAAATCTATGCCAGTAATGGTAGATTTGGCAAGAATCAAAGCCATTTGTTGAGGTGTGGATATGGGTGCCTTTCATCTCCCTTGATCTCCATGTAAAGCAGCAGCACCCACGTTGAGAAAGTCAGATAGACAGTGCTTAGGGTTACAGTATTGATGGCTAGGATCAGCTTACTACATCTGAGATAAATCAGCAATGCTTATAGCAGCGGTCGGCAAACTACGGCCTGCGGGCCGAACCCAGCCCACCGAGGCCTTGTAACCGGCCCGTGGTTGGTCCTGCTGCTGCTGCTGCTGTTGTTACCGCTGTGCGACCGCAGAGTGCCATTTTGCCTTCCAAAATAGCGCCCGTACTCGCACACACATGCGCACAATGGCGGGCACCATTTTGGAAGGCAAAACGGCGCCAGAGTCATGCACATGTGCTCGCGACGCCAGCGCCATTTTGCCTTCCAAAGTGGCGCCTGCCATCATGTGTATGCGCGGAAAGTAAAATGGTGCCCTGCACTCGCGTACGCATGCACACCACGGTGGGGGGAGTGTGCATGCGCGTGCGCACACCTCCACCACCATTTCCCCCCCTTTCAGCACGCCGAAGATCGGGGGACAGCGGATCCGGCCCCACCCCCAAAAAGTTTGCCGACCCCTGGCTTATAGAGTAGACATCAAGCTAGCTTGAAACCCCATTCCTACAAAGATTTCTAAAACTTATTGTTTCCAGTATTTTGGGGTAGGAACATCAGAAGTGGTCCAGTGCTTTGATAGATAAGGAATGCGTGATGCAGTTAGTGCCAAATCACTCTGAAATTTCATATACAATTTGTGTGCCCTGCCACTTGTTTTGTACTAATTATTGTTTGAGGAATATCAGTATTGCCTTGGAGCTCATGAGGTATCAGGTTCACCCTTAAGAGCTTGCGTGATTTTTTTTAAGTGTCCCATACCCCGTAACTTAAGCCAGTTGTATATTTCAGTATTAAGAGAATTTGAGGCTGAGGTGAAATTTAACAAGTCATTTGGTAACTCCCATTCTTAAGAAACTGTACTATACACTTCTGACGTATGATTACATATCATAAATAAGAGAGTTGTTGGGAAGATAAGAAATAGCTTTTAACATAAAAAGAGAAATTTCCATGCATGATTTTTCTAGTGGCCTTTTAATTTCCTTCTTCTGAAATAATCTGTAAAACTTCTGTACTTATATTTTTACAGTACTTAGCATACATGGTTCCAGTTTCTTTATTGCAAGCTGCAGTCTTCAGGAGAATGTTAAATGCATTGCATGGTATAAGCCTTTTTGATTGCTCATTAGTGAATTGTAATTTCACACTCCATTTAAAATATTCTTAAACATTCTCATGCAGTAAAAGGTTTCACACAGTAATTAAGAGGCCCAGTTAACAAAGTCTGAAAAGTCCAATCCCCTCACAGGGAACAATTTTGCTGAATTGTCACATTTCAATTAACATGTTGAAGTTTGCCAAATATCCATTGTGTATATTATAAATCTCCCCCCACTATTTACTTACTGAAAATGAAAAAAAAAACCCTGAAAATATAAAGATTTCTGATTTTATTTTTATTCTTTTTTATCCATAAACAGATAGATGATGAACTCTTTAATCCCGATTATGTTGAAGTTGATCGAATAATGGATATTTCATATAGCAAGGATGATAATGGAGAGGTAAGTACATCTGTTAGGAATGTTATTTTATGAGGTTGCTCTTTAGAAATATTAGTGATACATGGCATGCTCTATTTTGCTTTGCTATATGTTTTCTTGATTACTTAGTTGTAAACATTTAAATGTTACAAGGTTACAAACATCGAGACATTTTATCCAGCCAAAACAATGCCTATTTACATCTGTTAAATTTGATACTGTTAGCAATATGACAGATAACAGGTAATGTAGAATATATATCAAACTACTGATTTTTCATTAAATTTATGCAGTATTGAAACTCACAATCCTAGTTTATGTAATATGGTATGCATCCTTTGTTTGAATATTTTTAAGCTTTAATGTGACTTAAAAATTAACGTTTACTAAGCAGACCCCTTTTTAAACTGAATTCTTCTGAGAAATTCTGAGAGGCTGATCAACTTTCTCCACTGAAGCCCCCTGTGCTTCCCCATGATTGTCTTTAAAGGGTATGAAATCCTCCCCTCATGGAACCAGTTTCCATGTGGTATGAAGGGCAACACGGGATGGGAAGAGAACAAAACTGTTGCGACTGTCCATACAACATTGGATTTAACCCAAGGTAGCACATTAATTAGTGGTTAATTAATTAATAATTGCCTTGTGGGGCAAATGGTTATCCATTTCATTATCACAATATCTAGATATTGGGTAAATATTATCTTACTTAGGGTTCAGTTAACATACAAAATACTTTGGCCTAAATCCAATAGCTAGTCCAGACTAGATAAAGCCTATGTGAAATAATTGCTGAATGGTAAAACCTAAATATCGTAAAGTAGTGGTTCCCAAACTTTGGTCCTCCAGATGTTTCAGGCTTCACCTCCCAGAATTGTGAATTGTTGACCTAGCTGGCTAGGGCTTCTTGAAATTCAAAATACTTGAGGACCAAAGTTTGGCAACTACAGTCGTAAAGGCAGCAGATCCCATCAGATCATGGAAGCTAAGCAGGGTCAGCTGTGGTTTGTACTTGGATAGGAGACAGCCAACAGACACCAGGTCCTGTAGGCTATATTTCAAAGGCAGGAACTGACAAAACCACCTCTGAGTATTCCTTGCCTTAGAAAACCCTATGAAATTCATGGGATTGACTTGAAGGCACATACTCTCCCTCACACAAATGTACACTTAGGGATAAATCTGACTTATTTGTTCTGCTCTGTTCTAGTTGAAACTTGTAAATGGTTTAGGGCTTTGTTCCTCTTTTATGACCACTTTCTTCAGCAACAGTATTTACAGGGCTGCCTTGCAGAGAAATTATGTGGGCTTTTATATAGATAAAACAAAATAATTTCATAAATAGTATTAATTATTCCTTTATAATTGTTTAATTAAAAGTTCATTTTAAATTGTGAGCTGCTGTTTTAATGGGGGACAGTGCTTTGTGGTTGTTGTGTGCCTTCAAGTCGTTTCCACCTTATGGCAACCCCTAAGGCCATATCATGAGATTTTCTTGGCAAGATTTGCTCAGAGGAGGTTTGCCATTGCATTTTTTGAGTCTGAGAGAGTTTGACTTGCCCAAGGTCAATCAGTGGGTTTTCAGGCCAAGCAGAGATTCAAACCCTCTTCTCCAGAGTTGGAGTCCAACATGCTTGCTAAAGTATTTTTGTTTATGAATGTATATGGGAATCTTTCAGTTGTATGAACAGATTTTTTTTCCAAACAGTTTTTTGTTTTGAAATAGAACTCCACATTGTTTGGAACAATAGTATTGTAGTCAGATGATGAAATACATTGTTGCGATATTTTGTCATTGTTATCAGCCACTTGAGTAGTGAATTGATTTTGCCACTAAAATAAAGTGTTAATAAAATATATTGAGTAAGACTTACTTAGTCTTCAGAGTTCTGCTATAAATAATAATATGTTTAGGAAACACATATTCATTTTCATTCACTCTTTTTTTTAAATTAAAAACAAAGCCCGTGACTCATTATTTGGTGAAATGGTGTTCACTTCCGTATGAAGACAGCACGTGGGAATTAAAGCAAGATATAGATCAAGCTAAGATTGAAGAATTTGAGAAATTAATGGCTAGGGAGCCAGAAACAGAACGTGTGGTAAGATATGAATCTGTATGGAAGATATTACCAAAAAATAGCATAGTGGTATGGTCTTTGGAAACACTAATATGATTTGCTGTATTTGAAACAGGAGCGACCGCCTGCTGATGACTGGAAGAAGTCAGAGAGTTCCAGGGAATATAAAAACAACAACAAACTCAGGGAATACCAGTTGGAAGGAGTAAACTGGCTTCTTTTCAACTGGTACAACACGTATGTAAATTAAAATTATTGTAAAAAGCAAAATGCATAGCTCATTGTTGAAACTTATTATTCTGAAGTATTTTAAAATTTGGGGATTTTTAAAAAAATTAATGTGCTGACTTTATGATCAAATGCATATGCATGCCCATATGAAACCTAGAGAATATTTTAAAATTACATGTATAAGATTTGACTTTATTATGGCTTCTTTATGTTTGGATGGTATTATTCAGATAAACTGAACATCTGTGCTTTATGAATCCCATTTAAGAGTTGAATTGTAACTTCATTAGTGAACATTATTGTTAATTTATTGCAGGCGAAACTGCATTTTAGCAGATGAAATGGGATTGGGGAAAACTATCCAATCCATTACATTTCTCTATGAGATATATTTAAAAGGAATCCATGGTCCTTTTTTGGTTATTGCCCCATTATCCACAATCCCCAACTGGGAAAGGGAATTCCGTACCTGGACAGAGTTGAATGTTGTTGTTTATCATGGGAGTCAAGCCAGCCGCCGGATGATTCAGTCGTATGAAATGTACTTCAAAGATGCACAGGTAAACCTTACTGTAACAATGACTTCTTTACATATCACATGTTATTTCTGTTGGATCATTGGTCTCCATTGTTTGAGATGAGGAGTGCAAATTTAGGACGTTAGGGGAATTGCATTATAAACAAGATGCATGGAGAGAATATATTTCATTTTAAAACTGAAATATCTTTTCAAAGTGGAGAACCCAAGGTGGCTGAAAAAATGGACAAATGTGATGTGGTCCATGTGAAACGTATACAGAAATCCCCTTTCCTCTGTTGGCTTAGGGACTGAAGGACTGTTAAAAAAGTGAAAATCGTCAAAATGCATTATCTACTCTAGTCCCTAACCTGCCAAATAAGCAGGGACCCAATGCCAAACCTTCCCCAGCTAAGAAGGGAATCCCTGATGTAGGCAGAGAGAGAAACCCTTCCCTCAAAACCAGGAGTGATAGCTTCCTTTCTCCATCCTCCCACCACAGTCCTTAATGGTACAGACTGACTACTCACACCAGCCTTTTCCAGAGTGGATGGGAATACCACCCCACTTCTGCTCACTCTGTGTGTGCGGGCAAGGGAGAGGAGAGAGCAGAAAGGGGCCAGAAACTACATGGAGTCAAGTGAAAGGTGCAAGTTGGTGGGGGGTGGGAGTGGGCAGAGAGGTTGACAGGGATCAGTGGAGAGACATGTTTGCGTATGTACACACTCACACAGTGAGTAGAACCGGGATGGAAGGCCAGTGGAAGGGATGGAGAGAGCTGGGTTGAGACAAAGGAAAAAAGCAGCAGCAATAACCACAGCTGCCCTGTGAGGGGGGAAAAAGTAAAGAGTAGGGAAATTACATCAGCAAAGAAGCCCCTGTGGGATTACATATCCGTTTCAACCCTAAAGAGTGGACCATGTGTTGAATAGATGGATTCTGGGGGTAATTTAGAATGGTTGTAAGGAGCGAGTCATCAAAAAATGAGTCATCAAATAGCAGAGGAATCCTGTAATTGTTTTAAGGGAGTCTAGGCATGTCAGAAGAATGGCTGCAAGGGAAGTTTTCACTGTTTCTTCTCCCCTCCCCCCTCTTGTGTTGCTCTGTACTTCTAAAATTCTAAAAAGGAAGGAGTTAAAAGGAATTGAGAGTCTTTCAACTGCTGAACAAAGAATGTGTGGCTTTTGGGGTACATGTTCATTATCTGTTTTCAGTGGTCTTTACACAGAATTACAGTAGGATGGGTCTGCAAGGATCATCTACTTTAACCACCTGCCATGCAGCAGTACACAACTACAGAACTTTTGAATGATGCCTATTAAACCTCTGTGTAAAAAACCTCCACAGATTTTATGTTGGTTTTCTGGGCTATGTATTCGTGTTCTGGAAGAATTTATTCCTGACGTTTCACCTGCATCTGTGGCTAGCATCTTAGAGGAATAAACTCTTCCAGAATGTGACCACATAGCTCGGAAAACCCACAGAAAACTGTTGGCACCGGCCGTGAAAGCCTTCGACTTTACATCTCCATAGAAGTTCACTGCCTTCAAGACGTTCTCTTCCACTTTCAAATATTTCTTACAGTAAAGACATTCTTCCTAATGTTTAGGTGGAATCTCTTTTCTTGTAATTTTAATCCATTGGTTCATGTTCTCTGGAGCAGCATAGAACACAGTTGATAGTACTTATAAGGAAGCCATGAAGTTATTTTTTTCTTGTCCATCACTGTCCAGTTTAGACTCTTAGAGTAACCTGTAGGCTTAGGAGCTAGGTTTAGCAATTATCCAGCACAGCCAGTGTCTGTTCATCTTAAATTTCATTTGTTATAGCTCCTATCAATCTCATCTCTAGTTCCAAACCTGTTGTTTATTTGCCATATTCTTACTCTTCCCGTGCTGAAGCAGCTGATTTTGCTTAACTATTTCTTGGCTTCATCTGCCTGTCCCTTCTGCTTTTGCACAGTTCTGTTATGCTACAGTGCCCTGTTTTGGAACTGTCCTTCACTTGGCTGATCTGTGCATAGACAGCAAATTACCATTATATTTGTTAGTAAGATCAAGAAAATTCTTAGAAGATGATGTATGTAACTTTGAGTCATCTTTATTGTTGTGTTAATTTGATCAAATACTTTCTATACTTTTAGGGTCGTGCAATTAAAGGGTCATACAAATTTCATGCTATTATCACTACATTTGAAATGATTTTGACTGATTGTCCTGAGCTTCGTAACATTCCTTGGCGGTGTGTGGTAATTGATGAAGCTCACAGGTTGAAGAACAGAAATTGCAAGCTACTGGAGGGGCTCAAGATGATGGACCTGGTGAGTCCTGTTACTCTTAAAGCTTCAGATGAAGTGTCCAGACTGCACATCAATCCAAAGGGAGAGCGGGGTCATATTGAACTTTGAGACTATTCTTTTTTTATATAAAAAACTAGCAAAATGCAGAAATATGATATATATAATTAATTCATTATTTAAATTATCACTTTTAATATCTAAATTGATATTCTCTACATTTTCTCTTCAGAACTCTCTCTTGAGTTCAGATATGCTTTAGGCATGAAAACATTTGACTGAAATCCTGCATCAGGCTTGTCTACCATATATATTTGTGCATCAGTCAACTTAATGTATAAGTCAAAGACAGGTTTTAGGGCAAAAATTATGGATTTTGAAAAGACCCGTGGATAGGTTGAGGGTAAAATTTTGCATGGTTTTCTCATGTCCATTCCACACAGAGGCAAAAGCATCAGTGCCACCTCAAGGGCCAGTTGCCCCTGTTCTCTGCTGCCCCCCTTTTCTCACCCAGGAATTCAAAAAGGCCTTTTACCACCATACTCAGAGAAGTACCTTGATTTTTATGAGAAAATGAACCAACCCCTTCTCTTACTTGAGTGGCAAAAGGCTTACTTCCCTACCTCCCTGCGCTAGGTTCCCAGGAGGCCATCAGAGGGTGTAAGGGTGAGTGGCCTTCTGTCAATGCTTAGCAGCAGGGAAAGACCTGGCTGGGGCCAGCCAACCTACTGGCCCCTCACCTCCATGGCATTCTTATCCAAGGCCACTACTGGAAAGAGGTCACTGCTGCTGGGAGCCTCCAGGCACTTCTGGGGGGGTGCTTCCCCCCCCCCCCCCCCGCCCCAGTGCCTCCTCTCCTTTGGGTTCTTTATACCACATTAGGAAGGGGGGGTCAGTTATCTGCTTGCTCACTCTCTGATCCACCAGAGAGAACCTCTCCTTCCCTCCCTCCTGGGAGGGTTGCAAGTTGCCGTGGGGGGGGGGGGGGCTCTTTGTGTATTGCCTCAAAGTCACTGTCCGGATCAGATTCTTAGTCGAGGAAAAATGGAAGCACACATCTGGAGAGCTATGTTTGGCATCATATTAGTCATGTTGTAGGGATGGAGGGGGGAGAGAGATATAGCTGCTTCCTCATGATTGTTTGCTAGGGACAATTAAAACATGACATGGGAGGGAGGGGAAAAAACGAAGAGGGAGGAAGAAGTGAGATTCACCCTTTATGGCTTTCTTGACAATGCCAAGCACAGTTCTTTATCATGGTCTCTGTGCCCCACACAAATGGGTCTGTGCCTGCTCAGAGATCCCCAACAGAACTTTTTAGGACTGAGTAGTTTGATGGGAATACATCCACACACCCACCGCCTGTTGTGTATGCTCCAGTCTGCCAAACTACCATCCCCTCATTTTCTTTCCTTCCATCAACAGAGCTAATCTCCTTGGGTCGTTTTCAGAGCTGAGTAGTTCTTTCTTTGCTAATTCGCTTGTTTCTTCTTTATTCTTCTCTATTCTCCTAACTTTACCCACCATCTGTCATTAAAAAACAAAACAAAAACAAACCTATTTCCATTGTTTCTCTCCCCCACTATTATTCTCTCCTTTTCTATGGCTTCATCGTCTCTCTTTAAACGTTCATGTGATCAGAAATTTTCTCTTTCCGATGCCAACTCCAAATGTCTCTTCTGCTTGGGAGAGGGATTCTGTTGTTCATAAACTATGTGCTTCCATTTTTCCCCTTGTTAAGAACCCGACTCTGACAGTGACTTTGAAGTGGTGCCAGAAGAGGGGAGGGCACTCAAAACCTGTGTACACCCTGGTAGGAAGAAAAGGAGGGGGTTCCTCCAGTGGCCCAGAGAGCAAGCGAATGAGCAACTACCCTCCCTCAGGTGACAGAGGCCCCAGAAGGGGGGAACTCGCAATAGTAGGGGAGATGGCGGTGGCCTGCTAGATCCTCCTTGGTGGTGGCCTTCTCCTCGTAGTGGTGTCAGGCATGGAGCACCATGGAATTGAGGGGGCAGCAGGAGAGGAGTTCTCTGCTAGGCTTTTCCCTGCTGACAGGCTCTGGCAGGGAGGTATGAGCCCTGGAAGGCTTCCAGGAAAATCAGCATAGGGAGGGAGAGGACAGTGGAGCCTTTTGCCACTCAGAAAATGGGATGGTTCCTTTTTTCTTTTTCTTTTTTCTGTTTTGATAAAAGTTAAATTACTTCTCTGAGTAGAGTGCCAAAAGGGCTTTTTAATACCTGGGATTTTTGGGAATTCCCTGCTCTTGCTGTAGCCCTCCCAGAGAAAGCCTCCTGCGGTAGAAGCACTGACCCCACCACATTCCCTACAGGCAGGGAGATTGGAGGGGTTGATGTTTCTTTTAGGACCCTCTCTGCCCTCCTCACCATGGCAGAAAAATCTCAAAGAGCCTCCACTGCCTTTCCCTCCAAGCAGTACTACTGTATTAATTCCCATGTATAAGCTGACCCAGATTTTGGGGGTCAATTTTTTAGCATACATTTTTCAACTTATACACAGGTATATACAGTAGTTTAAATCACCACCTGCAGAGTCCACTATAATTTAGTCCATATTCCTGTTCTGCATGGTATTACAATGTACTCAGTTGTATTCACATGACCACCATCTTTGTATAGCTGCTCAAGAAACCACTTAACCTTACTGCCTTCAGTAGATATCTGTTCTTCCTTCATATCATTTCTATATCTCTTGCTGTCTCTTCCTGTAATTCTGCATGACTACTGTCTAAATAAAATCATATTCACAAATGCCTGATGGCGTCCAGAGTAAATTCCACCACAGTGATGAGTAAACCCATTTCCACAAGGATAAATAGTTATGCAGTGGTTGAAATGTACAGTCATTTCTGCATTGTTTACACTTGTGCAGCTCTATGCAATGGACAGAAATACACAACCATATGTATAGAAGAACTTACAGTGTCTGAGATAATAAGAGAATGTTTACTTGAGACCATATAGCTTTAATACTATGTAAATATAATTATCCAGGGACTGGGGCAGGGTTTCCAGTTTTTGGTTAACATTTGTGCCACTGTTAATACATTAAAACTGAAAATCACATTTTTAGTTCCAGTTTATTCACCATATCCTAGTACTTTGATTCATAGTTCCATTGGGACTTTTATTGATGTTGGTTAGTTGTAGAAAGCGACATGATATTGATATCTATATTGTAATAGTTTGTAGCAGCAGTTATTTCTTCCTTTTCCCTCATTCCACTCTTACAATTCTATCTCAGAATCCTAGGGACAAAAACTTTGCATATGTTACTCTGTAGAATACAGTGCATGCTGATTTGTTGTGTGCCTTCAAGTCATTTCCGACTGATGGTAACCCTAAAGCAACTTGTTATGGGGTTTTGCTAGCAAGATTTGTTCAGAAGAGGTTTGCCATTGCCTTCCCTTGAGTCTGAGAAGGTGTGACTATTCCAAGGTCACCCAGTAAGTTTCATGGCCAAGCTGGGAATTGAACCCTAATCTCCTGAGTTGTACTCCAACCCTCAGGCCACTACGCCACGCTTGTTAATGCCAATGATTTTATAAAAAGTAACAAATGCTAATTTACAGCAAAACTTATCTGTGTAAAGAAATGAGCATTTTGTTTCCTGTGTTGATCCAATGATAATGGTGGAGTATTTGAAATCTTCCTTTGACTGGAAGTAGTGAAATGCCTGAAATGGGATTCTTAGCCAATTATAGAGAGAATACTTGCTTGCCACCTGAACTGCAGACTGGTAGGAGGAAGAAATTAGACTTGAGATGATTCGCAGTTTGAAAGTTCAGCATTGTGAACAGTTGCTAATTATCTTTTTCTTGCAGGAACATAAGGTGCTTCTTACAGGTACTCCATTACAAAACACTGTAGAAGAACTTTTCAGCTTACTCCATTTTTTGGAACCAAGTCGCTTCCCTTCAGAAACCACTTTCATGCAAGAGTTTGGTGACCTGAAAACTGAGGAGCAGGTAAAATATTCAAGAGTTGTTTTTTCTCTCTCACTACATGCAAACATTGTTGTTGTTGTTGTTAACTGCCCTTGAGTCAGCCCCAAATGGCATCTCTGTGGATGAAATATCTCCAAGCCTTCATGTCCTCCACTGCTCTGCTCAAGCCTTGTAGATTCATGCCCGTGACCTCCTTAATTGAGTCTAGCCATCTGGTGTGTAGTCTCCCTCTCTTTCTGCTGCCTTCTACTTTTCCTAGCATTATTGTCTTTTCAGGTGAGCCATGCCTTCTCATGACAACCTTAGTTTCATCATCTTGGTTTCCAGGGAGAGTTCTAATGTGATCGATTTTAGGACCCATTTATTTATTTATTTTTGGTGGTCCATACATGGAATCCTCAGTACTCATCTCTAGCACCATGTCTCAAATAAGCTGATTTTTTTTCTTGTCTGCTTTTTTTCATTGTCCAGCTCTCACACCTGTACATGGTGATGGGGAATACAATGGCTTGAATGATTCTCAGTTGTATGTCTTGTACTCTTTGGGATCTTTTCTAGTTATTCTATAGTTGCCCTTCCCATCCCTAGGTTGCAGTCCCCATTCCAATCAGTTTGATCTTAAGTATGGGAAACCTTTAACTATTTCAGTTTCTTCATTTTCTAGGTTGAATTTATTTTTTTATTCCTTGGTCATTATTTTTGGTTTTTTAATATTCAGTATTAAGACTGCCTTTGCATTTTCATCTTTGACATCGTTTCCAATCCTGTGATGTTTTCTGCTAGTAATATGGTGTCATCTGCATATCTAAAATTGTTGATGTTCCTTCCTCTTATCTTGACTCCTTCTTCTATGTCCAAGCCTGCTCTTCATATGATATTTTCTGCAGACAAGTTGAACAGATAAGTTGAAAAGATGCACCCTTGCCTAACCCCTTTGCCAATTGGGAATCATTCTGTTCTCCATACTCTGTTCTAACAATTGCGTCTTGTCCTAAATACAGATTTCTTATCAGGACTATCAGATATAATGGCACACCTATGACCATTAGAGCGATCCATAACTTTTTGTGATCTATACAGTCAAATGGTTTGCTGTAGTTCTAAAGCACATGGTGATTTTTCCCCCTGAAATTCCTTGTAACTCTCTGTTAGCCAGCATATGTTTGTAGTGTGGTTCATAGTGCCTCTTCCTATTCTGAACCCCACTTGGACCTTTGTGATTTCTCTCTCCATATATGGTTGGAGTCTGTGCTGCAAAAGTGAGCATAACTTTGCTTGTGTGTGATATTAATGCAATGCTCCTATAATTGCTGCAGTCTTTTGTGTCTCCTTTTTTGTGGATTGGGATGTATATTGATTATTTCCAGTTTTTTCCATCCAGGATATTCTCAGTACTATTCTCCAGCACATCTCAAAATAGTTGATTTTCTTCATATCTGCTCTCTTTACTGTCCAGCTCTCACATCTATACATGGTGATGGGGAATACAATGGCTTGGATAGTTCTAATTTTAGTGCTTTATTATTTATTTTATTTATTTATTTGGAATATTTACACCCCACTCTTCAGCCACAAAGGCTCTCAGAGCAGCTTACAAATGGTTAATTAGACAGATTCCCTGCCCTCAGGCTTAAAATCTAACACTAATACACTCATTCCTCCTTATCCACAGATTTTTTATCCAAGGATTCAAGCATCCATGTCTTGAAAATACTTTAACAATATACAAATTCTCATAGGCAAATCTTGATTTTTCCCTTTGACTATGTCATTATATTTATTGGGCCTTGAGCATCCATAGCGGGGGTGGGGGGGTCCTGGAACCAAACCTCAGCGGATACTAAGGGCCCACTGTACTTTATCTTTACACTTTAGGATCTTGTCTGGTTCTTACATAGCTGCCTTTCCAATTCCTAGTCGTCTTCTGATTTCTTGAGTACAGTCTCCTTTCTGATCAATATTTGATCCAAGGTATGGGAAATTTTTCACTATTTGGATTTCTTCGTTATCTAGCCTGAATTTATGTAGATACTTCGTGGTCATTATTTTGGTTTTCTTCAGGTTCAGCAGTAAGCCTGCCTTTGCATTTTCTTCTTTAATCTTCCTTAATGATTGTTCCAAGTTTACAATGTTTTCTGCTAGTATTATGGTGTCGTCTACATATCTTAGTTGATAATCCTTCCGCCTATCTTCTTCCTATTTCTGAATATAAACTTGCTCTTGATGTGATATTGTCTGCATACAAATTGGACAAATAGGGTGATAGGGTTACCCCTTTGCCCACAGGGAACCATTCTCTTTCTTCATAGTCTGTTCTAACAGTAGCCTCTTGTACAGATTCCTCATTAGGACTATCAAATGCAGTGGCACTCCCATGTCTTTTCATGATCTATGCAGTCAGAGGCTTTGTTACAGTCTATAAAGCACATGCTGGTTTTCTTCTGGAATTCTTTGGTTCACTCCCATCATCTGCCATTATGTTTGTGATGTGATCCCTAGTGCCTCTTCCTTTACTGAATCCTGCTTGCACCTATGGGATTTCTCTGTCCATGTATGATGGGAGTCTGTGCTGCAGAATTTTTAGCATAATTTTGCTTGCATGGGAAATTAATGCTATTTTCATAGTTACTGCAGTCTTTTGTGTCTCCTTTTTTATGGATGAGCATGTATATTGATTGTTGGACATCATTTTGTTTTGCATATTTGTTGACATATTTTAGTTAACACTTGAGTTGATTCTGTCTGTGTGGATTGTAGCACTTCAGATGGAATATCATTTGTTCCTGGTGATTTTATTCTTTTTCTTATTGCAGCTTCTACCTCGCTTTCTAGATTTTGGGGTTCATCCTTGTATACTTCCTTATTCCACATAAGGAATAAGGTCATTTATTTTGTCATCTCTTTTATATAGCTCTTCTGTGTATTACTTCTACCATCTTTTTATATCTCCTTACTTGTGTAGTATGTTCTTCTTCTTATCATAGAGCATCCCTGCCCTAGGTTTGAACTTGCCTTGGAGTTCCTGGATCTTAAGGAAAAGATCTCTATTTCCTTTTTTGTTGTTATCTTTCATTTCCCTGCATTGATCATTATAGGACTTCTTATCCATGCACACTAGTCATTGGACAGTTGTGTTCATGGTTCTGGTTTTGTTCCTTTTCTTTTGCTTCTCTTTATTTTACTGCTTGAAGCATTCTGTCTGATAATCATTTTCTTTCTTTTTCTTTTTGTTCACTGATAGTGTTTTTTTGGATTCTTCCTTGACTATCCCCTTGTCTTCTGATCATAGTTCATTGGGTTCCCAGTTGATTATGCTTAATAATCTGTATCATTATAGACATATTTATATTTAAGATTATTGTAGTATTGCTGTGTAATACAGATTGGTGATCATAAGAGGATTGACCCAGTATAAAAGAGGTCAAAATAAAAGTTGAGTACATCATTCATAATCTAACACTTTTTTTTAAAATAGGTACAAAAACTCCAGGCAATCCTGAAACCAATGATGTTGAGACGACTTAAAGAAGATGTGGAAAAGAACCTGGCCCCTAAGGAAGAAACCATCATTGAAGTTGAATTGACAAATATTCAGAAGAAATACTACAGAGCCATTCTTGAAAAGAATTTCACTTTTTTGTCAAAAGGTGGTGGTCAAGCGAATGTTCCTAATCTATTAAACACTATGATGGAATTAAGAAAATGTTGCAATCATCCATATCTTATCAATGGTAAGCCTGATTTCTTCTTTTTAAAAATAAAGGTATGATTGGAGTTTGCCATTTTTTAGCAATTACTAGAAAGTGGGGTTTTTCCATTTAAGAACTAATCTGAATACACAGATTTGCCAGGAAAGGAGGCATGATGAGATTTTCTGGTGCCATCAGAGGATGAGGAAACCCCTTCTCATATATATAATAAACAGAGCATAGTTTCTGTGTTGATCTTGAATAGCATCAGGAGTAAAAGGCCTTAAATCTGCATCTTTTTTTCCGTCCAGCTTCACCTCTCTGTTACCCCATTGATTAGGTAGGGAAGGGGATCGATGTGAGGTCAGGAAGAGGAACAAGTAGCTCGGTGGCCAGGTGCTCTGGCCATGCATGGCCTACCCATGTAAAATACCTCAGTGGTCCAGGGCCATCTTTCCCAGCCGTGCAGGTGCAACTGGTGATAATAATGGCTCAGATCTGTTTTTGGCAGGGACATGGCATATTCAGCATCAGTGTCTCTCACATACTGGCTGCCTTGGAGGGCTGGTGAGGAGGGACCCAACTTGTCAACCTCTGTGCTCTCCCCCTTTTTAACTGCCACTAGAGACCACCAGCACCTCACAGTACATACAAACAGATATGGAGGACATTTTGAGTTCCCCCTTTTTTCCACTTCTTCCTTTCTTTTCCTCTGTTTCCTCAGTGACCTGACACTACTTTCACAAGGATTATGTAAAGCAGAAAAGAGGAGAAACCACTCACATCTGCCTTTTCCTTTTCCTTATCTGCCCCCACTACATCAACCAGATTTTCTCCAGACTTTGAGAGTCTCTGTAGCAGGAAATGAAAGAATACAGATGTAGCCCATCTTTGGCTAAAAAGCCTTTTATTTTTCTATCAGCAACACTGAACATGCTAAAGTTACATTAAGAAAATGATGAGTAGCTTTTCTCACCTCCAAGGTGGTGATCATCAAGAAGGAAGCAAGTTCATCACAGAACCAGCAGAATGGAAGTAAGAAGCTGCCCTGTGCCACATACACAATATATTGGCTCTGGCCTGATGGGCTTCAGTGTCCAATTCTCTAATTGCCAGAGTTTCTATGATTTGAGCACACTTTTCCTGTTACCCATTCCTTTTTGGGTTCATTACTTCAAGAATGATGACTCACACAGTCCAGAGCAACCTTTCTCAGTAAGCAAGCTGTTTAGGCCCTTACATTGCACCATTGTAATCCAAGAATAAGAAGTTCATTCTTCTAGCCAAGAAAGAGAATCCTAAACTCAACTAGTTCACTGTCTTTTCATCCCAAGAAATGCTTCTCTTCCTATGTCAGTTATCTACACAGTATTGACAAGCATCAGTCTTCTCACTGCAGCTAGCACAACAAATCAGCCTCCATTTAGGTGTAGGAATTACAGTTGCAACAAGTGCAATCTGGCTGTTCTGTGGAAGAGGAGTTATATAACAGCCTGACTGCCAATCCATACTTTGACTTTTCAAAGAAGATGGAGAGTTTTTGGACAGAGAATACAGCAAAAGGGGAAGGCTTCAGTGGAAGGAAGATTATGAAATGCAGATGTCAAACATTGGAAGGGTATAGTGTGCTGAAGCAGCACTATCAGTAAGCAGTCTCTGTTTAAATGTGAGGTGTCTAAAACAAACAGATAAAACAGGTTGGATGCATAAGGGTCATTATAATAAATGGAAGAAAGTGCAAACAACTCATTCCCTGTCTGATGACTGAAGTCTGCTGGAGGGGTCCCACCAGTGAACTGTACACTTTGAGAACCTCCTTTGCTGTGGCCCCCTGTTTGTGGAATGTCCTCTCCTTAGGCACTGACACTGGTGTTGTTCTAGCTCAAAGTTAAAACCTGACTTTTTATTAAAGCATTTGGGATCTAATGATATTTTTCACATTTGTAAATATACATAGTTTTAAACTGTATTAACTTGTTTTATATTCTTACATTGTTTAACATGTTTAAAACTATTTAAATTATATTTAAATTGATTAGATCATATGTTGCCTTAAGAAGTTTTGATAAAGATTGGGCAATAAATATGTTATTTAATAAACCCAAAATAAAAACCAGAAAACAATAACCCAGGCAAACAGGGTTATGGGAGCAAAGAAGCTGGCTAGTAACTTGTTTTTTTAAAAAAAAATCTATAAAATACTTTTGTTCTGTGCTATAAATTAAAGTATATTGTAAATTAAAACTGCTATAAAATTCAGAGTAATAAGGAAGCTTCCTATGTGAATTATGATATTGGAAAAGAATCAACACAAAGACTTGCAGTGTGAAGAAACCAAATGCTTGCGTATGTTTTTGGCCTCTTTGTGGCTGAACTATTTTTCCAAGTTGATATGGGGGATAGCTTTTGCTGACATTACTTCCAAATTGAAATTGAAAATAAAACTCTGGAATCAGTGGGCCAGATCACAAGATACATATTTAAAAGTGTATTTAAAAGGGAATGACATATAAATGCATCTAATATTCTCAAGTTTCCATGATCAGAGTTCCAATACAACTTAAAACAGCTGTGGAAGAAGGGTGTTAAAATCAAAGATAGATAGATGCCTTGCAGTAGTAGATCCATTGACTGCTTCTGACTTCCATAGGGTCTGGTATGCCGGGTTGTTTTTTGTTGATTAATAACAATTACAATATATACTTAAAATAAGTTCAGGTTAATTGTAATCTGAACTACCTTATTTTCCTGTGTATAAGACTACTTTTTTACCTGCAAAATCTGTGGCTAAAGTGGGGGGGGGTCGTCTTATACACCGGATATAAGGATAATGAGGATAGAGGTGCTAAAACTCTATATTTTGACTGGAAGAATTGGGGGGGTCGTCTTATACGCCGGAAAATACGGTAAGTAGTTTTCTGTTATCTAAGACTATATGAGCACTATAGCAAAGATTTTCTGATCAGCTTTGTTAGTATAATAAAAATTAATGATTGGAAAATCGTTAGACAATAATATTGAGGTGCTTGAGTGTCATGTTCAACATCTGTTTGACTTTTTATAGGTAATACTTTTTAGGCCAAATAAAATGCAAAAATCTCAGTAGTTAGAGGCAGATTTTTCGAATGCATTTTAATTTACTGTTTTATATGACGGAAATATTGATGATTCTTGATTGGTTAAGCTTATTCCAACAGGTTTTTCAACCATTCTTACAGAAACTAATGATAGTTTGTATACGCTTTAAACACAATGCACAGGGAATGCCATAGGAACAAATCTTAGATGTTTATGGTGCATACAGTTCCTTAGTGGTGGATGGTTAGCATCATAAGAGTTTAAGTTGGATATCCACATTCATATCTACGTTCAAGTGTATAGTTGAATGGGAATTCCATTTCATATGATTGATTTAAAAAACAAACAAAAAACCCTCTTACTTTAATGTCCTTTAAGGATTTGATTTCAAAAATAGAATTTGGGACATACATGTTTTCCTCCATATTCCCTCAACAGTCCCAAAGCATCCTAAGTAGAAATCCCTGGAAGTAATGACCCTTACTGCTGAATCAACATGATGGCTGAAGAAGCATCCTCTATTAGGTGCATTGTGGCTTACAATCACCTAGAGTAGTTTAGATTATAAATAGAATACAAAGATACTCTTGCAGATTTCGAAAATTGTTTAGAGATGTATGTTTATCGCTGATTGGCAGCTTCCTTATATTTTTCTTGGTGCCAGATTTTGCCCCATTCGATAGCAGGATTTAAGTGTAAGTTGAATACTCAAGGTGACATTTTCTTTGATGGTAAATACCTTGAAGAATTAAATTTGGCCGAAGCTACTTGACCTGGCCCAAAGAGGAGCTTTCCTTTATGGCTCTTACTGTCTGTGCTACTTTTCAGTTGGAACAGAATACAGACTAAATTTGTGTTCAATGGGAAGAAGCAGCAACAATTCAACAGGCTGCAGCACTGTTTCCATCACTTGGCAGGAAATGATCATGGAATGGATGCTTGTTTTGTTACTGCATTCTTGATCCATCTGTTGGGCATTTTCTACTAGGAAAATGAAGGGAATTTAATGAGCCATCATGGTGTAATGATTTGAGCATTGGACTATGGCTCTGGAGAACAGGGTTTAAATCCCTGCTCGGTCATGAAACCAACTGGGTGGCCTTGTGGAAGTCATACTCTCTCAGCCTCAGCGGAAGGCAAAGGCAAACCCCTTCTGAACTAATTTTGTCAAGAAACCACTATGATACGTTTACTATCATGTTACTCAGAGTTACCGTAAGTCAGAAACAATTTGAAGGCACACAGTAATAACAACAACAATGTGGTGGCAGTGCACATCCAAACCTACTCTGGAACCATGGCCATAGCTCAATACTGCTTCCTAAAAGCATGATACTATATTTACATCAGCCTGCATAATATCTCTGAAATTCACACACACACACACACACACACACACACACACACTGTTAATGAGTAGCTTTTGCAATGGTTTCTCATTAGCAGTTAAGGCCTCAGCACTCTGATGATCTCACCAGATTATATGGGTAGTCAAATCCTCTATTTAACTGGCAAACAAGCATCCTGAAGTGCCCCTCCTGTGTATTCAAGCCATATTGTTCTAATCAAAGAATTGTTCCTTCTTTGCTTTTCTCTTGAAAAGGGAGTTATTCCCTCTGTTTAAGACAGGGGTCGGAAAATTCCCTTTACCTGGGGCCAGTCCGGGGATCCCCTGGTCTTCCGCGGGCCGATGGTGTGTGTGTGGAGAATGGCGGCGTGCATGCTCACGCACAGTACACCAGAAGTACTGCACGCGTATGCGCTTGCTCACACATGCGCAGTACTTCCAGAGTACTGTGCATGCACGAGTGAGTCGCAGCTGCCAT
Source organism: Phrynosoma platyrhinos (assembly GCA_020142125.1). Lineage (NCBI taxonomy): Eukaryota > Metazoa > Chordata > Lepidosauria > Squamata > Phrynosomatidae > Phrynosoma > Phrynosoma platyrhinos. The sequence goes on along the minus strand of CM034706.1, from coordinate 48,773,149 downwards.
TTTGGAAAACAAAATGGCGGCCACAACTCGCTCACGCATGTGCAGGAGTACTGTGCATGTGCAAATGAGTCACGGCCGCCATTTTGGAAAACAAAATGACAGCTGCGATGCACGCGGCGCAGCGGCAGCGGGGGCCGGTCCAAAGGCCTAGGGTGGGGGGAATGCGGGCCGTAGGTTGCCGACCCCTGGTTTAAGACATTATTTTCATATATTTACTTCTCCAAAATAATTTGCAAAAATGATTTAAGTAGATTATGTGAGAGTATGTGCAGAATCAGATCATTACAATTCCTGCTCTTGGTTTCTTTTCTCAGTTTGTTTAATGGGAGTGAGTGTGCTATGCTGGTTAGTACTGTAGAGACCTAGTGGAGACATTTCCTTACAGTTCAGTTTATTGTAGTGTGCCTGCAGGTCATATTGGATTGTGTGCAAACCTATCATAGGGTTTTCTTGGCGACATTTGTTCAGAAAAGGTTTGCCATTGCCACCTTCTAGTGCTGAGAAAGTGTAACTTTACTAAAGTCACCCAGTAGATTTCCATGGTTAAGTGGAGATTTGAACTCTGGTCTCCCAGAGTCCTAGTCCAACACTCAAAACACTACACCACATTGGCTTTCAGGATTTCTAATTATATTTTGAATAGGTTGTACTCATAATATAAAAACATGATAATTTTATGCCAGCTCAAGTTGTTGTCCCTCCCTGTTCGCAAATTTAGAGTCCAAGGTCTCAGTCCTTCGCAGACCAGCAAGCGGGAAGGGATAAAACTCTCAGCTGGGAGACGAGCTTTAATTTGTTGCCTTCGATTCTATTATTCGTTATATATGTTCTTATTTGTTTTTAACTAATGTGGCATTTTTAACTTTCTCTGTTGTTTAATTCTATTTTAAGGGGATGGGAGGGTAGGATTTTGGGATGAGGGTTTGATTTTTAACTTTGTTCTGTTTTTATACTTGTTGTTCCCCGCTCCGATTGCCACGCAGAGGGGCGGGTTATAAATAAAAATTATTATTATTATTATTATAAAATGGTGTGCCCGCCTGTGGGAGCACATGGCCATTCAAGCCAATAGGGCTTGAATATTTGTGTTTTTTTTTGTTTTTGCGGGGGGGTAGTGGTCCGGAACAGATCCCCGTAAAAACGGAAGGGAAACTGTATAATGCATATTGAGTTCCTAAAGTTAAAAAAAAAAACTTCTGTTTTTAAAAGGTGCTAATATTGCAATTTTCAGTTTTTCAAAAAATTATTTTTTTCTCAAAAAAACCTGGGGAGAGGAAATATGACTTCAAAAAGTTCCAGAACTTTTACATCTGTATTTTCTCTGTATGCATTAATATTAATATTAATAGATTGGATGATGGTAAACAAACAAGCTTAATCCAGATGGCAAAGGTATTTGTAAATCAAAAGGCAGTTCAGGAAAGATGGATTCCCCATGTGCTGGATGAAATCCCCCCCCCCTTGTGTTTTTATGTTGGCAAGTGAATATATTTCTATCTGATGGGCTTTTCAAAATTTACTACAAGGGCTTTTAATACTGTATCATTTTTTTGTCTTTCTGATGGATTTGTTTTAAATAGTTTTATTTCTGTGGATAGGTTAATTGCATTTTAGAAATAAAATCTTTTTGTTTTAATATTTGTAAGCTGCCTTGAGTTGCAGTTTTGGAGGAAAGGCAGGATAAATGATAAATATTGTAGATGATAATGAAAATAGTTGTGGTGGTTGTTTTCTCAGCAAGACCTTATAAAGTGCTTAATGTGTACTACCTATTTTGTTGGAAACAAAGCAAATAAAGTTTAGACCAGGTTAATGGTATGTAGAAGTTATAATTTATCCAGCAGCAAAGCAGCTGAATTTCTCCTGATAGACCACACCAAAAGCATGTGCTCCACACAAACAGTTGCCTAAATCCTCATTAAAATGAAAGTAACTGTGAACATGAAAAATATTTGTGACCTCAATGTTAAGTAGTAACATTGATTCATTTAAACAGGTCATTGATTATAGACAGAAATTACAGATCTGTTTTGCACTTTGGTTGTCTTCCACAAATCCATTGTAAGAATTATGTCTTAATCTGGTTTGATGTTCCATTGCACAAATGTTTTTGTTGTGTGCTGCTACTTCTGTGGCACTTTAGTTTACTTGTGTGGTCCCCCCCCCCTCAAATAAATTCTGTCACAAATTATACTACTTTGGTTTTCAGTATTATGTTAGGAACTGTTCTGCAATAGCATAAAAGGGGTCAGACTTTCTTAAGCACATGGGGAGCTTTATAATAGTGGTTTTGAGTTTAACTAAGGGTTCATGGGTTGTTCTGTCTGTGTTGCGCTCACTTTTTTACATTGTGACTAAAATAATTTCTCATGGGAATATAGCTAGTGCCATAGTGAGGGCAGTATTCATTTTGTTTCATGATATCACTGTATGTATGGTATAAATTAAGGCCATTCAAATTATGTGTATTTTGTCAGAATGCATGTACTTCAGTGAGCTCTAACTGTTGTACTTGTAGTATGATTAGTGATATATTTTAAAGATTTTTTTAAAGGAACTGGTTTTGCCATTGCATCTTCCCACCTAACTATGGGAGATAGTCTTTATGTCCTTAATTTACTAATTAATTACTCCATCATGCTCTGCTCCCTAATTTGTTATGACTTCTGGCTTGGCACCTCTGTGTTGTTGTGAAACTTGTTTGCTGGAAGCTTTGCTTTTATTGTTTGTTTGTACTTCAGTGTTTTCTGTGTTATTTTTAGCTACCTAAGTGCAGCTATGTAAATATTTCTACAAATATAAAACTCTGAGACATTGTACGGGGAATTGAAGGCAAACTCGTGATTTTATTAATAAAACCTTTAGAGTATTCACATATTGCTGTCCAATCTCTGCAGGTGCTGAAGAGAAAATTTTGGAAGAGTTTAAAGAAACACACAATCCTGACTCTCCAGATTTTCAGCTCCAGGCAATGATCCAGGCTGCTGGCAAGCTTGTACTGATTGACAAGTTGCTGCCAAAACTGAAGGCTGGTGGCCACAGGGTGCTTATCTTTTCCCAGATGGTGCGCTGCTTGGACATACTGGAAGACTACCTCATTCAAAGACGGTGAGAACAACAATATAATCCAGTTCAAGGAAATAGCAGTTATTCAACATGCAATCAAGTATTTAGCCTGAGTTGCAAAGAGAGGAAACAATGAACCCACAGGAACTTAACATTATGAATTGAAAAAATGGTACAAGCATAAATATAGCAATAATTGTACTGTTAATTGTAACCTTTTGCTCACAACCAACAGACCACTTTTTCATTTATGGTTGGATTTGGCAGATTTTTCAGGAAGAGTGCACATTATGAATAAGATTAAAACTTGTTCTCTACCAGGATGAAGGCACACACTGCAGCGAAAACTTACTTGCTAATAGCCACAGTGATTCAAAATTTTATCTGCCTTTATCATTCTTTTTAATACTGGTTAAAATATTGCAACAAAGTAAAATTAGTGGTGTAAATTTCAAAACTTGGTAATTTTGGAAGTGTGGTATCTTCTCCCTGGGATTTTAACATAAATTTGATAACAAGCAAAAAATCTGTTCAGGGCAGAAAATGGGAGTAAGTCCTTTTTTGTAATTTCCTACCTTTCTATACTTGATACCCTTTACTGTCTCCCACTCATGTAATTCTGTATGCACATTTGCAGAATACAGATTTGGATTTTATTCTAAAATTCTTAACATTGTACCTCATTGCTGTTAGGTTCTTTTTTGTAATACTGCTCTGTTTTCCCAGGTATCCTTATGAACGAATTGATGGCAGAGTAAGAGGCAACCTTCGTCAAGCAGCTATTGATAGATTTTCCAGACCTGATTCTGACAGATTTGTTTTTCTACTGTGTACAAGAGCGGGTGGTTTGGGAATAAATCTGACTGCTGCCGATACCTGTATTATATTTGATTCAGATTGGAACCCTCAAAATGATCTTCAGGTAATGTTGAAAGAGGCAGTTGTCAAACCTTCTCCTAGTACTATGCAAAGAAAATGCTCTCTTGGGTAATCTGCTGAATTTAAAATGTGCATACATACACTCCAGGTTTTTTTTTATTTAATCTAAAAATTGTTCTAAGGGGTATGCGCGTACTACCTCCTTATTTTATTGTGTTGCACAAATTGAAAGGCTATTTCATAATTTTTCAGGCTCAGGCCCGATGCCATAGAATAGGGCAGAGCAAATCTGTGAAAATCTACAGGTTAATTACAAGGAATTCTTATGAAAGAGAAATGTTTGACAAAGCAAGTTTAAAGCTTGGCCTTGATAAAGCGGTATTGCAGTCCATGAGTGGAAGAGAGAATGCTACAAATGGGGTAAGAATGCAAATTTATCTTTCTTGTTTTTTAGAAAAAGGTTCTTGCTTTACATATGTTCTAGTTCCACTTTAAAAGAAGTTGGTTTTGTAACTGCTATACAAATTGAATAAAATGCATCTCTCTCTCTCTGGATGGTGCAGAGGAGCAATCAACTTTACAGATGGGTACTAGTCCTTATGCCAGCTCATGTGGCAGAATTTTCCCCCAACTGTAAAGTGGATTGCTCCGCCCGAATGATTCATCATGGTAAGTAACCAATCTCTCATTTTGTTGAATGGGCATTTTAAAATAAAAACAAAAATGGCAGCCACGGGGAGTAGGGGTGGAATTGGTTGTTTTCAGAATTAATGCTGGTGTAGAGATTTACTGGTAAGGTTTTTGTCCCCAAATGCAGTCCTGATAAAAAATTTTCCTCCAGAACCTCTATTTGGATTGAGAAAAGAGCAGTTGAGGAAAGGCTTAAACTTGTCCCTCCCCTGCTGCCGTGTCACCTGCCCTTATATCTGTTTGCATTTTTAAAAAATGTAATTAAATACAGATATATTTAACAACATAAACCTACTTGATACCTTGCTATAGGATGATGATCTTTATTTGTGACAAAAAGGAAATATTTTTACTAAAAAGTTTTTCTCTTCCAATATGAGATAGTTAGACGTAGTTAGTGTATGTTGATTTAAGACTAAAAACTATTGTTTATACAAATTGGACTAGTTGAGGAAATAAGAAACACTGTTTTTTCCTATGATGCATTATAAATAAAGTTTTAAAAACGCATCTCCTTTCTCTCAATTACAGGTACAGCAGCTTTCTAAAAAAGAAATAGAAGATCTTTTGAGGAAAGGAGCTTATGGTGCTTTAATGGATGAAGAGGACGAAGGGTCCAAATTCTGCGAAGAGGATATAGATCAGATTCTTTTGAGGCGAACACACACAATCACTATTGAGTCTGAGGGGAAAGGATCTACATTCGCAAAGGTGAGCATTTAAGTTGATGATTTTTCTGGTAAAAATAAATATTAGTATGAATCATCTTTCCCATGGACATATCAGTTTGTTAATATGACCCTAATCCAGTATGCAAGCAGATCCTGAGTTCTTTTTGTCAAACTGAATCCAAAACTCACCCAAATCCTCCATAAGTGCAGGTTGCCACAAATACAACCTGCACTTTTAAAATCTGTTAACTCTATGAAAGACTGACAAGAATACGGATAGTACTGTTTATTTACATCTTTAACCAAAATTACTTCATCCCACAAACGGGTTGTATGTGAAATCCATGTAGTTTGCAGACCCTGTATTAAAGGATCTATGCGCTGCTCAAGATAGTAGTAATGTATTTTCCATCAGAGGCTTTAGACAGCCTTCCTGAACCTAACGCCATTGACCATGTCTGCTAAATATGATAGCAGCAAGACTCTAGCACATTGTCAGGATGTCAGGTTGGAAACATATATAGAACAAAATAAGTCACCTTCCTGCTTGTGTCTTGAATACTCTCTCTTTGTTCACTTGTTTCATACTTTAACTTGGAGTATCAACAGTATCCACATGTGAAATGAAACAACCAGGCTAGGTAAGCCTTCCTTACATACAGAATAACATTTTGAAGCTTCTAGAAATAAATAGATCACTTGAAGGCTTCTCCCAAAAGGTATCCAGGGATGACTTTTTGTTACATCTACCACCACTCTTCTTATGATTTCCATTTTGGTGGCCAGAGCTATACTTTAAGAAAAAGCATAACATGGTGGGTGAGCAGGCTTATCTGCTTTCCCGTTTTTATTTTGCTATTTTTCTGTTCAGACAGGGTCAGTAAGGGATTCTAGAAACAACTACTGTTTACTTTTTCTATTGTGGATAGGCATACATGGCTACAGTGGGATCAGTACAATTCACCTCCTTCCCATCTCAAATTATTGCTTACTACAGACTGTTGCAACCTGACTCTAAATATCTTTGTTTCTCCATCCCTCCTTCACCATTCTCCCCATGCTGATGGTGCTAAAAAAAACTTTCAGCTAGACAGAGGACAAAGAATAATAGAGGAGCTAAGCAGGCATGAAAAAAACTTTGTAAAAAGGAGCTTCTTTGTCATGGACTTTGTTAACTGAAACATGCCTGTGTTGTATTTGCTCCTGACAGTCAGTCTGTCCATCTTTGGATCTCTGTTCTCCTGAGGCACAGCTTCTTGCTAAATCACAAATGTATGATATGATCACTGCTTTACTTGACAATTTAGTTCCTTATGCAGAGTTACAAGTCCTTTACCTTTTTTGTTTTGCCATAGACTTTAAAAGCAAGGTGAATAAATGTATATACAATTGTTTTCACTTTGTTAAGACATTGGGATCTTTATTTAATGTGCATTTGTTTTAGGCTAGTTTTGTTGCATCTGGAAACAGAACAGATATTTCCTTGGATGATCCTAACTTCTGGCAAAAGTGGGCAAAAAAAGCTGAACTTGATATTGATGCCTTAAATGGAAGGGTGAGACATTTTAAACTATTCATTGATATCAGTGAAATATGGGATGATTATTGCTGTGTGTTTTCTTAAAAAAAAAAACCACTTAAAATTTCATTTGATTCTTTATTGTAGAACAATCTAGTTATTGATACACCACGAGTGAGAAAGCAAACTAGACTATACAGTGCAGTCAAAGAAGATGAACTGATGGAGTTTTCAGATCTGGAAAGTGATTCTGAAGAAAAACCCAGTATAAAACCCCGTAGGCCCCAGGACAAATCCCAGGGTTATGCACGCAGTGAATGTTTTAGAGTGGAAAAAAATCTGTTAGTTTATGGGTAAGTACTGTAAAATATACCTGAATTCATCCTATTCATATTACTATAGTTAGCCCATATTGCTAAAAATTCCTATGCATACACATGATAGTAGCATAGCATATACAGACGCATTGAACCATAGCCTATGTATGTTGGTAGTTAATATTTCTTGGAATACATGAACTACTTTATCACAGACAGTATAACTTAGCATGTATGCAATGTACTAGACTACGGTCACTTTTTTTTTTTACAATTAACAGAATAAACTCGTAGCTAAATTTGTCATTATGATCCTGTTGGATTAAATTATGTAGGTGATTCAACATGCAGTTATGCAGTTGATTCCTAATCATCTAGTGTGAAAGCTTGCCTTTATAAAATTGAACTCCAGATTGCCAAAATGTTCAACGTTTTTGTTTTGCTGCTACTGATATTTCCAAAGTCTAGTGAACATTAAAAGAAACTGCTGCAAATAGTGATCATTGGGGGGAAATGAACAGGTAGTCAAAAGTATTAGTTTTAGTGGTTCAGCATAATTTGTTCAACAGTAAATTCCTTTCTCAGTGAAACCTGAGAACGTCGAAGTTAAAGTAATACCCCAAATGACTTATTGCCTCGAAGTTAACCAAGCTCACTTACTGAATTACCATCAAGATGATATCAAGAGCCTCTGTCTAAACTTTGCTTCTATTAAGTTGTGTACAGTTATTACAGATAGATGATTACAGGATCAAACAGACCAACCTAAAAATCTCAAGAGTATAGAAATTGTTATGAGGTAGAATTTCCTTTTCAGAGCCTATGAGAACCATTAGCATTAAACATGTGTCTTTTATTATTTCCAATATAGTTAAATTGTGTTTTTATGAGGAGTGAACCTGCTGCCAGCTTAATAAAATAAATATTCTTAACTCTTTGGAAGCACAAGCTGAATTTCCTGATGTGGCCTATAAAGTACAGAATATGTTTACCCTTGAGACAAGATTCCAAGTCTAGCTGGCGCTCAGAAGGCAATCTCAAAATGAAAAATCCAATTTTAGATATGTGTGCTTTGTATTTTTCTTGTAGTTGGGGACGGTGGACTGATATCCTTATGCATGGACGTTATAAACGTCAGCTAACAGAACATGATGTAGAAACCATCTGCCGGACTATCCTTGTGTATTGTCTCAATCATTACAAAGGAGATGAAAACATCAAGAGTTTTATCTGGGATCTGATCACTCCAACTGCAGATGGACAGACACGAGCCTTAGTTAACCATTCTGGTGCGTATCCATATATCATATTTTCCTATCAGATTCTGCAGCAATCAGGGCACACTGTTTGTTGTTTGAAAGTCACAGAGAATTATAGGCCAGTACTTTCCTGTGTGGCATGTTGAAATAACTTAGTATTGTTTATCTTTGATAAGCAAGACTCAAGCTTACTCTCTGTCATCCTGAATTAAATATATTAGCACTTTTCTATAGAAGATGACTTTCCAATAGATCATTGCCTAAATTCAGTTGTTAGTCACAACTGGAGTAACCCTGTTGAATCAGTGAAATTTTGGTTATTCCACTGATTCACTGATTCTGCTCTAATTGAGACTAAAAATGTGTTTACAAATATGTCTATAAACTATATACCTATAAATAATTTATGAAAATGGAGATTGATAGTATAATCTAGGTAACTGACATCCAAGTCAAACTGTTAGCCCAACTGCAGAGTGAGCCTCCCTTATCCAGAATTCTGAAATCTGAAATACTCCAAAATTGTCCATGGGGGTGGCTGAGATAGTAACACCTTCACTTTCTGATGGTTCGGTGTAAATCAACTTTGTTTAATGCACAAAAATATTTTAAAATATTGTGTATAAAATCACCTTTAGGCTATGTGTGTAGGTTGCATATGAAACAAATGAATTTTATGTTTAGACTTGGCTCCCATATCCAATATATCTCATTGTGTACATGCAAATGCTCCAAAATTTTAAAAAATCTGAAATCCAAAACTGGTGGTTCCAGACATTTCAAATAAGAGAGACTCAACCTGTATCTCAATCAAACCAAACTATTAGTTATGCAGATAAATGTCACATGCTTCTATTCTCCAGCATTTCTAAATTAAGAGACTTTGGGCCTCTGCAGACCGGCCCAAAGGGCCAGACTAGAGGCAGAGATGGGGTGGGGCAACCGCTTGCCAGCCACCCCAACCCCATGCCGACGCCATTCTGACGCTATATGCTGTTACGCACAGCATGCTGCGTCAGGACGCCCTTCCAGCACAGTGTTAAAACATGTTGCACCAGAAAGGGCGCTAAAGAGCCACACGCCAGCTCTTAGGGCAGCCTTTTGCCGCCCCTGAAAGGAGTGGCCTTTTGCCACTATTTCAGGGGCGGCAAAATAGAGGATCGGTGTGTGTGTGTGCGGTTGCCGTGGCCCTGATCTGCCACTAGCAGGGGCGGCCCAGAGCCGCCCGTCTGCATAGTCCCATAGTTTTTTCTTCATGGTCTGTGTTGCTCTGGGTCTAATGTTTGCACAAAGCTTCATACAGAACATTCTAGAGCAGGGGTAGGCAACCTTTCCCCTTTAAGGGCCGAGGGACTTAAGCTCCCAGAATCTCAGGAGCTATTGGCCAACATGGGATTATTGGCAAACATGGCTGAGGCTTCTGGGAGCTGTAGTCCCTCGGCCCTTAAAGGGGAAAGGTTGCCTACCCCTGTTTTAGAGCATAAGAGCTTTTGGCAGAAATCCTGCTCCTGTGCCATAAGCATTGGTGCTCCAATGCTGCAAATGTACTCTACATTCACTTCCAGATTGAGATAGAACAGATTTATTGAAATGACTACTTTAAACCCCCTTAATTTCAGTGTGTTTGCTATAAGCATGACTAAATCTTATTCTAACCCTGTGTACACAAGATTGAGAAAAAATTGTTCTTTCTAATTTCATACTCTAATTTTGCTATATTTTATTTTTACTTTTGTATGATAGATACTTTTTCTAGAAAAAGATAGTATCATAGCTGCATTTAGCTTGAATGTGGAAAATACAGAATCTGTGAGTGCATGCACACACACGGGTATAAAATTTGTTAATTTGCAAGGGACTTTGTCAGCCCAGTCTACTCCACAGAGTTGTTACCTTGCTTTAAGCTCCTTCGAGAAATGGTGAAATGCAAACATCTGGCATGATCCAACCAAACTTAAATACTTCTAAATCCCACTGAGTTTAAACACATTTAACTCCTCATATTGAAGTCAGTGAGGCTTTAAACACTTTCTTGAGTAGATCACACCCATTATATTGCCTTTTTCATTTTTAAAAACAAAATAGTGTATCAAGACAGCAAAAACTTACATATAGAAATTCAGCTTCCTCTAAAAATTCTGCATATTAAGAAACATTGTATGACTTGTGTAATTTTTCTCAAATTGTTCTGCCATTTTATTGCTTTGCATAGGAAGGCAATTATATGACACAATCCTAGACATGTATAGTCAGAAGCAGGGTTTAATGGAACTTATTCTCAAGTTAGTAAGTAAAAGATTGTATCTATATGCTATGTCTAGTATTCACAGGAGAGCAAGCCACTATGTTGGACACTGAAGCATTCCTTCTGACCATTGGGAATCTTTTTAACAATGTTTCTGGCTTCTGTGGAAATGATCTACATAAAAATGAAAGCTGAGATTCTTAGGAAGCCGAATTGTCAAGCCAGTATTGACATTCTGTGTTATTGTTTTGTTTTGCTAATGGGCATAATGTCCTGTGCCAGCAGCCTGAACATACTCATCATGGGACATGATGTAATAGTCGATAAGACCTCACTTTCAGAAAGTCAACATGTGTATACATTGCATATGGCAGTAGTTTGTCAGGTAGTGAATGTTGAAAGAAGGGTTGTGTGAAAGTGATTTCACAGGCAGATGTGATCAGTGTTAATGCTCCTTGCTGAAAATTCATGCATGGTGTATTTCTTAGGCTTGTCTGCTCCAGTGCCCAGGGGAAGAAAAGGCAAAAAAGTGAAAGCTCAGAGTTCACAGCCAGTGCTACAGAATGCTGACTGGCTAGTAAGCTGTAACCCAGATGCCTTGTTTCAGGAGGACAGCTATAAGAAACACCTCAAACATCACTGTAATAAGTAAGTTTCTTAATCTTGTTTTTTTTTTCTGTAGAAGTAGAATCTTAGAATAGAACTAGAATGGCCTGGGTCACATAGATTACTGTGGTGGTAGTAATTAACTTGTATATCCTTTTTAGCTCCAACATTGATCTAGAGGTTTGTCAACCAGCTTTATCTTGAGTGTTTAATTTTAATCAAGCTTTCTGAGAACAGTTTTTATTGCTAAAGAAATTTTTATACTGTCAGATTTTTTTTTCATACACATTCCACAGTAACTGTATCCTTGGTCAAAGCTGTGTGTTAGTCCCAACTCTAAATAATTTTCAGAGTGATTTTGGGGACAAAGCTGATCTAGTTGTGCCTGAATTGCTGTCCTTATAATAAATAGTCTTCCCTGTATATGAGTATTTAGTAAGACATGTATATTCACAGGCTCTGTTGGTAGATTTATATGTAGTTTGTAGATGAAAGTCTCTCTTCTCTGGGTGCTGTTAGAACATTTGGCTTGTCACCATGTTTTACATACATTGATGTCAGTATGCAAAAAACATGGTTGGTGTGAATGCTTTGGAGTGTTATAGTTTATTGTTACTCATTAACCTTTTGTATGGTATTAATCTTGTCATACTATTCAGATAAATTATTCGGCCATGTAACATTGTCCTGTGAGTAGTCTTATGGGAAGAGAACAGAGATAAATGTAATCTTAAAATATGCTTGTTTCAATTTGTGTCACTGAAGTTTTAAAGTAAATATGGGTAAAATCAAGATGAAAATGTTTTAAAAGTTGGGATTTTCATTTAAAATTCCCTGACATTTTGATAAAAAAATGCATCCAGAAAAAAAGGTGTGTAATTAAGAAATATTTATATAAAGTTATGTATCTATTCAAATGTCTGATTCCTACATTATGACCATTTGTTGCATCAAGGTATATAGAGATGCAGATTAAAACTCCAGTCTTGTTTTCTGAATCTAATTTCTATTCCTGTAAATTAAAAAAACGATTACCAGAATATTCCTTCAGAGCATTCTCCAGTCTTATTTTCAGTCTCAAACTTAATCTGTGCTGTTTAGACTAACAACACCTGGAAAGTATATAGAAGTAATTTTAATCCTAGTACAGTGAAGAAAGGGGCAAAGGAAAAGAGCCATCACTTCCCCACAGCAGCTTAATTGATGTTTAGAGGGTCCATTCATCTTGTTTTGAAATGGTTCTGTTTTCCCTACTTTTGCTCTTTTCACAATATTTAAATGCAACATTGGTATTTATTATCACTGGCTATATCCAGAATCCATACAAATAAATGCTAAATGAGAATGATGATGGTGATGATAATGTAAAATATATGTAAAATATTCTAAGTAAAATATACAATTTTATGTAAAATATTAAGGCAGTGCCCAAAACATTGCAGTTTATGGCTGTAGCCATTAATGTCTTTTGAATATTACCTCCTATATTTAACTTCCCATTAAAATCTGTTCTGGAAACAGACTTCTGAAACTGAGAGCCTCGGCAGACGACTAATTGGGTTGTCTTCCGGGCCCGGAAGAGGAGGGGCAGCCGCACGTTCGGCGCCCCTTCCTCTTCCTGAGGTTGCCCCTGGAAGTGCCGGCCATCCGCACGGCCGGCGCTTCCGGGTTGACCTCACGCCGCGGCGACCGCACTCGCCGCGCGTTTGAGTCAGGGAAAGTGCGCCCGCCGCTTTTGGGGCGCACTTTCCCTGAAATCTAAAAGGAGCGCCAATTTGGCGCTCCTTTTAGATTCGCCGGAGGAGTGCCGCGGTGAGGCTGCCATGGCCCCGCGGCGCTCCGGACCAGGGCGTCCTGGATGCCCTGGTCTGCAGAGGTCCTGAGTGTACTTGCAAAAGTAGTTGAAAGCAAGTTAAAAATTCTTTTGAGCACAAGCCCTTAGGCATGGCTTATGCTGATCTTTGTATCCCAGTCACTATGTTTGTATGTGTATTTATTTGGTATTCTACTGAATAACAGATATGGTGGTTTATATCTTACATTAGCTGCTTAACTGATTTTGGAGAGTTGTCTCCAGATACCTGGGTGAACTCCATTTTCTGAGCTTAGAAATCATAAATAATTCAGAGGTTGTATAGAAGTGAGGGAAAGCAAAAGTTGCAGGAGAGTTGCAACTGTTCTTTACTTCCAGTTACTGTATGAGCAGAAGTCATGGATCTTGTTGCAATGAGACTCACTAGCCCCTCAAGATCATAGGTACTTCTGCTGAAAAGGAGGCACTTTTACTTTATGGCATGACCAAGGAAGGCTAAGGTGTGATGCACCCTTTTTTGCGAGTAATGTTTCTGCTGAAAAGGAGGCACTTCTTACTTTATGGCATGACCAAGGAAGGCTAAGGTGTGATACACCCTTTTTTGGAGCTTGTAAAGATTAAAATGTTGGACTGAGGCTGAGTGGGCCCATTTCTATGAGCACAGGCTTGATTTTCTTCTACAACCTGATGGCTGGAGCAGAGGGTTTTTCCCCACTAAGCTGCTCAAGGACCATAATCTGTTTATGCAAATCCTGTGTTTTTCTACCTTGTTACATTGATTGAGGAAGTTCTAGCCCATCAGACTGAAGAACTATTCCAGTGCTAAATTAGAGGACACTTTAGCTAAATTAGATGCTTCTGCAGTAACACTAAAGCTATGGGATATTCTCTCTTTGTGTGTGCTGAAAGTTAAGATATTTGGGAGAAGGCCTGAGAACTGTGCAGTCTACTCCCAGTCAAAGCACACTCTTCGAAAGTCCCCTCAATTCATAGAGGATATCTGCTGGATAGGAAGTGCATATTGGAAGGTACTGGACACAGAGCTGCTTCTGACATGGTTCGGCACCTTGAGTGAAATAACAGGATGCTTTGCATTTGTGTAGGATGCTTGCCAGATCAGAAGAAGTGCCTTACTTGGTGCTTTTTATCCAGCAGGCACTTTCCAAAAACAAAACATCACCCAAGAGACCTCTGCAATATTACAGATGCCTCAGGGTGTCTTACTATTGTGCCATGAGAAAAGGGCTGGAAGACAAGCCCCAGGGACATGGCAGCAGTGCTCTGAGAGGAAAATCTGAGAGTGCTGCAGGCCAAGCAGAAGGCAGCAAGACTGTTGGGCATTCCTCCCAGTTGGCCAGCATTGCTTTAGAGTGGGGTGGGGTGGGGCTTCATGTAACAATGGTAAGGGGCAGATGTGGTGCATATGCTGCCAGTGTGCCATCACTGCTGAAAAACCATGAGTACTTCAAGCAAAGTAGAATTTTTTTTTGCATGTATGTATTTAAAAACTTCCTAGTATCACTGCAAAGGAAAGAGAGCATGTGTTTAATTATATTAAGTTAATTTTTGATAGAGAACATAGAATAATGGCTTCTAAAAAGTTCTGGAACATTTCAAAGACATTCATTCCACTGTAAGGCTGAACAAGGGTACTTTCTGATTTCATCTAAAATAGGTGAAATAGTAAATTTGGCAAAACTTTTTCTTCAAAAATCTTGTTTTTAGGAAACTGACTTTTTTCCATTTTCAGAAGCAAAAAAATAAAAAAGTATAATCTAACAAGCCTAACATTCCATATTGGGGGTTTATTGTAAGGTAGTAAAACCAGATTTTATATCTCGTTTATTCCTACAACTTCTGATGTGCTTCCAAAAATGGTATTAAGGCAGCAGCTGAGGAAATTTTATGAGATAATGAAGCAGAACAGTTACTGAAAGCCATCTGCTCAGTTGTTTACAAACTTGCTTCAATACTTCAGAGGCAGTGGTAGAGTACGTGTCTAAACTTCACAAGCTGCACTAGGTAGAACTAAATGAAATGCGCCTGGGTTGGGCTGAGCTCGATCCCTCTCTGTGCAGTCTAAGCGGTTGCCAGGCAGGCCTGTTGGAAGCCAGCAGAAAGCACCACACAGAGGTGATTATGTGCCACCATCTGTCACGCTTCAAGCCTACCATACAGCATGGCTAATCAGCCTTGGCAGAATGATGGATGAACAGCAGCAGCTGCCAAAAGCCACTGTTGGCAAACAGTCCTGAAGTTAAGAACTTTTTCCCCTCTCTGTTTTCCTCTCCAGGGTCCTGCTGCGTGTCCGCATGCTGTACTATCTGAGGCAAGAAGTTATAGGGGACCAAGCTGACAAGATCTTAGAGGGTGCTGACTCAAGGTTAGTGCATATTCAGGTTTATTTGTTGCTTTATGCTGATGCAGTTTCTGAGTACTTAGTTTTAATCAAGAGGAATGTAAAGATTTCCATAGCTGCAAATCTATTGAAACCGTTGTATTTCTCATTGCATGTTTTGAGTATTTGATAAGGGTGTATCTGGATATAGATATAGGTGATAGGAATTTATCATGAAAAAAAGATCCACTGTTAATTATATTTACAAAAAAAATCAGATTTTATTTTTGATGTAACAAATAGTAGGAAAGTCTAATAATAACAGTAACTGATCTGTTGCTTTTGACCTACTCAAGCATCTTAATTTTTGTGCATTTTTAATTATGGTTGTTTGCCCTTCTGATGTTTAGTATGGACACTTTTAAGTTTGATATTCAAGCTTCAAAAATATTTCCAAATGTGTAACTCTTTTTATAGTGAGGTTGATATTTGGATTCCTGAACCATTTCATGCTGAAGTTCCTACAGAATGGTGGGATAAGGAAGCAGATAAATCTCTTTTAATTGGAGTGTTCAAACATGGTAAGTGATGTCTCACTTTGAACAAAACTCTGTATTAAAGCTTTATGTGTATACCAATATTCAGTCTCAATATTAACAAGTGTAATTCCAGAGAGTTGTTGGCTTCTATCTTCTTTTTTCCTTCTGCACTGAAAAAAAAAATCAGTTTGAACTGTAAATATCAGATGCTGTTTTTAAATGTTTGCAGAACATTTCAGAAGAAAACATTACTTTCTTGGCTGTAAATAATACAGAGCCATATTTGTTTAAATAATAGCCAAGTAGTATTATAGATCTCCATAAACTCTGCTTCTAGCACTGTTTCACTTGCTAACTCTGCCAGCCGGTGTCAAAGTGGACGGTGGGCTTAACCTCTGCTATTAATCTGTACAAGTGCCTCCTGGGCTTTGTTCCAAGCAATATTTCACAAATGTCAGTGCTGAGAACTCCCGGCTCCCTTGAGTGGGATGCAGCCTTGTTAACTTTGAAAGGCTGGGGATGCAGAGCTGGCATGATATATACAGTGAGCAATTCCTGATTATAATCCCAATTCTCTGGAGGTTGCAGAGGTATTCTCAGCAGCCCAGCCTGACTAAAGGGGAGAATGATGGCTTATAAAACCTTTCATGATTACAGTTTGGCTTGAGGCTCTACAGCAGTTAAGGACAGTGTGTTGTAGTACAAATCCTAATTGAATTGTGCTGTCCTGCCTATGTGTAGCAGCTCTGTTTTGTGGGCTCAGCTGAGGCAAGTCTAGTCTAAAAACCATTTCCCTGCCGTGCACTGTTGGGATCTGCCATTTCCCATCTAGTCAACTTGGGCAGTAAGAAAAAGCAAACAGCAGTTGGAAAACCATGGAGGGAACAGTGTCATCTTACTGACATGCATCACCCTAAACCAAATAAGACAGATTCACTCGCCCTTATGTATTTGCCCACGTATGCATTTCCAACCTAAAGTGCTGGTCTCAGTAGTGCCAGTACTACTACTACTGAAAGGAATGGGAAATGTTACATGTAGAGGTTAAAGGGTGATGAGTGAGAAGCTTTCTTTATTCCCTTGAGCATAATTCCCCCCCCCCATATTCTTGCCTTGATTTCTTCCTTGCCTATTTGTATATACCTTGGAAATTTTCCATTTCACAGATTTTGTGTGTGACACAATCTTCTGTATTACTTAAATTACTGAAAGAAATTCTAGAAATGTGGTTTAATCAATTCTGCATCAGTATATAAGTACAGTTCTTTCCACATTTGTAGACATTATATTTTATTTTATTTTATTTTTCTTTCTGGGCACAGGCTATGAGAAGTACAATTCGATGAGAGCAGACTCTACTCTGTGTTTTCTGGAACGGGTTGGTATGCCTGATGCCAAGGCCATAGCTGCTGAACAGAGAGGGACAGATATATTAACAGATGGTGGTGATGGGTAAGAAGGGCATTATAAAAAAATAATAAACTTTATAGTTTTATCATATATATTGGCCTAGTGTCACCTGTTGTGTCACATTTGAGGATTTTGATGTTAACAATGTTTCATGCTAATATTTATGTTGAAGCAATTGAACAGATTAAATTTGGGACTAGTTTGAATTAATATGTAATCAGAAAACAATACTTTTTTTTAGTTTAGTTTTGTAAGCTAATTTAACATTGTTCCCATATGATACCAGATAATAAAATGTGTTCTTTAATTCTGTTTTCTTCCCTGCCCCCTGCACTATGTTTCATATAGAGGTGATTTTGATAGAGAGGATGAAGATCCAGAATATAAACCTACCAGGACGCCATTCAAGGATGAAATTGATGTAAGAATCTTGACATGCCAAGATATACTTTTTATTGATGTGTAATATTTGAGTAATGATTATTTAAAATATTAATGTATTGTGATAGGGAAGGTTATTTGTATAATAATGGAGCATTCCCAATTTTTTTGTTGTTTTCTTAAAAGTTCCATTATTGTAAAAATAAAAATGGTGAATTAACTCTCTCTTTTTCCAAAGGAATTTGCAAACTCACCATCTGACAAGGAGGAGTCTATAGAACTGCACACAAGTAAGATTTTGTAAAAGCTGAGAGGAGGTGGAAAGATGTTCTTGCATATAGTGTTTAATACTGATAGGTGTACATTAGGTACCAATGTTTTGTGGTATTAGAGACATGATATATATTTTGTGGGCTCAGCTGAGGTGTTATATATTTTGATGGCTTTATACCTTTCTGTAATTTGGTACTTCAACAAATTTTCACTTCATAAAGGCCTTCTTTAGATTGATTGCATAGTGTGACTTGTGAGCTGTAAAGCCCAAGTCATGCATTTTACAAATACAGTATTATAAATGAACAATATGATAGTTAATAAAATAAAACAATCATGCATTTGATATGGCCATTTTAATCAAAATCTTCTAATACAGTTTAGTATTATCATCAACATTTAATATAAATGTTGCTCATGACAGTAAAGTTCTCTCCTTCCCATCTTTGAGAATTTTTCTAACTTTGGGGAGGGTTTCTCCTCTGATCATTAAAATATTTGTTTAGTGAGTGTTAAGGTCATTATTTGTTGTTCTTTTTTAAAAGAAAGCAAGTTAGCTTTTATCTTTAGTTATGAATGCCTAATATATTTTTTGGTCATATTATTTAGGCAAGCACAGTGAAAGCAATTCTGATTTTGGTCAACTCTACTGGCCTAACACTTCAACACTGACAACTCGGTTGCGCCGCCTCATTACTGCCTATCAGCGTAGTTATAAAAGGCAACAAATGAGGCAAGAAGCACTAATGAAGACTGACCGACGACGGCGACGACCTCGTGAAGAAGTAAGAGCACTAGAAGCTGAAAGAGAAGCTATAATAACAGAAAAACGTCAAAAGTGAGTTTCTTCAGGCTTCTCATAGAAATGAGTGTCTTCCTTCAAGACAACTCACTTCGTTTGAAATAGAATCTGGTGTCAAACTGGGATATGGAAACTTGTAAAAGCTTTGTGATGTGTTAATCTTTTTCTTTTTTCCCCCCTTTCTTTTTCCCTCCAGATGGACAAGAAGAGAAGAAGCAGATTTTTATCGTGTTGTATCTACTTTTGGCATTATTTTTGACCCAATAAAGCAACAGTTTGATTGGAACCAGTTCAGAGCTTTTGCCAGACTTGATAAGAAGTCTGATGAAAGTTTGGAGAAGTACTTCAGTTGCTTTGTAGCTATGTGCAGGCGAGTGTGTCGAATGCCAGCCAAGCCAGATGAGGGTAGGTTCACTGATAACCCTGGCTGTAATAAATTAAATTACTAAACAGAACCATTGATAGTTGAAAATACAATTGGGGATACAAATAGCTTTTTTAATATAACACTTTACCTTATATTTCTCTATTCACATACTCTTTCTAGTTCACATATGCATTCATCCATTCATTCACAGTAATCATATGCAGTAAACCTGTTTTGTTTTTTAAAAAATCATTCCTGATCCCAAGGAAAGTTCTACACATGTTCAAGCAAATGTGATTAAAACCTTTTTCAGGGTTTGTTAGAAGGGTAGAAACAGAAAGGGCGAGGGAAGGCTTGTACAGAGATGTTGGGACAGAGCAGGAATGCTGTGTCCCTGCATTGGCTGCTATAGGCTTAACATTACACTAGCGTGTCTATTAGACTACACAGCTCATTTGTAATTAGGCTTGATGTTGACAAAATATCATTCTATAACTTCAAGGCAATGATGCAATGACTTGAGAGTTTTCATTTCAACTATATTAGTTATATCTCACAATTTCTCTGATGAGATCATGGTACCATACATATTTCTTATCCTCTCAACATCTCTGTGAGGTATGTCAGGCTGAAAGAAATTGACTGCCCCAAGGTCACATAGTGAGATTCATGCCTCACTGGGAACTAGAATCTAGATTTTCCAAATCCAGATCCAGCACTCTTTTGTAACCACTACATTTGTTGGATTTTTTTGATTTCGGGGTATATTTTTAATACATCAGCAATTATAAGGTATCCTAGGTCCAAAACACACTGCAGAAACAATCCAGTTCAAGACCGCTTCAATGGCCCTGGGAATCCTGGAAACTTTAGTTTATTGTGGCACCAGAGGTCTCTGACTGAGAAGGCTAAATGTCTCACAAAACTACAGTTCCTAGAATTCCCTAGCATTGAGCTAGGACAGTTAAAGCAGTCTCAAACTGTTTTATTTCTGCAGTGTGTTTTGGACCCTATATCGTTATCCAAAGCCACATAATATATGTACATAGCTTTTTTAAAAAAATTCAAAGAGCTTGGGATAATCTGTTGTTTTAATTTGAAATTGAGATAATTAATTTATAGTAAAGTAATTTTAAAACCTTCCTAATAATCTACTTATATATCTCTTTTCTTACAGAACCCCCTGATCTTTCCACTATGATTGAGCCAATCACTGAAGAACGTGCTTCTCGTACTTTGTATCGCATAGAGCTCTTGCGGAAAGTCCGAGAGCAAGTTCTCCATCATCCACAATTGGAGGAGAGACTGAAACTGTGTCAGCCAAGTTTGGATCTGCCAGAGTGGTGGGAGTGTGGCAAACACGACAAAGATTTATTGATTGGAGCTGCTAAACATGGCGTCAGCAGGACAGATTATCATATTCTGAATGACCCTGAACTTTCCTTTCTTGATTCTCACAAAAACTTTGCTCAAAACAGAGGTGGAGGTAATCTGAATGCTATGTCTTTGTTAAATCCACTGGGTGTTTGCTGTAGTCACACATCCTCTATTATCCCCTCCACACTGACACAAGATGAAAAATCTGCAGAACAAGCTGAGGTTAAACTGGAAGAACCTGAGAAAACATCAGCCAAAGAAAAGTCTGGAAGTAAAGAGGAGGAGGAAGCAATGGATGTTGCATTCAAAAGTGTTAAGGAGGAATGTGATGCTGAAGCTGAGCTTGGTCCTGTTAAATGTGAAATAAAAGACCTAGAACTGAGCACAGAAGTAGATCCAAAATCTATTTCTGAGAAAGGTT
Organism: Phrynosoma platyrhinos; assembly: GCA_020142125.1. Classification (NCBI taxonomy): domain Eukaryota; kingdom Metazoa; phylum Chordata; class Lepidosauria; order Squamata; family Phrynosomatidae; genus Phrynosoma; species Phrynosoma platyrhinos. The sequence continues at coordinate 48,752,176 of CM034706.1, read as the reverse complement.
CTGAAGATGATGATGAAGAAAAACTTGATGATGATGACAAATCAGAAGAATCCTCCCAACCTGAAGGTAATTGTGAAGAACAAGCAAATTGACTGAGAATACCAGTGATTATACTTAGTAATGCCATTTATTCTTTTAACTAACAAACCAAACTGAGATCAAAAGTGAAAAGATCAACATTAAAATTGATCTCAAATCTTTGTGGGTGCACAGTTTCAATATTTCAGGTCTTTTGTGGTGTTTTCAGACTTTCTCCCCTTGAATAACTCTTTCCATATTGAGTTCCTTTGTCCTCCCTGATGCACTGCAGGACATCCTGAAACATATTTGTAGAAGCCCATGTTAGCCCAGTTTTGTTTCATTGTTGCTTTGTGAAAACAAGAGTGCATTTCCTTGAAAACTAAGCACTGTACTTGAGCTGCACATAGCAAGGCTTCCTCAGAATGCAGTTTTAATTCATTTTGACAGATCAGAGCTCTGTAGAATTTAATGTAAGAGTGTTAAAAATACAGTACTGCCTTACATCTTAACTGGGTGGCAAAGCCATAATGTTAATTTACCAGTGCAATAAAAGTGAAGCACAAACGATTTCAAAGAGATGATCTGCCTTTGACACTCTACTAATAAAGCATCCTTGAAAATCATAGTGTATTTATATAGCAAAATGGTATACTGATTCCATATGATTTACCTGTAAATATATATATAATTATGTTTGGTTTGTTTGTTTTATTTTCATATATGGAATCCAGATTCACATGAATGCATATATCTACAATATATAGTAGATTGCTGATAAAGACTTTGTCATATCAAAACTGCCATGACATTGTAGATAATAATAATCACAAGCGGCCTACTTTGGTGACTAATTGTTGCTTATTTATATTTCTCAGCAGGAACGATTTCTCAGGGAAAGAATTTTGATGAAGAAAGCAACGCATCCCTGAGCACTGCAAGGGATGAAACACGTGATGGATTTTATATGGAAGATGGTGATCCATCCATAGCCCAGCTGCTTCATGAAAGAACATTTGCTTTTTCTTTTTGGCCTAAGGTTGGTGCAGCATTATGTTTTCTAACCTAATTATGACAAAGTTATCACTTCCTAAGATTGAAGTGCTTACTTCTCTGTTTAATACATCATGTAGTTTTTCTCAAACCATGGGGTAGAGTCCTTTTCAGAGGATAGAAGAGCTCCTCCAAGGAGAATATGGAAGGTTGCCAGCTTTGCCATTTGTGGTTTTCCTATGCTGAGTGTCTTGCTAGGGGCAAAACAGCTTTTCAAGCATGATAACAGTACAGGGAGGATAAAATACCTTTTTGTGTTCCAAGCCTTCCTTTGCTGCTGCCTCCACTGCTGTGTGTCTTCCTTTCCTCTATCCCTAATAAGATAGAGCAAATAGTGTGTGTCCTGTGGTGTGAATGGCAAGTCACTTAGTGGCAGCAACTTTCCAGTGCAGACTTTGAAGGGTGCCGCAAAAAGAAGAGACATCCTTAGCAACCTCTGCTCACGTGTAGAATTCTGTATGTAATTTCTTGGATCCTGAGTTTATTCCAGAGACAGAAAACAGAGCTCTTCCACCGTTTGGGGGGCTGTATGCTACACACATACCACTCATTGCTTCTAAAAGTCACGTTAACATAATGCAGAAAAGAATAAGATGCTTTTAATCTTTAAGATCTGGTATTTCTGTGATGTCTGTTAGATTAAAGTGCATATTAACATTTCGATGAAAATATAAGGACATAAGGGAGCAACTCCTTTTGGGCTGACAAAAGTTCTGTAAGGGAATACTGTTAACCTGAGCAATCCTGGTGTAGTGGTTTAAGCATTGTACTATGACTCTGGAGACCAGAGTTCAAATCTTCACTCAGCCATGTAAACCCACTGGGTCAACTTGGGCAAGTCACATTCTCTCAAGACTCCGAGAAGGACAAAGGCATACCCCCTCTGAACAAATCTTGCCAAGAAAACCCCATGATAGGTTTACCTTAGGGTCACCATAAGTCAGAAACAAGGTACACAACAACAAAGGACTTAACTTTTCTTTTTTATGTAGACAAATTATATTGCATTATTTTCTTGTAGTCACAAATAGCTCCTTTAGACTAAAGTTTTTTTTTTATTTTATTTTGTAAATGAATAAACTGTGGAGCAGTGATATTGTGCTAGTTCTATATCCAATTCCATACTGGTTTCAGAGGGTGCTAGAGAGAAATAAAGTAGTAATAGTCTTAAGCTTCCTAATCACCATTACAAGGCCATCTGGTTTAAGGGGAAAAAATAACCCTTGCTATATAATAGGCTTATTCCTGGGGAAAGCAAGCTGCAGCTGCTGAAGTCTGCTAGTGGTTTTTACGCTGTTCTGCAGTTCAGGGTGTTCAAGATTGAGCTAGTTCAGTAATCAATAGCTAATTTTGAAAAGTTGACAATTATTTGGATTTCACACATGCATACACACATATGTGTGTGTTTTCTAAAAGTTCGCACATGTTTCCACAAAATGGAACTACTGTAACATCAGGTTACGTATAACTAGGCTAAATGTATTTTAGAACAGTTTAAATGAATGCAACATGAAGCAGTTACTAAAATAACAAACAAAACAAATGTAGACAGCATCAGCAAATATAATACGTTAATCATGTCATTAACCATAGCTCAAAAAATTAAATAGTCTTCATTTGGCACATACGTTATAAAAGATTTGGTACTAAGCAAATATTTATAGGAAAGTAATGCAATATTATTAACTAATGATATCAAAAAGCCATATATGTGGAACATATTCTGAAAAATGTCACAGATAGTATCTGATTAGGTTTCAAAGAACTCTTCTGTGCAGAGTGGAATACATTTTGTATTTAGCTACATTGTAACTGGGCTAAACTGTAATTAGAATTTTTTTAATGTACACGCTTCAGTGGAACCTGAAGTGATAATGGGCGTGGAATGAAAATTGACATTTATTAGATGTCCCTAGGTTGGTGCCCATTTCATAACACTGAACTTTATTAATAGTGACACTAATGAGGAACCACTTCCTGGGACAGAATTACAGATGCAGCCTGTTGGCTCTCACATACCCAAGGCAAAGATATTCAGTTACAAGGATTATACTACTACTGGTCTAACTGATGTTCACTTTTACTGTATGTAACCAACAGATGAAAAAAAAAATCTGTCAGATGGTCTATCTTTTTGCCATAAAAGGCTCATGTTGCTAATAATTCTCTTCAGTTTAAATAACGCAATCCATTCTCCTCCTCTTTACATTATATATGTTTTCAGAGAAACCTAGAATATTTTTCTGATCTGAAATTTCAGGTTTAGCTTTTAATTTTTTAAGTAAAAATTGTCAAACTGCATAGCCTGCTAAGCTTATAGTGCATGGACTAAGTCAAATGGTTACTTTCGCATGACATTCATTATGTATTATTTTCCTTTCTGCAGGATCGAGTAATGATCAACCGATTAGACAACATCTGTGAAGCAGTGTTGAAAGGGAAGTGGCCAGCAAATAGACGCCAGATGTTTGATTTCCAGGGGCTTATACCCGGGTATACACCAACAGCTGTGGACAGCCCTCTGCAGAAAAGAAGCTTTGCAGAGCTCTCTATGGTTGGTCAAGCCAGCATCAGTGGCAGTGAAGATATCACAATCTCCCCTCAGTTATCCAAGGCATGTTTCCTACATTCTAATAACACAGGGCTATCTAATCACAAGGGTCAAAACAGCAGAAACAGTGCCATAACTGTAAACCCAGTATCTGTGGGGGAGATTCTGATTTTACTAGTTGAGTAATTGAGATTCAAGAATAATATGTAGACTTCTTACAGTATATCCAATTATATTTATTTATTTTATGTCTATCCCACTTTTCCCCCCAAAAAAGAGACCCAAGCCAGCTCACAATATAAAAAAACAGTAAAACAATATTTTAAAAACAATTAAAATAACCTAATTAAAACACTCAAAGATTAAAATTTAAAACATACAAAAGTTAAAAACATAATCTAAACCACCACCACCCCAAATAAAACCAGGCTTGTATCATTTTAAAAAACTTTCTTGAATAAAAATGTTCTGACTAAAAAAGGGAGTTCCACAGGATGGGAGCAGCCACTGAGAAGGCCCTCTCTCATGTCCTCACCAAGTGAGCCTGGGTTGGTGGCAGGAGTGAGAGAAAGCCTTTTCCCGAGGATCTTATGGCTCTAGTTGGTTCATATTGGGAGATGGTTCTCAAATAGTCTGGACCTAAACCATGTAGGGCTTTATAGGTCAGGACCAGCACTTTGAATTGTGCTTGGAAACTTACTGGTAGCCAGTGGAGCTGTTTCAATACAGGAGTTATATGCTCCTTATAACTGGCTCTAGTCAGCATTCTGACTGCGGTGTTTTGAACCCACTGAAGTTTCCAAAGGCAGCCCCACATAGAGTGCATTACAGTAGTCCAAATGGGATGTAATCAAGGCATGTGTCACCGTAGCCAGATCTGACATCTCAAGGCAGGGGTCCCCCAAACTTTTTGATCTGGGGGCTGGTTCGCTAGCCGCCAGATCTCCGGGGAGCCGGAGGCACGCGTGTGCATGCGGACGATTTGGGCGCCATTTTGTTTTCCAAAATGGCGACCGGAGTTGTGTGCATGTGCTCGGTGTCACACGCGCATGCGCACTACTCTGGCACCGTTTTATCTTCCAAAATGGCCCCCGGAGTCATGCGCATACATGCGTGATGCCAGGCGTATGCGCACGACTCCGGACGCCATTTTGGAAGACAAAATGGTGGTTATCAGTGCGCGCGAGCGGCGGCAGGCCGGTAAGAAGGCCTCAACGGGCCGGGTCTGGCCCACGGGCCGTAGTTTGGGGGCCCTTTCTCAAGGAATGGGCGCAGCGGGCGCACTAGTTTTAACTGTGCAAATGCACTCCTGGCCACTGCTGAAACCTGGGCATCCAGGCTCAGAGTGGAGTCCAGGAGAACACCCAAGCTGTGAGTCTGAGATTTCAGGGAGAGTGTATTCTCATCCAGCTCAGGCGAAGTCCCAATTCCCTGATCTGCCTTACAACTGACCAGGAGCACCTCTGTCTGGATTAAGCTTCAATTTGTTTGCTTTCATCCAGTCCATTACTGATAGCAGACACTGGTTCAGCACACAGACAGCTTCCTTGGATGGAAAGGAGAAATAGTCTGCATACTGATGACACCGCACCCCAAAACTCCAGATGACCTCTCCCAGCAGTTTCATATAAATGTTAAATAACATGGGGGACCCCTCAGGCAGGCAGCCAAGGAGTTGAACAGGAGTCCCCCCAACACCACCTTCTGAGTCAGCCCCTCCAAGAAAGATTGGAACCACTGCATAGCAGTGCCCCAAGTCCCATTCCAGAAAGGTGGTCGATAGTATCGAAAGCTGCTGAGAGATCTAGCAGGACCAACAGAGACACACTCCCCCTGTCCAGTTGCCTGAGTAAGTCATCCACCAAGGCAACCAAAGCTGTATCTGTGTCATAGACAGGTCTGAAGCCAGATTGAAATGGATCTAAATAATCCATTTCATCCAAAAATAACCTGGAGCTGGGAGGCCACCACTTGCTCCAGAACCTATTGAAAATAGACAATGTGCAAAAAAGCATAGATGATTTCATTACTCATAATGATATATGCTAATTTTTTTATTAGGAAGATGCACTCAATTTATCAGTTCCACGTCAAAGGAGGAGGCGAAGGAGGAAGATTGAAATTGAGGCTGAAAGGGCAGCTAAGAGGAGAAATCTCATGGAAATGGTTGCCCAGTTGCGAGAGTCACAGGTTGTCTCAGAAAATGGACAAGAAAAAATTGTAGACTTATCAAAAGCCTCACGAGAGGCAACAAGTTCTACCTCAACTTTTTCAGCTGTTCCTTCAAAGTTTCTATTACCTAATGTTTCTACACCAGTGTCTGATGCCTTTAAAACTCAGATGGAGCTGCTGCAAGCAGGTCTTTCACGCACACCCACAAGGCATCTGCTAAATGGTTCTTTAATTGATGTAGAACCACCTATGAAAAGGAGGAGAGGAAGAAGGAAAAATGTAGAAGGGCTTGATCTGTTATTTATGAGCAACAAGCAAGCATCGTTGATGGCAGTAAGAAAGAAGACTTTTTGCTTGATGTTAATTCCTTATTATACGTTATGTGAGGCTCAGCATCGAAGGGCCCCTTTTTGAATTTATATGTATAAAAGATTCTGCTCAGTTATTTCTTCATATTGAAATGCCTGTCAACCCACTCTAGTAGACAAAATGCTGGTCAGATAAACAGTTTAAAATAGCCGAATTAAGTAATTTATTCTTCACACCTACCTCTTCAAAGCAAAAATATGTATGGTAGATAAGTTCTATTTTAGTTGTACATCATGTGAGTTCATTTTGAGCTGGTGTAATATAGTAATTGGAGACTGCTGGGCATTAGAAAAACCCAGTTTGAATCTTCCTTCTGCCCTGTATCTGTTGAGCAGCCATTGTCAAATCATTCTTGAACCACTAGTCCTAGTAACAAGGTAGAGACAATGATAGTGACCTACCTTACAGTTTTTATGTAAAACCTATAGCAAGACAATGTACTTGAAGTGTTTTGAATATTGTAAAGCCATATACAAATTGTGATTGAGATTATTATTACTAAAGGGCTTTTACTTACAGGGCCCTTTACAGCATTTTATATTTCCTACTTCACAATTTTAAATATTACTACAAAAGAAAAGAAGTAATTTCTCCATTCAGCAAACTTAATTATCTTCAAAATAGAAAATGGTTATGGGTAAAATACTGACACCTCCCACTTGCACACACTTTTTTTTTTTTTTTACTTCAAAAGACCCTTTGTGCCAGGAAGGACCTTTATCCCTAAGCAGAAGTTACTAGAAGCATTATTTTCCATGAGGGGCTTTTTGATGTTAAAAACTTTCCGAAGAGGCGTATCCCAGGATGCATGAGGGTGCTTGAGGACCTTAGAAAAGGGCTTGGTGCAACACTTTGACACCCCCTGTTCTAGCGCCTTGTGTTCTGTTTTTTGATGTTGAGTACTAATGCAAAGGAGAGATAAATTTGTAGAAACCAGTCTTTAAAATGATGATTTGTATCTGGATTTAAACATACATGGAGTGGGCGTACTGATTTTGCTGGGTCTGCTCTGAATAGTCTTGTGTCCAAACTTGTGTTTAAAAAACAACATGTTCTTATGATATTGATGTAAATATCTTGATTTTCAAAAATCACAGAATTATCTCCAAAGCATAGATCAATAAGCAACTTTGAAAATGCATAATTCTTACGTACTAGACTTTCATTCTTAGGGCCCATGTAACATTACCATTTCCATATGTAACACAGGGGAAAGCCCTGAATATTTGGATAGACCCAGCGTGGGGAATCTATGGCTACCTGAATGTTGAAGTACATCTCCCATCATGCTTCACCATTGGCCAGGGTGTCTGAAGTTAGTGGGGATGAGATGCCAACAGTTGAGGGTAACAAGCTCCCCAGCTCTCACTTGGCCTGTAGTAAGATTGCTGTGCATGTGTACCAGTACTTGCAGGATTAATTTGTAGTTGTATATTATAACTAGCAATGGTCCAATACATACTGTAGAAGTAATCCAGTTTGAGACTACTTTTACTGCCCTGGCTCAGTGCTAGGGAATCCTGGGAACTGTAATTTATTATGGCACCAGAGCTCTTTGAGAGAGGCTAAATGTCCCAGAATTCCCAAGCATTGAACCAGGGCAGTTAAAGTGGTTTTAAATTAGATTATTTCTGCAATGTGTTTTGGACCAGTGTTTAGTTGCTAGATAAGAGGCCTGTTTTGGTATACATGCTTTTAGAAGGCATTCCTATTCCAGTAGTTTAGCATTCTGTTGAATGTTGAGACTGATGTCCACATTTTGCAGGACGATGCAGAAGTGACCAAAGCATTTGATGAAGAACTGGAGGCTCCCCCACTGAGAAACATTCCATCTCCTGGACAACTGGATCCTGACACTCGCGTCCCTGTCATTAATGTGGAGGATGGTACCAGGCTGGTTGGAGATGATGCTCCTAAAAACAAAGATTTAGTTGAATGGCTTAAATTGCATCCCACATACACAGTTGATATGCCAAGTTATGTACCAGTAAGTGGATGTTCATTTAGCTAGAAGTTTTGTCTATTTTTTCAGTTTCCAAAATCATTACTTCTAATACTTTGTCATGCTGTTAGTGAAACATCAGTGTCTCTATATTACATATTTACATGGCTTCAGCTTGGATTTTGTTTTAAAACTTTGTTTTATTCATTGCTTTATTCATTGTTATGTTTTTCTTTTATAATGATAAAGAATGAAGAAATTTCAAGTAATTTGTAAAATTCAGATATAATTTATGTTGAATTAAGCCTTGTTCCAGCTGTAAAGTGCATTCTCAGATACAGGGCTTCTTTTGTTGTAAAGATGGAATGCCTGGTGAACTGATCAGTTATTTTTATAAAATTTAAAACCCCAAAATAATCCATTATTCCTTTTCCTTTTCCTAGAAGAGTGCAGATGTACTGTTTTCCCCATTTCAGAAGCCGAAGCAGAAACGGCACAGATGTCGAAATCCCAATAAACTGGATATAAACACCTTAACTGGAGAAGAGAGGGTTCCTGTTGTAAATAAGCGAAATGGCAAGAAGGTAATGCTTTGATTACTTAGTTGTGCCACTAAATGCTGTTTTAGACTAGCCCTTGAATTTCACTAGTCTGCTTCTATGAAAAATGTAACTTTTCCTAAGTTGACTTATTGGATCCTGTCAGGTACACAGTTTTCTTTGAATCAAATGATATGTAAGTCAAAGAAAACTGTGTACCTGACAGGATCCAATAAGTCAACTTAGGAAAAGTTTTTATATTGAACCAATTAACTTAGAACTCTTCCATCACTGGCGAGCCTCTCTCTGGACAGAGTCTGGAAAGTCTGGAAAAGAGTTTGTGGGGAATGCTTTAGTTCTGGAGTGCCTTCTTTAGATTCAGAGTAGGACTAGATGCTCCCTTTTAACCCCATAGTCATGGGCATTTTGAGTTGCAAATTTTTAAAGATGTTTGCAATTTTTCCCCATTCTTAATTCATTCCAGATGGATTAATTGAATTCAGTAGGTAGTCCTAATTGTCAGCCCTATTGAAATCTTTTTGTAAAATAATTTGATAACTTTTGATAAACTCTGTATAAACAAGTATAAAATATGAAGTATGGTAGCAAGTTTCCTTTTCCTTAATGAAGTATTAATATGTTTTATTAGATGGGTGGGGCTATGGCTCCGCCAATGAAGGATCTACCAAGATGGCTGGAGGAAAATCCTGAATTTGCTGTTGCTCCAGATTGGACTGACATTGTCAAACAGTCTGTAAGTGAAAGCTGTTTCTCGATAGGAATTGATTGATTATTGCAGTGAAATTTTTTAACATTTGTAGTCTGAATGCTTTCAAAACATGATGTCTCTCCCCTCCCCCACTGGACAATTATTTCACAACCCAGAAAAACATGCTGTTAGAACTTCTTATCAGTGTGTCCTGTATTAAATGCAGGATTAATTACTAAAATTTATTATGAACTAAAATTTATACTAATAATAGACCCTTGCAGTATTACCAAATCTGTCAAAATCAAATGCACTTTATTTAAATTATGCATATATTTCCCCTTTCCCCATATTTCAGGCATATGTATTGAGAAGTTTGCCTTTTAAAAAGCCTCAAATATAAGGGAATATCGTAAAGTTTTAATTATCACCTTTGAAAAAATTGGAAAGTTTGTTTTGATTTGTAGTTAACCTATCTCTACTTAGTCACCATCCAGATTTACACATTTTTCCCAGCATTTCTTGACCCTCTGAATACAGTTATTGTAAAAGTCTGTAGATTGCACCTTAAATCACTCTTCCACTTCATGAATGACGTCATCTGTGTTGTCAAATCGGCTACCCCGCAACAAATTTTTCGTTTTTGGGAAAATAAAAAGTGACTTGGTGATGATAATAGTGACAAAGTTTCATCAATATACCATAATAACCTCCAGGTGATAATTATTGCTTTACGATACCCCCTCATATAGTGATTGTCATGTTTCATTTGCCTAGATAGATACAAAGTTTTATCATTTAATACATACTGTTGAGTTTTCTGCAAAAAAACTCTGAGTATCGCCTGCTTTCTTTGTGAGTTGTTGTTGGGTGCCTCTTACATCTAGAGTTTTCTCAGCAATATTTATTCAGAGGAAGTTTGCCCTGGCTCCCTCTTCAGCTGAGACAGTGAGACTTTCCCAAAGTTGCACAGTGGCTTTTCATGGCTGAGTGGAGATTCATACTCTGCTCTTCCAAATCCTAATCCAGCAGTCACACCTTGAGTTTACAGTAGGTTATTTTGCTTGATGGTATTTTGTATTATGAACAGTGATAATTGAAAATATGGAATCGCTTTGATAATTAGCTATTTTAAATTATAGTGATGTGAGAAAAGAAGCTGCATCTGAGATTTTTCTGAGGAATACCTAGAAATATACTACTGTCTGGTCCTTTTCCTAAAGAAAAAAAAAGTAGCAGACTGTATTGTTTAAGAAAGATCTAGTTCACATATTGTTGGTTTTCCTGTCCTTGGTATTGTACATTTTTCTGTGTAATTTGGGCAGCACTGCACTAAATGCTTAATTTGCAGGTATTCCCATAAGCGAAGCATCACAGCATTGAATTTGCTTTCTTCCCTTATTCAGGGTTTTGTTCCAGAATCCATGTTTGACCGTCTTCTCACAGGACCTGTTGTGCGGGAAGAAGGAGCAAGCAGAAGAGGGAGGAGGCCAAAAAGCGAAATTGCCAAAGCAGCTGCAGCTGCTGCTGCTGTAGCTTCAACTTCGGGAATTAACCCACTGCTAATGAACAGTCTGTTCGCTGGAATGGATCTCACAAGCCTTCAGAATTTACAGAACCTACAGTCTCTCCAGCTTGCAGGCCTCATGGGCTTTCCTCCAGGACTAGCGACAGCTGCCACTGCTGCTGGAAGTGATTCTAAAAATCCAGCTGCCATGCTGCCTCTGATGTTGCCAGGTATGGCAGGGTTACCCAACATGTTCGGACTAAGTGGATTGTTGAATAACCCAATAACAGCTGCTTCTGGAAACACCACTATGGCTTCCAGTCAAGGAGAAACTGAAGATGGCACTTCAAAAGTTGAAGAAAAGAAAACCGAGAATGAAGAGGAGAACAAAGACTCTGAGAAAAGCACAGACACAGTTTCTGCTACTGATTCAGCCAATGGATCTGTTGGTGCAACTGCTGCTGCGGCCACTGCCACCACCACAGCTAACACTGGATTGCCTGCCAACCCTCTGACCTTCAATCCTTTCCTTCTGTCTACCATGGCTCCTGGCCTGTTCTATCCATCTATGTTTCTACCTCCAGGACTGGGAGGATTGACACTACCTGGTTTCCCAGCATTAGCAGGACTTCAGAATGCAGTGGGCTCCAGTGAAGTGAAGGTTACTGATAAAACTGAAGAACCTGCTTTTAAAGATGGAGAAAATCTAGAGGGCAGTGATGCAGAGGAGAGCCTTGACAAAACTGCAGATTCCTCCATTTTAGAAGATGAAATAGCACAGGGTGAAGAATTAGACTCACTTGATGGGGGGGATGAAATAGAAAACAATGAAAACGATGAGTAAGCAGTATCCGTTACTGTTAAAGTATTTTAAACTTTTGACAAGTGGTAGTCCTACTGTTTACACTCACAGTTAATGTCCATACTTAGTTTTTATAAGCTGTTCTGTAACATAGTGTAGCAAACAAAAGTTCAAGTCATGTTATACAGATGTGTCAAAAGGTATCTTGGTCATTAAGTATTGTGCAGTGCATTATTTATTATCCCTAGGAAAGATGAAAATGAGAGGTGATCATGTCTTTTTAAGGAAATTGACATAATGCTCTGCTTTTTTCCCCTTTTGGTACCACTGGTATTATAAAAGCAGCAAATTGTAATAGAGTGGCACTAAATAGAAGGAAGTGCTGCTTAAAGGAAGTATGAAGTTATATATTTAATTTTTTATGTTTATTTTTTTGCTGTGAAGGTCAAGATGAAATTTACCATACATATCATTCTTGCGCATCATTTTCACTGTATGGGAGTTTTCTCATGCACATATACATACACACATACACACATTTTCTGACAATCTCCATGATAGTGTGAATGTCTCTCTGTCTTGAGACACAGCAATAATAAGGCAGCTGTTGAATGTGAAGAGTACCTTTTGGAAAATACCCACTGAAAAGGTTCTTGCAGGATAAAACTACAGTTAAGTCGTCTCGTGATCTTGTAATGCACTGGTAAAACAAAAAAAAAATTAAATCAGGTACCTTTTTAAATTAAAGGACTTTGTTACTTTAGCCACAAAGCTAAACAGATTACCTCAACTCTAAACTAGCCTTGAAGTTTACAGACATGACTTTGTAAATGTATTTGTTTTTCTTGTTGTGATGTCTTTTTATTTTTTTTCTTGAATACTGCTATCATGTAAGATAAGATGTAAATTGCTGCCAACTGTAGTAATGATGCTTTTAATAAAAGTGACTCATGATATGCAGAGATGTAATTTATAGAATGTAGTATTAGAAAACTCATAATCCAGTTTGCTATTTTTTTGTATTCACAATAGAAGCAAATATATCAATGTGTGCCCCTCCTTGGTATGTTTTTTTAAAAAACTGCATCTTATTTTACCAGCAATTTTTGTCCCTAAATATATTGAATTGATTGTGTGTGAGAAATAGACAAGATGAAAAATTCTGAGTTAAATTCATATTATTCTATTCAAGCTAAAGCTTCAGAAAGACTAAAAAAAACACCCTGCATTACTCTCTCAAAAGGGTTTGTGAGACTAGGAATACTTTCAGATGTGTTCAGCGTGTGATAATGTGGTACATTAAAGAACAAAAGGGTAAAAGAGAAATGAGGCTTTGATAGGCACAATATCTAGGTCATTTATCCTTGGTTAATGGGTAGAAACACACAATGCTGTAGTTTGAGCAGGGAACATAAAGGCTCTGTGGTATCCTGTAGACCAGAGCTTGTGATGCCAGAAACCACTGTCAAATCTACAGGAAACTAAAACTGACCCACTTTATAGAAGACCTAAGCTGCTTTTAGGGAGCTACTGATTTGTACCTTTTTATGATCTTTGATAGTATTATATTATTTGAGTTCGCTGTGTTGTGCCACTAGAATGAACACTCAGCAATCCTGACATAAAGTTGAAGGGTTAGGCACTTCACCATAGAGGATACAAAACTACATCTGCTGGGCGCACAGTTCTTTCTTAGTTGAATACTTGAAGGACAATGCTGTCACTGTACTCCAGAATGCCCTAACAGTTGATGAGGAAAAACACAAAATATATATATTTTAGACTAACTCTGCATTTATTCAGTGAATGTATAGTGCCCAATAATGCAAGTTTGAAGTGACCCTCGTTCTATAGAGCTAGTTAAGAGGCACATGCACATGAGAGAGTGCAGGATGTGAGAAAACAGTCTCTGTGCCCACTGACAACAGTTAGTGATGAACAGATGTAAAGTAAATATTGTGTGAAAGAAAGATGCACACTGTTTGAATTAGTGAAGATCAAAATGTCTTGTTACCTCCTCTTTAATAGATCATAGAGAGCTAATAGAGGTCAAGAAAGGGGTTTTTTTCCTCTGTACATATTATTGCACACTTGATTGCCTGCATTATTCTTTCCTGTCAAGCCTCACATATGGAGCCTATCATAAAAATCTAGAAACCAACTTGGAGGGGCTTTCAGTTTGATCAGGAGTGGCATATTGTGTGTGTGCATTCATATTATCAGCTTGTTAAAATTTTCACTTTTTAATGACTCATTTTTAACAAACTATGGAATTTATTGTAAAAGTACCACTGTGAACAATTCTTTGTCTCTACTTTTAGTAAAGCATTACTGATTATACTGGCAGCAAAGAACTTAATGAAGGTTAATGATATCCCAGGGGAAGGAGTTTTAATTGTCAAGAGCAAAGGCAATTAAAAACAAACACACATGCATACATACAAAGCTCCAGCCTATAGCATCCTTTATTTTGGGCTACTGTGTGTCCATTTTGCAATGGTGTTAGCCCTCAAAAATGTCTTATTTTCTTAGTCCCTGACCAAGATGTCAGATATAAAACAGCTCTTTTTTCCTGTGCTAATAAATAACATGATGTGTGATGTGTGAAAGTTCTAGTTCTGCCAAAATGTATGAGAGACTCCTAAAGTCCACCTTCATTATGGCAAAAAATACTCATTGCAAGTTGATTTCATAAGGAAAACTGAAGATACATTTTGCTTTTGAACTTTGTAATCCTTCTGTGGCTGAGAATTCATGTGCCCATTTATGCAAATCTGTTTCTTTCTCATAGAATTAGATAAATGTATGGAAGCCATGAACCAGAGATTTCTAGGTAATGGGAGTCCACTGCCTGTCTCTCTTCAATATTGCTCACTGTTCCTTCTCTGCATGATGGATCTTCAGTAGCTTTCACATTGTGGAGCTGTACATAACAAAAGACATGCATATATACATGCATCTTTTTTACCCAAAGGATCTTAAATTCTGTCATGCAGATATGTTATGGGGCATTCAAGCAGAACCCTATGAGAACCTTTAATCACAGCAAAGGATTGTGCTCCAAATGGTATACATCTGAAACATCATACACATTGATGTTTCAGCAAAGGTACTATGAGTACCCAGCTTGTTGGGGGGCAATCAGCTCGCAGTTGTAAACCGCTTAGACATCCCATAGTGTGATATGAAGCGGTATATAAATAAGCTGCTTTAAAATAGTTTGGGGATTTAAAAAAGAAGGTAAGTGGGAAGTGTCAATTGCATTATATATGAATTCTAACCAATGAGTTTTTCTCCTGCCATCTTCTTGTAATTAAAACTGAGTACATGCACTTTAAGAAAGAAAACAGGATCTATAAGGGAAGAATAAACTAGGATTTTCATTGTTTGTTTGATGCCTGCTGTTGTTAGTTTAAACCAACCCAAGAAATAAGTACAAATTGGGACTGGAAATCTGTGTTCAATTGCTAGTCTGAAAAGTGGAGTTTTGTTTTTCATTTCTGGGAAAAATCTATCATACACGTTATATAGAGAAATTGATGGTTTTGGATTATGCTTTGATAGAATAGAAAAAGAAAATGTGATCTATAGATCTATAGATTTATATTCCTCCTTTCTCCCACAATGGGATTCAAACTTGATACTACCGTACATCTAAAATATTGACTTTTTGAACTTGCAATATCCACAAAATACATGAATGCAGTCCTGAACAATTTACAAGTTGGAGGAATCCATACTACTTGCCATGTTTTCCCTGTTCCCCAGAAGATCATGCCCTTGATGTTCATCCCCATTCCAATTTTGGCCATAAAGAGAAACCCAAATTAATAATAATAATATAATATGGTTTATTTATATACCACCCCAGTGGAAAACCAATCTAGGCGGTTAACAAGATTGTAAAAATTACAACAAGTTAAAACAACAACAATCCCTCCTCCCCCCCTTAAAAAATTATTAAATCAATAACAATTAAAACAACTGCTGTAGAGCAGAGAACAATCTAAAAACAGTAACATATACAGCACACAGCGTAGAACGCAGCATGTGTGACAATTCTCTGCAAGTCAACATAGGAAATTGCAGTAGATTCTATCCCGGCTATCAGTTATCAGTGCCCTTTTTACAAGTAAAAATTAGACACAGAGTGGTACAGATGTGTATAATCTTTAGTGTAGAATTTGACATTTTCATGCTCACATTTTATTTCAGTGGTATAAATGTATCACCTGAATGCCACAAGTTTCCCCAAGATTAAAAATCTGAGCTAAAGAATTATCTAAACAAATTGAGGAAGCTGTTATTATAGTGTACATGATCATGTCAAAAATATTTGCTATCTATTAAAAATTAATTTAGTGTATCATACTGTACAAGTATGCAAAGGAATCTTCAAGCACTTCTGTAACTATGAAAGAAGTAACATGAGCTTTTGTAAATTGGGTCTATGAAAGCTCATGCTACAACTTCTTTCACAGTTAAGTTTCAAAGATGCTGCAAGATAACTTTTGCATAGTGATATTCCAGACTAACATGGCTATGTCTTTGAATTATACTGTATAAGTTTTTTCAGTAAGTATGTGCATTGAACCAAGTATAACTTTTGTGGCATTGCAAATGCCAACTTTGAGTTCGCACTCAAATTTTGCTGCATGTTATGTATACCAAAGGGAAAGTGATGTATGAAATTCATGATGAGGTATTCTGACATTTACTCTCCTTTAAAATTAGCATCGGTGGGTGGGGAAGGGGCTACAATTTTGACTAGAGAAAAGAGAATGTTTCACCTTTTCTCCCTGTGCCATTTTCCCAATTGATAGCATGCATACCAGAATTTTATAACTGTTCAGCAAGAAAGAGAAGCATTATGCAGGCGCCAGTTTGTTGTTGTTGTATGCCTTCAAATCATTTCTGACTTACAGCAACCCTAAAGCAACCTATCATGGGGTTTTCTTGGTGAAGGTTTAACACTGTCTTTCCCTGAGGCTGAGAGCATGTGACTTGCCCAAGGTCATCCAGTAGGTTTCATGGCCAAGTTGGGAATTGAACCTGGTCTCCAGAGTCATAGGCTAACACTCAAACCACTATGCCATCCTGGCTCTCATGGGTATTAATACTCTTCCTCAGATGTGGCTAATAAAAATGTATGTGGGTGATTGTAATGGGGAGGGAGGTAACTGGTAGGGTAGTCAACAGTTAGTTCCTACTCTCTATGGAACCACTTACTGCATCGGGAGATCCATGACTGCTTTTAAGTGGAAATATGAACATGATAGTTAAAATTAAAGGTATCTTTTCGTCTGATGGTCTGGAGTATTCTGATAGTTGTAAAAAAAATGTAAATACCTCTTACCCACAAAATACCTGGAAATGATTATTTCTTTGTGTACTACTATAATGATTGGGATCTTGCCTTTGGAAAACAATTCCTTCAGTACTTTGCACTCCCTAGCCCAGATTGATAGGTGGTGATCTTCTATAAAATGCAAAGAAACGCTTGCAGGATAACTATCTTTTTTGTGACATTGTTTTGCAAATCATGTGTCCTTTGACCAAAGAAGAAAGCAGATTGGTGTCGCAGCACAACCCCATCACCATCTTTTAATAATCTACAACCCAACTACTGGCATGTTGAAGAAACTTCCACCCCACACTCTGAGAGATTGCTTCCTAATAAAAGGGCTTACAGTTAACATAATGAACTCAGCTTCTCTTCTCTGCCACCTCTGCTTTCCCTTGATGAATTGGTGCTTCAGGCCAATGAGGGTTTTTTGTTTGTTTGTTTGTTTGTTTTGGTTTACCTTCCCTCCTGGCACTGATTCCTGCTTGTTTTTGTTTTTTTTTAATTGACCTAGAGGAGAGAACTGGCTGACATGAGAATATCACTAGTAGATTCAACAGTTAACATACAGAGTGGTTTCCTCTGGAAAAAATGAAAAATCCCTCCTCCAAAATGAAACCTCCTCTGATCTTGAGTGCAAACAGCACACTCAGCTTTATTGACTCAGTGATGCATTTGTGTTAGTGGCTGCTTGAGCTGCACACCTATTTACAGTGTGACCTTCAATGAAATGGCATTATTCTTACAGGCTGTCTGGAGAGCCTTGACAGATTGCATCAGCCTAATTCATTTCCATTACATCCAGCCCCGCTTTGGAGTTTGAAAAGCATGCCAGCCAACTACAAAGTTGTAGAATCCCACAACCGGAGCATCACAAGTGACACCCTTTGTTGCTCTCTCTCATCCCCACAATCCCTCTCATTCTTAGGGGAGAGTGCTCTTTCTTAATTATGCATATAAAGTCAGCATCACTAGGAAGCAACTAAATACACAAAATGTATTTCAAAGTCCATAACTGCAGCTGGCTAGCGTCTACATAAAAGCACTGGACTAGACTCATCCTGCTGAGAACATATATTATTCTCCTTGCATTATCTGTTTAGGTAGCATCTTGGATTCTCAGCAAGTGCAATCTATGAAGACTAATTGATTTTTTTGGAGAAGAGGTTGTGTCCACAGACCCTCAGCAGTTCCACTTGAAGAGTGCATTTCACAGATGGACTCTTGCTTACCCTTTTCCTGTCTGAGCTTTTTTCTTTCCACTAATCACACATCTCTTGTCCTACAAATGTATGGATTGCAAAGTTTATTTTCCTCAAGCAGTTGTCAATCAAACCATATTCTTTTTATTTATTTTGGCTGCCCTCATTGCTTCATCTTTGTGCCAATGTTGTTACAGCTTTTCCTGTCATTTTGACATCCCTGGGCACCATTTTATTTCCTGTGTGGTGGAATCAGATTGAGGTACAGCTGCATCTCTTGCTAAGGATGGATATGGACTGGTGTTTGGCTAGAATAGGATTTTGTAAATTGTGTTGGCATGAGCTTCCCCAGGTGTAGGGACTTGGGGTTGGTTACTTTGAAGCATAAGCCAGCTGCTGCTTCTGTTGAGCTTAGAGAAGATACAACAAAGAAAAAGACTTTGGGTCCATAGTGTTTTTGACTCCCAAACTGGGACTCCAGGAAGGACAAAAACTCATAAAAATGAAAGGGAGTGAGCTAATAATTATAGCCTTTTTGCTATGCAGAACCCAAGTCCAGTGTTATGTTGTCAATATGCCTAGATGGATATCTCACTATCCTCACCAATAAGCCAGTAATGAGGGCTGCATTCACACTGCAGAAATAAACCAGTTTGACACCATTTTAATTGCCATGGCTCAAGGCTATGGAATTCTGGGAATGGTACTTTGTTCTGGCACCATAGCCTTGAGCCGTGGCCATTAAAGCGGTGTCAAACTGGTTTTTTCCTGCAGTGTGGATGCAACCAAGGTTATGCGTACACACATTAATTGCCTGCTGCTTAGAGGTCCCAGAATTGTTTTTAAGGTAAATTAAAATATTTGAATTATTGACAGCTGCCTTGAATCCTGTCCTGAGAGAAATGTGAAATATAAATTTGATAAATAAATAGGTGGGACTCTATTGTGGCAGGCAGTTGTTATTCATTTTACTTGCTTGAAGGTACTTGCAGGGAAATGGCAAATTACTTTCCTCAAACATTGAAATACAGTTGCCCCTCCGTTCTCATGAGGGATCCGTTCCGGAAACTCCACCTCCCGTGAAAATGGAAATTCGTGGATATTCAAGCCCCATTGACTTTAATGGAGGCATGCGCCCATGGGAGGCACACGGGGGTGCACCACAGGCACACAGCTCATTTTGTCCCCCACCATTTGCCGCCTGCAAATGGGCGAGGGACGTGGATTTGAAGTCTGCAAAAATGGAGGGGCAACTTTATATTCTTAATAAGCTTCCACACCTTTTCTTGGGTTGATGGTGTCAGCTCATACTTGCTCATAACTGTGTCTCTTGCACTTGTGCTACGCTCTTTTTCAAGATAAAGTGGCCAGAATTCCCCACAGCACTGCAAATATGCCAGATCACACATGGCTTGCTGTTCCACTTCCCCCAGTAGCTCAAAAAAACAGTACAAAGGGTTGCAGTGTCAAAAGAGGACTATCATTTCTGCATGTGGTCTTCTTTGTTGCCATTTCTATGTCTCAATCAGAGCTTGGGAAAGTTACTTTTTTGGACTGCAATTCTCAGAATTCCCCAGGCTGAGATATTCTGAGAATTTGGGTTCTGAAAAGCAATTTTCCCTGTCTGACTAGACTGTCAACAAGCAAACAAGACATTTTCAATCACCCAGCTCTTATGGAGGAATTCCATAGTTTAAGAGGCGTGCATGGGTGTGACCAATCATCACAAACATCCCACAAGGGCCATGTTCAAGGTTCTCTCCTGCTGTTACAGCTTTTTATATTCCTGGACTTTTCTAAGGTCAGCAAAATGACTAAGTGCAAATTCCCATCCTTGAAATGCATACAAATGGACCATTATAAATCTATTCAGGAGTCATTGTAGTTGACTTTTAAGACAATAGCTGCATCATGGATTAGGCAATTCAGGAAGATATAAATGGCAGCATTATAATAAGACACCTATTCCTAGTATGATCTACCGGTATGTTTTGTGAAAATTCATAAGTCTTACAATACCAAGCTCATCAATGAATTTTTCATGTCTGTGTGCATATATATATATATATATATATATATAAAATATCTCAAACATGATGGTAATCATACACCTTTAGGGCAACACAGCACCAGCAGTTTCATTTATAGATTGCCATGCTCAAGGTTAATAATCGGGAGAAACAGGTTAGAGTATGCAATGTATTTATGTCAGGTTAGAAGTTCAACAGCGGGGAGGGTACAATATTGGAAAGATGTGTTATGTGTTTGGTTTTAATTGGATCAGTACTTTCTGGTCAACAAAATGCGTGAAACATTTCAGAAAAGTAAAACTAAGGCAGAGTTAAATATTCACCATGATTTTAAAGTTTGACAGAGAGAAACTGGTCATAAGTTCCTTGATTCTGTCCTCGTGTTTGTTTTTTCATGCTAAATAAAACTCATTTACCAAAAAAACTATTTCCCTTAAAAAAAAAAAAGGCAGTATAAAATCAATGCCCTCTTTCAGATAATTTTAGCTTTTTAGTGTAGCTGTTTTCCTGGTCCAGAGAAGACATTCTCATAAGTGATGGAAAGTAACAGTAATATGATGCATTTTCAGACACAAATTTTGAAAAGCATGAAGACTGCTCAATATAAACAGTAATTTCATTCTGTAGTACACATATGTAATAGAGACCTGTTGTTTTTTAAGGTGGAGTGTAAGTATATGTGATATAAGTGTAAATTATAGTATTTGGAATAATTGGAATTCTCTGGGGAAGCATAGACTCCTTACAGTGAAGAGTGAAGCATCTGTAGCTTGCCATTTAAGGGAAATAATTGCCACAAGAAAACTGCACTTACCATTGTTCAGCTTGTGCTTCTCGAAAGTTATTTTTATAATTCTGGGTTTGTTTGAAGGAATATTAGTGATGGCATATCTCATTTGTTTTGATTACTTTTACAACTCTACACCAAAGAAAAGAAAAACAAGAAATATATATGTAAGAAATAATAAACTAAAATAGCAAATATGACATGTTGCATACTAAGTAAAAATAATAGCAATCCAGTGCTTTGAGTGAACCATTGAAGGAGCAAGGTTGGCTCCTTATATTTTGTAGCTGTGGATGAAAAACAAGATTATGTCCCTTTTCCCATTCCACTTACAGAAGCCAACTAGACTGGCAGGTGAACTTCACTATTTGTGATGGGACAGGATTCTTTCTCTCATGAGCAGCAGGCTAGTTTAAGGCAGGCAGAGCAGTTTTCTGGAATACACTACTATGTCCTCCAACAGAAAGGAACAGCCAGGAAGCTTTCCTCATTACTCAGCCAACTTGAAGCAATCCATTCGCTCTGCCTTGTGGTAGTCAGCCCTGTGGTGGTGAAAAGAACAGAAATCTTAGCCCCATGGTTATCTCAGATACAACTCACAAGGTCGTAAGAACTTTATGATGATGAACACCTCATGTATTGTGTATCAGAAAGGTCTGTTGGTAGAACTTAACTTCCCAGTTTCTACTGATGATGAAATAGTCTATATATAGGGCTAGACAAGGATCACCCTTGCCCACAGCCTGGGCATTCAGTTCTGTTTTAAAACCATTGTTGGCCATTGTACCTGTAGCTTTCATATATGTCATAGGTTTATCTCTGCAGTGAACAAATTCTACACCAGTATCAGTAATTAGAGAATCAAAAAGGTCAATCTACTTTTGGAATGTGGGGACCCTTTGGCTCTTTAGACATTTGAGGCTTAGATTCTCTGAGCCAGCCAGCATAGCCAAGAGAACAGAAGGGTTTGAAGAAGTAGACTGATTCTGTATTCTCTAATAATGCCCCATGTTTTGTTAAAACTTTCTTTTGACTCTCACACTGCCACAATATCTCAGATTTCCATAGGATAAGAAAGATAAAGAACAACCACCATTAAAAAAATGAAGTGAAAGTAGTTCTCCTCTCACCCAGGTGACTGTCCAGAGGAGATGGTGAGGGCTCCTGAAGATGGCATGATAGCTGTTGCTCATTTATGGCTGCTGTGCGACTCTGTTCCTTCTTGGGAGTGAACTGGGTGGGTGGTAAGTAATAACTGATTTAATTTTTTAAAAAAGAAGTGAAGACCATGGTCTGAATTGTACTAGTTAGGCAAAGGGGAGAATTGTCGTTCATAGTTTTCAACTGTTTCCTCACAAAATGTAAATAGGCTGCCAGTGGAGACCAGTTTTTAGAGCTGAAGCTGACTGTTTGGGTGGTTTTTATCTCAGTGAGCTGGGTCTTATGTCATTACTCATGTAGGCAGAAGACAGAAAATGTTACCATTGTTGAAAGGAGTGAAATATTGCCTCCCAACACAAATATCCTAATGTGAATGTGAAAATAGGATTTCCTAGGATGTAAATGCCCAAAAGCAGTGATTCCCAAACTTTGGTCTTGCAGGTGTTTTGGATTTCAACTTCCAAAAGCCCTAGCCACCTTGGCCAGCAATCAGGAATCCTGGGAGCTGAAATCCAAAACATCTAGAGGACCAAAGTTTGAAAAACACTGCCCCAAAGGCACCAGATTCCATCTGATTTTGGGAGGTAAGCAGTGAGTCCAGCAACAAATACCAGGTACTGTAGGTTATATTTCAGAGGAAGAAACTCGCAAAAACACCTCTGAATATTCCTTGCATAAGAATACCCAATGAAATTAATGGAGTTGCTTTAAATCAACAGGTGACATGAAGGCACATATGCACAGGGAATTATACATTCTATCTAAAGTAAACATTTTAGAGCATGCTAGCAACTTCCACCAAAGTCTTATTTGCTTGGTTGACTTTCTGCCATATTATGAGCCTCACAAAGTCTACAGTACCTATTTTCTTCTGTTATAAAGTGTTACAAAGTCAGAGATTACTTTTAGAAGGAGTGCATTTTATGTTTAATGTTTTAAATTATCCAGGCCTCTTTAAACCAGTGGTGTAAACCATCCAGCCCCTCCAAGAGCTTGTTGGACTACAATTCCCAGAAGCCTTTGCCAGCATAGCCAATAGTGAGAAATGAGTGCTAAAGACCAACAACATCTGCAGGGCATCACAGTTCCCACACCTGCATTAGACACAAGAAAATTTGTAAGATGACCCTACAAAAATGGTACTCTTGTTCAGAGATTGCCAAGATTCATGCTTTTATAACATGTTCCATGTTATATTTTCACAAAATTTCCACAAAATTTCTGCATTACCTAGTTGCAATAATGTGTGTGTTGTAGAGTGCAAAGAAAATAACTTGGGGGGCCCAATCACTTTCAAGAAATTAGTTCAGTCAGAGTCAGTGGAATTTGTTATACTGACAGAAAGCTTCAACAGATGTGGTCACAAGAAGCATCTGGTTTTCAATATTGTTTGGTCTTGAGGTATACAGGCCCACCCACTCAACTAATATTAAGGACCTCAAGAATTGCACACTTGCATATTTTTCCTGATAAAGAAGCAGATCAACACAATCTGTCACATAACATCGTCATGAGCTGTGTAGAACTTTATAAGCCAAAAACAACACCTTGAACATGGACCAGTATCTAATTGGCAACCAGAGCTAATCTTTAAACAAAGCCATTATGGTAGATCTTAGTAAGCACCTTGGATGCCATATCCTGCACTAGTTGAAACCTTCAAACCAATCTCAAGGGTGACCCCACAGATAGTACATTACTCTATCCCGGGTTGGCTGACTACTACCACCACTACAATATCTATGTAACTTTAGTAGCTGAATAACAAAGTAATACAAAAGCAGGATTTTTTTTCCTAATCTATAGAAGCAATAATGGTGGAGAGAGAGAGAGAGAAGAACCTTGGTGAATTTTTGCCTGTTAATGGCACAGGAATCTTGGTAAGGAAAAAAATTGTTCACCCATAAGTACTTAATAGCCTCTTCAAGTCAAGCCACTGAAAAGCATCTTGGAATATAGAGCGGGGTGTAGGTGGGCTTAAGTGCCCCTGAGACTAGGTTGCAGGGACTGAGATGCCAATGGTTTAGCAAAACTGGAGCACCAAGACTCCAATGTGGTTGAGTCTCCTTAGGAATTATTAACCAGAAGTGTACTAAATGATCAAGCACTAAGAAATATAAAAACTAGTGTCATTCAGTTCTTCCATAAATAATAAAGGCTGCCCACATTGTATCATATGTGCATTTAGGTGGGAGTAAATTACGCTAAACACATGGCACATCTAAATAGACATTGTAATTGTAACAGCCATCACATTTAAGTATTTCTATGATAATATACGATAAAAGTAATTTGCCATCACCTTTCAAGTACCTGAAAGTAGGCAAAATTCATAACAACCTGCCTGCCAGAGTTGAGCCCCTTTTTCCTTAAAAACTATACCAGGGTCCCTGTTGCAACATTTACATATCCACCTCTAAAATCTTTATAATATTTTCTCCTGTTATTTATTTTATTTACTTACAAATGTAAAATTACCATTTGGAGGCAGAACAGAGATACACAGGAGAAGGGGGGAAATTAAATGTGTTACAGGATTGTACATTGTTCTCAAATATTGTTAAATATAATTCTTCCATTATCACTCCTCCATGTGCTAATGACATTTAGATAAAATTATGGGGAAAGAGGAAAAGCTCTATATGAAATCCTGCTCCTAGGCCTCCTTGTCTTCATGATGCTACACTTGTGCCAGCTGAATCACCTGTTGAGCTTCCCTGGAGTAATGAATGTAGTCTGTCCTCTAAACAAATGAGAAGAGGAGATCCAACATAATAAAATCACTGGAGAGAGGGCATAGCCTAGGACATGACGGAGATTTCATTCCCATAAATTGCCTCTCTATTACACTTTAAGTATATTCACAATGAGACTGTCCAAATAAGATGAGGAAAGGGGCTAATTCATTTTATAAGCAGGGCTTTAAATCTCAACATGTACCTGTGCTGCAAAATTAATTATGGTGGTGATAGATGAAAGGGGAAATTCACACCAATAATGAAAAGCCCCATATCCTGTTTTCTTAATCTGTCTAACAGATTTGGCAAGAAAAGAAAAGCAGTCATAAGTGTCACATCAGATTTTTTTTAAAAAAAAGATTGCTCCCTAGGGGTGGGTGCACTGGGTTCAAGGAGAAGCCAGATGTCAGGGAATGCAAAAAACTGTCTATAAACCAAGATGAAGGACACTGGTTTCCGCATGGAAACTGGCAAACTTTTAATGGTGTACTTTTATTTAGCCTGATGAGCACCTTCACTTTATCAGTTAAGGTAATTTCATACAAAGGTTTAAGCACACACCAAAAATGACAGTTTATTGGTCACAGAATGAGTCCTTTGAAGCCTTTGTTGTTGAATACCAAGAAGGAAAGTGGAGAAGAGGGAGCAGCTCCCCTCCTCCTGACAATGAAGTCAATTGTCTTGCTGCCAGAGACCTAGAGCAACCTTTCCCCTTTAAGGGCCGAGGGACTTCAGCTCCCAGAATCCCAGGAGCTATTGGCCAACATGGGACTATTGGCTGACATGGCTGAGGCTTCTGGGAGCAGATGACATCTTAGAGGGGGAGTGACATCCAGTTGGGTCCTGAAGCCTTCTGGGTGGGTGTGTGGTGCTGCTGCCACTTGGCAGCCCCTTCTGGATCTGGTAGGTTTGCTGGCAAACTGGGAAAGGGATGTGACAGAAGCAGTGGCATCGCTGTCTCCTCTCCTTCTTTCTATCATTGCTTCCCTTACCCACCTGACCAGTTTACAGGCAGCAGCAGCACCAGAACTGACCCCTTCTGCTCTGCTGCATTGGCTCCCTCAGTTGAGAGAGCCATAGCTGCAGAGAACCCAAACAGGTGAGTGCCAGCAGCAGCATGAGCTTGCAATCCACCAGTGGAACTCACCCCTTCTTCTCCTTGCCTCTCCCAGCTTAGGGAGTCATGGCTGTGGAGGACCCTGAATGAGAAGGCCCCTCTCCCTTCCCTCCCCATCCCACTGCCTTGCTTGCCCAGACATCCGTCTATTCCCCCCCAGCAGCCCTTTTCAGGTCTTGCTGAGTGGAGGGCAGGTGGATGCCTGGGCTAGTGAGGCAGAGGGAGGGGAGAGGAGGGGAGGGGGGGCAAAAGTGGACTGAATAGACTACTGTCAACCCTGGAAGCCCTTTCCAGGAACTTGCAGCAGGTTATACCCCAGTGACTCCACTGTATGTTCTGTTGGTGATCCTGCTGTTCTCCATTGTGACAGTGATCTTGGTTTTGATTGTTGCACTGGAGCTCACTGGCAGGGGGGTGTTGGAAATATCATCCTGCTGCACCCTGATCACCAGCAGTGTCACTAATTGAGCCTGCTAGCTGTTGAGATAGGTTGCAGGGAGGGATGGTATTTGCAATTGTAGCAATAATGCCTTGATCATAAATATGAATATTGAGCTGTTACAAATACTGAACAGTTACAAAGTTTAGCTTACACATCCATAACTGCTCAACAGGATGCCAGCCAAGGTCTTTAAAGAGAAGTTGGATGGCCATCTTTGGGCAGTGCTTTAATTGTGTATTCTAACAACTCAGGAGGAGCTCATAAAACAGTGTCATCATCCTTACAGCTGACTGGCTGTAAATGTGTTCTGGCTGCCCTTGAACACCAAATGAAGAGGGACCACTTTGCCCCCAGATTGAAGCTGCTCTTTCTTCCTTTGGTATATGAGGGCAGCTGGAATGCACCTGAAAGCTTTAACTGCTATTATGCATCTGGGGCAAGGCATACGCACAAGGAGGTACAAGATATTTACTTTTACAATATTCCACCCCTAAAATATGCCAGTGCAACTGACGGTTATGTCAGTGTATGTCACCAAGAGGATTCAGCCAATAAGTATAAGAATACTGGTGTAATGACCAGCATTTTCTAGTGACTTTGAAAATTTTGACAGGAATTTTTAAAGTATAATACGATTTTCTTGCCAATCCTAAATTGTTCTTTCTTTAAGAAGTAATATAAAGTAACCAAACCATGGAGCAAGAGTAACTAAAAAGTTATTTTAGACATTGTTACGAGTAATGATAATTAATTACTGTTTAAATACTACCACAAGTAACTGTCTGAAATTAATTACTTTTTAAAAAACTGTCCAAGTTCTGAAATGGACACCAAATACATGTAAAATATAAATGCAAGAAATACTTTCCAGAACATCTGTATAAGGTGCACATCAGAGAACTGGATTGGTCGTAGCTTCCAGATAGAATACACTTGGAGATGAACCAATGTTTGCTGTTATGTTATGGGTTGCTAGAAATCAGTCATATGGAGGCAAACACAATCCTATTTTGGGAGAAAGGCATGATATAAATCTAATAAACAAACAAACAAATATGATTTTCTCAGGGGAATATGGGAAGGGCTTAGTCTACTGTAATAGGTGCCAAGTGTGCTTTGAAATATTGATAGGGCAGCTGTCCATACTGCAAGTGGAACCTTTCAAAGGTGTCCTAGAAAAGGCAACTACCTTTTCTTTAGCAATATGCCAACATCATACTTATCTATTCTATCTTGCTATTTGTGTATCTAATCAACAAGACCTTTTTCTACATTATTATCAATTTTATTTTATATTATTTCTTGTTGTTGCACCATGAAAATCTCATGTAGGCAGAATGTGCATGCATGTATGTAAGAATGTGTTCCCTATTAGAGGAAATGTGACATAAATATTAAGAAATACCTGACAGATCATTTAGGTAGCAGCTACCCAATCCAAACACAGGCAGTGAAATAAGCTTCTGTTTGATACATTCCTCCCCCTAAGAGTGAACTGAGATTGTAGCTGAAATGGAATGAATAAGAAACAAGAAGGGGGTTTATCATCAAGCTTAGGTAAAAACCAATGTTTGTTGAAGTACAAAATATATTTTTAAAAGAAACAGCTGTTTCCAGATAAATTTTAAAAAACAAGCCCTGGAAGTCCTTAATTTTGTACCTTTGCTTCCAGTTTTATTTTTGAGATCCACATGATGTTTATTTCATCCTGAAGTATTTCCAGGGAGGTCCTGGCATTACCAAAGTCTTTTCATTCCCACTCCTCAAATCAGTTTAAATCAACCCAATATTTTCCAAAATAAAACATGTCTGTATTTGCTGTGTGTTTGGACTGTCTTGAACGCAGTAAAGATGGCCACTGCCAGTAAACACAGTTATTGTTTCTAGGATAGATTCTACAGAGATCAAGCTAAAAGTTGATCCTAATGCTTAATTAGTGTAATATTGCTAAAGCACTTTAGCACTTTAACTATAATGCCTAAATAATAATAATAAAGGCTTAATGGAAATTGTTAAAAATCATTTTTGGAAATGAGACATATGATCAGTGGGAGGGGGTAAAGGAAGTACACAAGGGGTGGGAGGTCCTGCCACCATCACAGACCCACTTGGTGTGTGGGGGGAAGAGATAGAGAGGCTGCATCTGCACTGCAAAAATAATCTGTTTTGACACTACTTTAACTTTTTACTTGGATGTGCTCTTTATTTATATTTAAAACTTTTGCATGCTTTTAATATGATTTTATGTTGTTTTAAATGCAGTGATTTTAATTGTTTTTAAAACTATATTGTTAGGTTTTAAGGGATTTTCTTCTGTGACCCACCTTGGGTCCAACTCTGGGAGAAAGATGACATATAAATGAAATAAATATGTGACTGGATGCAGCTTGTGAATAAGCAGGTACAATTAGAACAAACAAGAATGGGAAATTTTTGAAACTTCCAGATACATTTTCACCACCTGGAGGCACCTTAACATGGCAATGCTACTTCCACCAAAAATACTCCAGTGAAAACTGCCAGTGGGAGAAGAGAAATGCAGGGCAGTGTGAGCAAGGGAATGGAATTCAGCAGCTCAGTCAAAGAGAGCCTGTCTGGCTGAGACCCTAAAGAGGAACACTTCTATTATGGGGTCAAGGGACCTGACAATATTTTCTTGCATGTTCCACTTGCCCACTTCCCCTGCTATGAAAAGTCCAACATCTGGTCTAACACTCTGCAGGGTTTGAATGTATTTAAATATGGGTGGCTGAGATACCCACCACCACTGCTCACCAGTTGCCCTTTCTGAGCTATCTGGGTTGGTCTTTGGGGGTGGTATTGGAGTCTCCACAGCTTATGATGCTGACAGGCTATAACAACCATGCTGAGGAGATTATTGCACAAGATTATTGCCACCAAATCTGCCATCCAAATACAGCCTGAGTGCAGCCTGCTTGCTTCGTGGCCTTAACTTGCTTTGTGGCCATTTTTCAAAAGTTGGAAAGACTTTTAAAAAATGGCTGCAAAGTTAATTAAGTGAGCCAGGTTGCACTCGGGCTGCATTCAGACGGCAGATTTGGCAGCAAAAGCCATGCAATAGAACCTAGATGCAGCCCGGACTTTACTTGAATTCGGGAGAAGTAAGTCCTGTTTTATGCTTGTGCGTGTTTTATGCTTGAGGCTACACTGTCAGGAGTGGCTCAGGACCTCATGTCCACCATGACAACATGGGTCTATCCAAGTGGTATCTGGCCTCACACATGCTGCTGGACACTCTCTAGACCTTGTTTTCTGTAAGGGATGGGATGATGGTGATCTGGGAATTGGGGAGATTTCTACTGTTCTGTTGTCATGGTCAGATAACTTCTTGGTCAGTTTTAGACTTGCTGAGATTCAGAGCCTTTGCAGGGGTGGGAGAACCCATTAAAATTGTTCACCCCAGAAGGCTAATGGGTCCAGATGATTCTCGATGGCTCTTCGGGAATTTCATGCTGACTCAGCAGGTGATCCTGTCAAAGCCCTCTCAGCAGGTTATCCTCTTGAAGCCCTGGTTGATCTCTGTAATGGGGAAATGACCCAGGGAGTGAACACAATTGCTCCCACGTGTTCCTTCTCATAGAATGGAACTAAACCAGCCCTCTGGTTTTCTAAGGAGCTGGCAGCAATGAAATGAGTGAAACAGAGATCAGAATGACTGTAGCAGAAAACTCAGACCAAGGCTGACTGACAGCAGGCTAAAATCTCTCTGAAGGCCTATGGTGGGGCAATAAGGGTAGCAAAGAAAGGGTTTTCTGATCAAACTCTATTGCATATGCACAGAACTGTTCAGTGGAGCTGTTTTGAGTGGTCAGGGATGTATTCCAATCTGGGCCAAAGGAGAATTTAAACCATACCATATCCCTCTGTGAAGAATTCCCCACTGCTTGACAGATACAATAGATCAAATTCACTTTGACTTGGATGCCAGAATTGATACAGGCCTAGTGGATCTAACCTTGGCCCCTGCTTGTCCAGTGTTGATGGATACTTTGCAGTTTGTGCAGCCTGAGGATGTAACAGATCCTTGAAGAGGCGAGAGCCACCACATGCATACTAGCTTATTAAACAGACCAAAGGAGGATTGGTTGGGTGGGTAAGGGAGATGATTAATGCCTCTTTACAACAAGGCAGAGTTACAACTTTCCTGTAAGATCTCTTCTGAAAAAATATTCCTTGGATCCTACTCTCCTAGATAATTATAGGCAGTCTCCAACATCCCATTTTTGAGCAAGGTCGTGGCATTGCAACTCCAGGGGAGCTCCTGGTTAGTCAAAAGACAGATTGATTCAGCCTCAGTGGATGGCAGATGAAACTCTTCAAGCAGTTAAGAACCAAAACTAAAAGGTGACAAACATAGGGTGATAATCCTGAATGTAACTGTTCACTGATGTGTGCTCAGGGACAAAAAGAACTACTATAATCATCCATGTAGAGAAATAGAAGATGACAACAAAAAAAGGAAGAACAAGAGATCTCTTCTGCAAGATCTGAGAAATCAAAGGGAAATTTAAACTCAGAGTGGGAATGGTATATGACCAGCAGAAGAACACATTACATGACCAAGTAGAAATAAAAAGATAATGGAAACAATACATGAAAGAACTATATAAAAGATGAAAGGATGGCAGACTCATACAAGGAAGAGCAATTTGAAGAAGAATCTACAATTTTAGAAAGTGAAGTGGAAGCTGCACTCAGAGTGCTTGGGAAAAATTAATCACCAGGAATAGATGGCATACCAATAAAGTTGCTTCAAGCTAAAGAGATGGAATCTACTTTTATTTCTAACCAAAATCTATTAACAATTAGGGAAAATAAAATAATGACCCACAGACTAGAAACACTCAATATGCATTCCAGTTTCTAAGGGGCTTTGCAGACTGGCCTAAAGGGCCAGCCTGGGGGTGGAGTTGGGGCGGGGCAGCTGCATGCCAACTGCCCCAACTCAGCCCCAATGCCATCCTGATGCTGTGTGTCCATCTGCATGGTGTGAGGTGTCAGGACACTGCACCAAAAGGGTGTGGAAGAGCTGCAACACTGGCTCTTAGAGTGGCATTTTGCCACTCTTTTGGGGGAAGCAAAAGGGAGGATCAGGGCCATGGCGTGTGGTTGACACAGCCCCAATCTGCTGCTCCCAGGGGAAACTCTGTGCCACCCCTTTAGGTGGGTCTGTAGATGCCCTAAGAAAGGGGACACCAGAGATTGCAGTAACCACAGGGTCACTGCATTAATCTCCTATGAAAGCAAAGTGATGCTCAAAATTCTACAAGAAAGACTTTTGCTATAAATCGAGTGAGAAATGTCACTTTGTTAGTCACTTTGAGTTCCTCTTTTAGGAGAAAGGTAGGATATAAATAAATAAAATAATCATAATTACAGCTTCATCTACATATTTCTGTGTGCATATACTTTTATATGTGTGAATATAATATGCATAGATGTACCTAACAGTTGTACATCCACACAAAAATTAACATGATTGCATTGAAGACAGTTACCAGTCTTTAAATTCAGCTTTTTTTGTGTGTGTCCACAATTTCAGGAAAAAAGAGCAACACGGTGTTCTATCCAAGGGTGGCATAGCAACAAAAGGCACTCTTTTGTTTGATACAGAACAGCAAAATTTACCAGGGTCACTGTGGGAAGGACAAGAAGCAATGAGTACATATTGTAACATGACAGATTTAAGACTTGATGTCAGGGGAAATTTACACTTTTAGCTGTAAAAATGGTTAGAAATTAAAGCAAGTTATACTGAGCAACTAGGTGAATATTTTCATTAAAATGTACCCTTGTAGATGATTGCAATAAAATCTTCTGGTCCTTGATGAAAAATAACAATGACCAAGATCCAAATAGCTATTGGCAGTGCAAACCTCAACAGATTACTCAGAAGTAAGGTCCTTTGAGTTCATTTGAGCTAGCAGAAGCTCTTTGAAATGAGACTATTTTCTTAAAACATCTGACTCCCCAGCCCTATGATTAGCTGCTTTTGACACTCCTCACTGTTTGCTTCAACATCAGAAGCTCTTTAGCACAGTGGAAGGATTGCTTTTCTGTAATTACCTGGAAGTGGAATGAAACAGAGATCTCTGTAGCACTTATTCTAGTTCTGTCTTATCTTGAAATATTTTACCCATGGCCAAGATGTTTTGTAATGTGTGTGTGCCTTCAAGTTGCCCATTGATGGTGAGCTGATGAATTTCATTGGGTTTTCTTAGGCAAGGAATACTGGTTTTGCCAGTTCCTTCCTCTAGAATATAGCCTACAGCACCTAATATTCATTGGTGGTTTCCCATCCAAGTACTAAGCAGGGCTGACCGTATTTAGCTTCCAAGATCAGACAGGATCTGATGCCTTTATGATATTTAGGCCTGCCTATAATATTTTGTTGTTGTTGTATGCCTTCAAGTCATTTCCAACTTATGGTGACCCTAAAGCAAACCACTTATGGGGGTTTCTTAGCATGTTTCTTCAGAGGGGGTTTGCCATTGCCATCCTCTGAGGCTGCGAAAATGTGACATGCCCAGGGTCACCCAGTGGGTTTCCATGGCAGAACTGGGATTCAAACCCTGGTCTCCAGAATCATAGCCCACCTCTCAAACCACTACACCATGCTGGCTCTAAATAGTACATTTTACTCAACAGTAAAACTGATCCAGCAAAGGACTTTCCCAGTACTAATGAAAAGGTTTCTGGTTCTCTCTATATTAATACTTGCTGCAACTTGAAGTCATTTAATTGGCCCAATGTCAATTTCTGTTTTGGTATGTGTGTGGAGGGATGATAGTTGTTGATATTGTTAACTGCCCTTGAGTCAGCCACGACTCATGGCAATCCTGTGGATGAGATATCTCCAAAAAAATCCCTCTCCTCCACTGGTCTGCTTAGATTTTGCAGATTCAGGCACGTTCTTTCTCTCTTTCTACTACCTTCTACCTTTCTTAGCATTATTGTCTTTTCTAATAAGTCATGCCTTCTCATGATGCGGCCAAAGTACAACAGCCTCAGTTTCCTCATCTTTCTCCACTATCCAGCTCTCACATCTGTAAATGACAATGAGGAATACAATGGTTTGGAAAATTCTAACTTTAGTGCATAGTTGTATCTCTTTACACTTTCGGATCTTGTCTATTTCTTTCATAGCTGCCCTTTCCATTCTTAATCTTTTTCTAATTTCTTGTCTGCAGTCTCTGTTCTGATCTATATTTGATCCAAGGTATAGGAAATCTTTGAGTATTCCCATTATTAACAATAACAATAACAATAACAATAACAATTCCCTCATTATCTAGATTGATATTATGTAGATCCTCCATGCTCATTATTTCGGTATGTTTAGCAGTAAGCCTACCTTTGCATTTTTTTCTTTAACTTTCCTTAGTAATTGTTTCAAGTCTGTGATACATTCCACTAGTAGTATGGTGTCATCTGCATATTTAGATTGTTGATGTTCCTTCCTCCTTACTTCTTCTTCTTCTTTTGAGTCTAAACCTATCTTTGTATGATATGCTCTGCATACAAGTTGAATAAATAGGGTGATAGAATGCAGCTTTTCCTGACCTCTTTGCCAGCTGGGAACCATTCTGTTTCTCCATTTATTTATTTATTTATTTATTTATTTATTCTGTTTATTTATAGCCCATCTTCTTCCCAACATAGGGACTCAAGGCAGCTAACAACTCTAAAACAATCTAAATTAAAACAATAGAAAACATTAAAAAAGCAAAGTTTAAAAAACAATTAAACAATTAAAAACATTACTTTCTTAAAATTTAAAAATTTAAAACTCTTTAAAATAAGAACAGCATCCATTTCAAGCAAAGGCCTTTGCATAGAAACATCTTTACCTGCCAGTTCCAAAGCTTGGGAGCAGCCATTGAGAAGGCCTTTTCTCTGGGTATCATCAGCATACAGGTGACACCCTTCTCTAAAACTCCAGATGACCTCTCCCAGTGGTTTCATGTGGATGTTAAAAAGCATAGGGGACATATTCTCCATATTCTGTTATAACAGTAGTATTTTGTCTTAAGTACAGATTCCTCATCAGGACTATCAAATTTTGTGACACTCCCATTTCTTTAAGAGCTTTCCATAGCCTATCATGATCTATGCCAGGGGTAGGCAACCTTTCCTCTTTAAGGGCCGAGGGACTTCAGCTCCCAGAAGCCTCAGCCATGTTGGCCAATAGCTCCTGGGATTCTGGGAGCTGAAGCCCCTCGGCCCTTAAAGGGGAAAGGTTGCCTACCCCTGATCTATGCAGTCATATAGCAAAAGGCTTTGCTATAGTCTATAAAGCACACACTGATTTTCTTCTTGAATTTTTTGGTGAACTCCATTAACCATTGTGTGTTCACAATATGGTCTCCAGTGCCCTTTCCTTTCCTGAACTCCACTTGTACCTCTGGAATTTCCCTCTCCATATATGATTAGAGTTGATGCTGCAGAATTTTGAGCATAATTACTAGTTTTTTTACATTATTTTTGTTCTTAATAATAATAATAATAAATGTTTATTTATAGCCCGCCCCTCTGCTCGGGAATCGGGGCGGTTTACAGCATTTCAAAACATACGAAGTTAAAAACATTCCCTCATCCCAGAATCCCACACCCCTCCCCTAAAACAAGATTAAACTATAGAGAAAATTAAAATGCCGTAATACAAATTACTATACAAGATAAGTGACAAAAATACAAATTTGAATGGGAAAATATATACAAAATAAAAGATACAAAAATGTTCTAAGTAAAATATGCAGAATTCATAGGGAAATATATTTTTGTATACACAAAACACAATATAACATGGAAAAGATGAAATGAAGTGATAATTAAAAAATTAAAAACCCCTGTCATCTTTGTGGAAACAGCAACTGGTGTTAAGTGGAAACTGAGTCAACTGAGGCAATTCAGAGGAAAGTGGGGAAACAACGTCTCATCCTCCAATACATGAAATTACCACTGATTTAGGTCAGAAGGTCAGTATAGAAAACATCAAATACAAATACAACAATTTTTCCTGGGTTCCAGAAACTGACTGTAATCTGAGTTTCAAAAGAAGTTTGTTTTATTATGCAAAGGGACTCACATCCAGGCATGCACATGTAGCTTTTCCCCTCTGTATTCCTCTTGAGAATCATAGAACTGGCTGGGTGAATTTGGGATTCAGTATTTTTGTATGGTATCCCCTCCTAAAAAAAATAATAATCTCAGCCTATAATATTATCAGGAATAATATAATCTGGAACATTTTAGGAAATATTATATCTGTCACTGGGGCTGTGTCTGATATCATAGGTTCTGCAACCAAAAAGAGAATAAAAGAAAAAAGGACTATGGGAAGTATGTTTCAATAAGGGCTTGTCTACACTGCCTAAAAACTAGTTAAAAATTCCATCCCGCAAATACGGGGTTCTAAGGCCCTCTACATCCCAGAATCAGGGTATACTTCCTTATTGCAGAGTTTTTAAACTCTGGAGTTTTTCCTGGAGTTTGCTCCCCTGCCATCATTGC
This sequence comes from Phrynosoma platyrhinos, assembly GCA_020142125.1. Lineage (NCBI taxonomy): Eukaryota > Metazoa > Chordata > Lepidosauria > Squamata > Phrynosomatidae > Phrynosoma > Phrynosoma platyrhinos. The sequence goes on along the minus strand of CM034706.1, from coordinate 48,716,159 downwards.
TCCAACCACTGTTGCCACCACATCTGACACAAAGGACGTTATCACATGTGACCCAGAAACTGAAAATAAAGTGGAAACGAGGCATCCCAAAAATAAACGGGAAATAAATCTTGTTTCCGCAAACGTCATTACCTTCATTGCGCATTTACAGTAAGTGTATCGAACGTCCACACACAAGAGAAAAAAACCCGTAAATGTAGCCGAAATGAGCCTCCTGCACATGCGCAGATAGAGTAATGCTCGCGGGAACCATGGGTAATGACAGGGAAATGCTCCCCAATACGTATTTGGTTATCATACTTACGGTAAATGTGAAATGATCCTCATCGCGCAATTGCAATTCCTCAAGAAACCAAAATTCTAAAGATCTTGGTTCTTTCCACTTTCTGTCCACTTTCTGTCGGGGTTCTGTGCGACGTCATGTGAAAACACGGGCAAATAATTCGGATTCGGGCGGGATTTCGTTTGGATTCTGTTTGGATTGGGCCCTGTGTGATAACGTCCCTACAAATGTTCCCCCCCCCAAATGTCCCCTCCTCCCATCAGTGCCTCTGCCTCTCAGCCACTTGTGCCAAGACAAGGCATCCAGATCACATGCTGGGTGCCTTGTTTGCCTGAGAGTGACACGTGCCAGCAGAGCCAGTGCTGCTGAAGGGGGAGGAAGGAAACTGGGAACTGGCCCCAAGGTTTGAAGGTGGCAGGGTGCTGGCAGTGGCGGGGGCAGTGGTGGTAGACCCAGGAAATGCCACAGGGTCAGTTGGGTAGTGTAGATATTATACCTGATGTTCCTGCAGAGAAAAAGCTAAGTTGAGTCATTCTGGGGCAGCTGTGGGGCAGGAGGGGAGAAGCGCATTCAGACTTTTGCTCCTAGTGTAGATTAGCCCTCTGTCAATCATAGGCAAAAGGAGTTGGTATGTCCGAATTTTCATCAGGGAAGAACCCACACCAACAACATTAGTAACATTTGAGGAACCACTTGCTAAGGAGAAACACCACTCTGAACTCTTTGTGGCTGGAACAATGTTCAAATGATAATAATACTTGTCCACTCAACAAATCCAAATAACAGTCACCTTAAATGTCAAAATTGAGTCTTGGCCTTAAAGGAGACCTTTACTTTCTTTTTTGCCCTTTCTTTCAGAAAAAAACAACAACAACCATGATATACTATTAGCTGCATGCCACAAAGGTCAATGGATTAGAACTCAGCATCTGTGAAGAATTTTCAAAACCATTTAAAAAGCTTATGGGTGTCCACAATTTCTACTTAGATAGGCTTCTGTTTAAGAAGTTTTTCATGGGAACCAGACTAAGTCATAAATTTATGTAGACAGTAATCAGTGACACTGAAGAAAGCCATGATTAGACATAATTTCAGTCTATCTTCTCTAAGCAGGGGGCCTAAATACCCTAAAGGCACCAGAGCCTGTCTGATCTTGGAAGCTAAGTAGGGTCATCCCTGGATAGTACTTGGATGGGAGACTGGCAATACCAGTTGCTGTAAGCTATATTTCAGAGAAAGGAACTGGCAAAACCACTCTGATGCCATCCTGATGCCGTGTGCCCGCCCACACAGGTGTCAGGACGCCCTCTTGGTGCAATGTGTGCACATGCTGCACCAAAAGGCCACAAAAAAGTATCGGCCCTAAGTCTGTATCTAATTAAATCCAAGCTTCAAATATTCTGTAAGTGCATCTGCTAATTTGTTGAAACTGCTTCCCTCTTCTACATGACATCTCAATACAGATTAATAAATTTTTGAGTTTTCAGAATTCATCCAGTTTTAAAAAATATCCATCTTTAGATGAAACAGAATCAGTGAAGGCTGGGTTTTTTTTCCCTTAAGGGAGAGAGGATTATTCTTTTATAAATCTTTAGGGTACTGAAATTATGAGAGAAATACTTTTGGTCTTCCCTTCCTCCTGAACAACAGAGTAGAGCCAAGGTTTCCTGTTCAGCTGGACTGTTCCTTTCAAGCTTTCCATGATGACAGAATGGCATCAAATGGATTGAAACACCATGAATTTTTACTCACTGATGGCAGGGGTCAAATTATAAACATATGCTAGCATTATTTCTAGTAAATATGTTGACTTGAGCAGTGGTGAAGTCTGGGTACTAGCAGAGCTGGGTTATCATTGGTTCAGTTCATGGGATGCATGATTTAGGGCAGGGGTAGGCAACCTAAGGCCTGGGGGCCGGATGTGGCCC
>CM034706.1:48701857-48713764 GCA_020142125.1 Phrynosoma platyrhinos | reverse complement strand
TGTCTGAGGGACAGCAATCCGGCCCCCAGCTCAAAAAGGTTGCCTACCACTGATCTAGGATCAAATTTTTTTTGGGAGGGGGTAAATGGGGGGGGGTCCCACAAATACCTCCTAGGGAGTGTGGGGGCAATTTTACATGTGTTTATTCCTGTGTGACTTCTAGTTACTTCTAATCACTTCCTGTTTTAAAAAAGACATCTCCTGGGCCTAATATTGTCCAAGGAGTCTTCAAATATTGGAAAAATCCCCCCCAGGTGCCCAAGAGAGTTTGGGGGACATTTGTGGACAAAAAAAGTTGTAGTGGGGGTGCAGTGAAGGATTGCGGTCCTCTGAGTTTTACTAAGTGACTAATATAGCCCCCTCTCTGAAGGGACAAGTTGTAGTCTTCCTTCTTAATCATTTTCTGAATCTCCCAGTGTTTCATTATAATCAGTCTTTTGTTTGTTACTTCAATAACCGAGGCAAAAATTGTATAGGATCGGAAAGTTGGTCACACTGAAATTGCAGGGCTGGAAAAAGTTTTACATTTGAAGTTTCTGTGCTGCTGTCTATTGAACTTTGCAATGTATTTATTTATTATTCCTTCCTTTAATGTTTATGTATGTTCAGCTTCAAACATGCACAAAAAAGGCAGGAGATTTAGTCCAAATATTAAAGGTGCAGTACCTATTTTGAGAAGAAGCATTCAGCACCTTTGACAGCTCCTTTAAAGTTCAGGAGCAAAAGCTAAAGCCTGAGCTGAAAGAAGGTGAGTCACCTCTTCTTCTCTCTCCCATCCTTCCCTGAAACAAATGCTTTGAAGTACATGATACCTGATGAGCTTGCAAAGTGGATTGCAGTGCAGTGATTGTGTGTAGTGCACTTATTTGGATGAGGATCTTGGACAAAGATGTGCTGCTGAAAAAAATGTATGCCTAAAGACACTGGTTGGCATTGAGTTTTTGTGTCTGTTCTGTTGCTCATGAAAGACAGTGGAAGAAACAGAATACTGGTTCAGGAAACAATCAATGTGTTTAGAAATCAACATGTTTACAGTCACCAATGGTTCTGTGTTTCTCAACAACATACCACTTAGGGCAATTAATCAGAATAAACCAGTAAGTCAATTTTTTAATAAATACAGAAAAGTATTTAGAGCTGTAAGAGTAGAATTCAAAAACATAGCCATGTTAGTCTGGAAAAACAGTATGTAGTCTGGGAAAAGAGTACAGTCAACCCTCCATTCTTGTGGGGGATCCTTTCTGGATCCTCCTCTGTGAGAATGGAAAATCATGTATATTCAAGCCCCATAGGCTTGAATGGAGGTGTGCACCATGAGCGCATGCCTCATTTTGACCCCCTCTGTTTGCCGCCCGTGGGTAGGCAAGGGGCACAGATCCCAAGTCTGTGAAACAGGAGGGGCAATGGTATATACAGTTAGCCTCAAAGGTTCTACAAGATCCCTTTCCATATTAGAGTCATAAGAGGACAGGGTTCCTGAACTTTTACAGAAGAGGGGATTTTAGGATATGCAAGCATCTTATGCAGAACTGAGGGAGTTGTACATGTCAAGATTATTTATTCTATTGAGCTATGAAAGTTGTAGCATCCTTGTCCTCATTTATACTGAGCTGTCATACTCACAAAGAGATAGAACCTTGTGTTTTTAATCCCATAGAGTGAGGGTCAGAGTGATGTAGAGGTTTGAGCACTGGACTATGACTGGAGACCAGGGATAGAATCTCCACTCAGCCATGGAAACCCCTTGATAACTTGGGCCAAGATACTCCCCCTCAGCCTCAGAGGAAGGTAAAGACAAATGCCCTCTGAACAAATCTTGCCAAGGAAGGTTGCCTTTGGGTTTCCATAAGTTGGAAACGACTTGAAGGCACACAACATGAATGAGTTCTATTACTTTATTTTTTGTAGGGTTCATGCACAAGTGCTAGTTTGATGGTAAAACCAGGTTATTACAGATTGAACAGTAATCCTGATAATTTCAAAAGATCTAATATTAAAAGGACTCTGTAGCTATACAACTTTTAAAGCTTGATATAATGAAATTTGAAAAGTAGATTGCAATGCACTCATGATGCCTAATAATATTGCTGGGACAAGGAAGTTGGGACAAATTTTTGTTGTCTTAACCATGTGTGCCTAAATATACATGTTTTCATTCAGCTTTTGTGTCTGTTCCTCTACTTATTAAAGAAAGTGGAAGAAACAGAATACTAGTCAGGACATACCCAACTTAACTATTATGCTAGTATACACAGTCTCTCCCTCCTCTGGTCTCCTTCTCTGATCTTCCTAACCTAGAGCCCTCCAGATATGATATTCTAAAATCCTTATCATTGCTAGTCAGCTTGTTACAGGATTGAAAAATAATACAGTCTAACACATTTGGAGGGCATCTGGTTGAGGAAAGCTGCCAGAAACCCATTGTTCCATCAATTTTGACTTTGTAGGACTGCTGCTTTGAATAAGGGGGAGAGGACATTCTTCAATCCAGTCAAGAAATGGCTTAAAAATATAGAAGGAAGATTGTAAGAGGCACTGTACAGAGTTTCTCTGGCAATGGGCATGGTGGGAAAAGATCTTAAAGGTTTGCCTAATTTATATCTCCTTATTTTATGTTATCTTTGCTATTTGAGCAGATGTACAATGCATTTTAGTGCCTAAAGCTTCTTTGACTAGATTTTCCACTAACTGTCAGCAGGCAGGAAAAATGCAAGTACTTTCCTTGCACTGCATAGTGCATTGAAGTAGAGGGGTTGAGATGAATGACAGATAAATGACAGCTCTTCAGAAATCTTCAAGATGGCTTACAGCTGCTAAAAGTCACAACAGTAAAAAACACTCAAAGGAAACTATACTAAAACAAAATAAAACAAATGTGCAATATTATAATAAAATATGCAGACTAAACAACAGCCTATACCCGCTTATGGTTCAAGTGAATGATTCAGACTTAACCTGGTATCTTAATAGTAGTACTGTGCACTGAGCATCCCAATTTCCTTGAAAATCTGATCCAGCAGTTCAGAGTTAGGCCCAGTTTGTACTGCATCAATCAGTACTCAACCAATTTCAATGCAGACTCCACATATAAATTGAGATTTGTGAATCCCGATCAATGCTCCACCCTTATTGGCTTGAATGGGGAAATCCAAAATGTCTCTAACTTTTTTTGTACATTGGAGGCATGGTAGATCCTAAAAAGGCAGAGGAAACCCTATACCATTTCAGGAGATGGCTCTTGGCCTAACTCTGAATTGCTGGATCAGATTTTAAAGGAAATTGAGATGCTCAATGCACAGCACTACTATTAAGACACCAGGTTAAGTCTGAATAATTCACTTGAACCTTAATCAGGAGTAGGCTCATATCCTGTTAGGTAAAATTCCAAAACATAACTGTGTTAGTCTGGTAAATCAGTATGCAAAGGGATCTTGTAGCACCTTTGAGACTAACTGAAAAAAAGATGTTGGAAACATGAGATTTTATAGACTTGAGCCTATTCCTGTTAGGTAGTTACAATGTCAAAAGCTAGACCTATAATCTTGTTGCTGTTTTATATTCATATTTATGATCATGGCACCATTTCCATGACTGCTAATGCCCCTAAAACTTACCTTAAAAGCCAGGCTGCTGCACTGCTGAACAAAGGAGTTCTGAAGTACTGGCAGGTGGGAGGTGAATGATGACACATCTAACTCATTTCCACTGGCAAGCTGCTATTTGTTCACCACAGCTCACTGACAGGAAGGGGCTGGATGCATAATTCTTCAGTGCCCCACTTGACTGCACAGCAGAATACCTTTGCTTAGTACAATTGCCTGTCTTTTAAGGTGGATGTTAGGGGTTGAATTGGGAGATGGAGAATAGATACAACATCATACCTACATGTCCCATGCAGGAACTCGGTCAAATTTTAAAAGCTGCTATTAATTGGTCAGTCTTGGCAATTATTTTCAAATTGGTTTTATTCTCAGACTGTTTCCCTAGAGAATGTGCAATGGCACTACACGTGTAACTTCACTTTTGTAACCTTGAACTAAATACAGACATTATGCATGAGGCAAGAAAAATACTACCACATATGTAAGAGAACCTACACATTTGTTAAGACTCCAACAGGGTGCCAGTCACAAATTAATTAATGCATTGCTTTCAAGTCCAGTAGGGCCCCCAAGGCAAATCTTGAAGACACTTTTTAAAATGCTATTTTATCATCAAACCAGCCAATGAATTCAATAATGCCACATAAGGAAGTAGGATGGCAACAAAAGTATGATGTATTTATTTTTTACCAGCAGTCCAAGTGGTGATGTTCCCATAATGATCCCTCTACTCCTCTTTAAGGCATTTGATGGTCTGGGTTTTTTTTTTTTTTTTTTTGGAAACTTTCCCTGTATGGTCTCATAGTCCCTGATCCAACTCTTCCACAGTTCCTGGAAGTGAACTGGAAGGATTTTGCCCCTACTGACTGACTTTTTTGACTTTTCTTCTGCCTTGCCCTGAGCAAGATCACCTGGTGCAGCTTTTTAAGGTTTACAGCAGGCTGTTGGCACCATAATATTATTTACCCTACCCAATTTTTGTCTACAGTGAAGGCAGATAGCAATCTTGGGATTAGCTCTCACATTAAATTGGCCTAGACAATGATCTACTTTTTATGTGATGATTCAGACAACTATCTGATTTCCATCTAACTCCTAAGTCACAACAACAATAATAATCAGGACAAAATAGGTTGATCTCACAAATTCATTACACAGGCAAATTAACAAGAAGGCAAATAGAAGATTAAGTTGGGTATTCAACAACATGTTGTTGTTGATGCTGTTGTGTGCCTTCAAGTCATCTTCAAGTGACCCTAAAACAAACCTATCATGGTGTTTTCTAGGCAAGTTTCTTCAGAGAGAGTTTGCCATTGCCATCCTCTGAGGCTGAGAGTGTGTGATTTGTCCAGGTCACACTGGGTTTCAGTGGCCAAGTGGTAATTCAAACCCTGCTCTCCAGACTCATAGTCCAACCTTCAAACCACTACACCATGCTGGCTCTCATCAACAACACTAAAGGAAATTAAAGAAAGACTCATTGAGACCCATCCCTCACCACAGTTCCTTCAAGATCTACTACTAACACACAATCAAGAAAATTTGGGTGAAATTGACTATATAAATTCAGTGACCTCACACCATCCCGCCTGGTAAATGTTACAGAGTGCTAGTAAGATTCATGTCCCAGACTGTGCATTAGAGCTGTCACCATCCCACCTTGTTGTCTTCATTAGTTACATAGTGACACAGTACTAGCTTTTTCTTTTCTTTTTTGCTGTCTAGATCTCAAATTTGTTTTGAAGTGGATTGTGCTGTTATGCTCCAGAACTGAATGGGACCAATCCAGTATTTTCCCGAGCTGGCATAAATCAGTCTGCATCAGCCCAATCCACTTTGTTATTCAGGATTTAGTCAAAATAGTTACATGGTCTTACTATCTACAAGTAATAAAGACGTCAGGTTAATTTTTCTGAGAAGAGAGTTTCACAGAGGCAATGACACCACTAAGGAGGCTCTTTCTCCAGTATAGAGATACTGGATATGTGGAAAAGTTCCTGTAAAAGTTTCTTTGTTGTCAGGCAGATTCATATGGAATATGAAAGTCCTATAGAGGCTCCATGAAGATAACCTCTTTACTGCACAAGAAGATATAATTTGGTGAATTATTTTGAGGGAGGGAGAAAAACAAAGGGGAGAGTTCCAAAGTTCCTTGATTTCTCCTAGAGTTCTTCTACAAAAGATTGTAGCACCTATGGCTGCATTTTATGGGAGGAGTACAGTGGGGAGCTTAGAAGAAAATGTACATGTTTGATTAGTCAGATTACTAAAATCTTACCGACTGTATATAGACAGCCAACTCTGCATATGAACAAAATAACCCCACAAAAACTAGCTCTTAAAAGTCATCTGGGAATGTGGGAAGGGAAGAAGAAATACCTTACTTCTACTTCTTTTGGGAAAAGAGAACAGAGTAAGACTGCTTCCTTAGAGTTAAACTAGATGCTGTATTAAGTGTGCATGTTTTCAGGTTTTGTTGTTGAGTGTTTTTAAGTCATTTTCCAACTTATAGTGACTCCAAGGTGACCCCATCATGGGGTTTTCTTGGCAAGATTTGTTCAAAGGAGATTTGCCATTGCCTTCCCCTGAGGCTGAGAGCATGTGACTTGCCCAAGCTAACCCTGGTCTCCAGAGCCGTAGTCCAACACTCAAACCACTACACCACACTGGCTTCAGGTTGCCAGTCAATTTATGGCGACCCCATGAAAATCTTGACCCAAGATCAGATAGAATCGAGTACAGGGGTAGGCAACCTTTTTGAGCCGGGGGCCGGGTTGCTGTCCCTCAGACAATTGGAGGGCCGAAGCACCAAAAATAAATAAATAAATAAATAAATAAATATGCATGCACACTCTCTCAGCCCCAGAAAAGCCATGGCAAAACCCCTGTGGAGATTTTGCCAAGAATACCCCAAGAACAAGTAATAACAACAATAATCAATATCATCATGGCGGGTGGCGGGGGGCAGTGGCAGCGGTGGCGGCAGCTGCAGGACCAGCCTGGGGCTGGTCCAAAGGCCTCAGGGGGCTGCATCCGGCCCCCGGGTCTTAGGTTGCCTACCCCTGATCTAGTACTTTTAAAGCATTTAGGCCTCTGTAGCATGTAAGAATGCCTTATTTCCATTTTTCTTGCAAACAAGCACTCTCGCTTGGGAGCATCATGCATGGGTTGGGAGTTTTAAACCCCTCCACCAGAATTGGCTCCCTAAATTACATATACATAGACAAGGGAGTTAAAAAGGAGGAGTTGATTATTGCCTTGAGGTAGCTGGTGTTGGGATTGTAATGGAAGGCAGATACTTGTTAGATAAAGGATTTATTTTCTTTGTATTTTTACTTTCAAGGTGAAGCACTTGTGGGATTTTGTCTCAGGTGGCAAGATAACTTGGCTAACATGCACATTTTGGGTGGGTTGGGGGGTTGGCAGGCTGGTCTTATTGACCAGAATAGGGCTTCTGGGTGTATTCTTCTTGTTTTAAGGATGATACACAGTGCAATTTCAGACCATTTCCCACTCATTCTTAGAATGCTTTAAGCTTGACAATAATTTTTTAAGTCTTTGAAAATTCAATGGCTTTTAGGAAGCCGTAAAGACTGCTGAATCTCTGAGGGAACAGCAAGAGACAGTGACTTCTGAGAATATACGCTGGGAAGTGAGCAGAAAGCTCAGAACACAGGCTTCCTGAACTCAGTATTCCCAGCTCTACTGTTTATTTGGTTTTATGGTTACCCAGTGACAATGACACTGTCACTGCTAGTGACAGAGAAGTGCTCACATCTTCCCTGGAGGAAGCTGAAGTGCCACAGCTGGGTAGTCCCAAAGCTAACATAGTACTCTGCTGCACTCTAAATGAGCAGCTCCTCACTTCCCGGGGGAAGAATCAAGCAATAAAAGGTTCAGCTCTCTGTGCGCTTCTGCACAAAGAGAGAGGACCTGAACAGTCAGAATGTCTCAAACAACCTCTCCATGGAGCATGTTGGGAAGGCAGGACCACAACCTTCATATGTGGTTGGGGAACCTACTGATCTGATAGGATATAAAATAGCAGTGCACAATACCACTGCCTCCCCATCCCCACTTCTTTGTTTGAGGTCCTACATTGAAATGTGGTCTCCTAGCAATAAACAACAACAACAACAACAACAACAACAGATAGTTGATCTGGTTTTTATGTGCTTTCCTTAATGGGGAGATTTAATGATCAATTAAAAGACTGGTTGATGACTAAAAGAACTTTTGTCTACATGACTGAAACCCTTCACAGATGTACAATCACATAAACTGTGACTGTACATATACCTTTAGAAGCCATCATGTTATGGACAAGCGGCTCCTAAAATAGATTTCTGTACAAGATTGTACAGCATGGAACATTTTCAACATTTAGAAACAGTAGTACACCATTATCAAATGTCTATAGTTGCTGATATGAAATAACTAGGGTCTTGATGGGCTTGATTTAAAAGAGTGGTCAGCAACCTCTTGGCAAGAGTGCTGTGTCGCTGACAGGCAGCCTATTGGGCAACAAAGATCAAACATGAAGATGGAGAAAGAAAAAGGAGAGAGACTGGAACTTGGAAAAGTTGCTTTTTTAAGTATAATTTTCAGAATCTTGGGCTTCTGGGATCTGTAGTTAAACATGTAACTTTTCAAAGCTCCACAAGAGATTAGAAAAGGGATGGCTCCACCTGCTTTTGGTTTGAGCTCTGGATTCTAGTGGTTTTATCCATCAGCATCCTTATTGCACATCCCTCATGCACACTAGAACAAATTATCCCTGAAGTGGCTCTCAGCCTAAAAACATCCTGATTTCTGTCCACCAGAACAAAGCCTGATTGCAGTCTGAAGTCTGGCCCAAGAATCTAATGTTACTTAATGGTTCACAATGGTTCTGTGTGAATGGATCTTTACAAGGGCTAATTGTTAGAAGATAGGGCCTGAACAGACTGCCAGAAATAAGCCTCCTCTGTCAGAGAGCTCTGGTTCCACAATAAACTACAGTTCCCATTATTACCTAGCATTGAGCCAGGGCAGTTGAAGTAGTCTCAAGATGGATTATTTCTGGCAGTTTGTTCAGGCCCATAGTTTCCTGGGGCAGAATTCTTTAAAGAATGTTTTGTACAGGAAAGATTAGTTTGGGAAGAGAGTTGAGTATTAGTTGAGTATACCTATGAGAAAGCATCTTGTGGGTGCATCTCTCCCCCACACTCATCCCTTTCGGATTGGTGACCAGATATCAGATCCATTGCTTAGTAGATGTGTATGCTGTGATTACATTCTATTTGTATATTTGAAGAGAAACCATATGTCAAAAGCACCATATGATGCTAGTGCTTTCTTCTTCATAGAATGATAAACTCAGGCACTGCTGCTCTGTGAACCTCTTGGTTCTCAGGAAAGTTGGGGACATAGAACAGTATGTAACTGTGGAATAGTGATTCCCATAGTCCAGTGCTCCATGCACTGCTAAAGCACCTGAGTGGGATTATTTGGAGTCTAGTAGCATGTGTGAACTTAGCAAAGGTAGCTTGATCTCACAGAAGGGTCTACAACAGGGGTAGGCAACCTTTCCCCTTTAAGGGCTGAGGGACTTCAGCTCCCAGGAGCCTCAGCCATGTTGGCCAATAGTCCCATGTTGGCCAATAGCTCCTGGGATTCTGGGAGCTGAAGTCCCTTGGCCCTTAAAGGGGAAAGGTTGCCTACCCCTGGTCTACAACAACCATTCTCACCCTGGTGCCCTCCAGTTGTCCCAGATGACTTCCATCAACCTGGCCAGTGCAGCAGCAGCAGCAGCACTTTACATTTCTGTATCACTTCATAGTGAACTAAGCACACTCTAAGCAGTTTACAGTCTGTAAGCCAACTGCCCCCAACAAGCTGGGTACTCATTTTACGGACCTACAAAAGGATGGAAAACTGAATAAACCTGGAGCCCTGAGGGGATTGAACTCACAACATTATGGCTGCAGTACTGACATTTAATCACTGCACCACCAGGGCTCCCTGCCTATACTAGTTGGTCATAATGGGAGTTGTAGTCCAATGGCCACACTAGTCAATGGATAAAACTTATAGTCCAATAACCATGTTGGCTGGCGGGTGATTGGAAATGTAGTCTAACATATCTGGAAGGTACCAGTTGGAGGAACTAGGGAGACAAAGCTATGTTATTTCATATGAATAAATTGAAAACATTTTTTTAAAAAAATTGAATTCATATGAATAAATTGAATATATGCTTTGAATAAATACAGTTTTGTTTGTTGTGTACCTTCAAGTTGTTTCTGACTTACAGTGACCCTAAAGCAAACCTATCATGGGGTCTTCTTGGCAGGATTTGTCCAGAGGAGGTTTGCCATTGCCTTCCCCTGAGGCTGAGAGAGTGTGACTTGCACAAGGCCATCAGTGGGTTTACATTGCTGAGCTAGAAATTGAACCCTGGTCTCTAGAGTCACAGTCCAAGACTCAAACCACTATGCCATGGGATACAGTTTTTGATATTTAAAACTGGCTTTAAATCTTCCTTTTAAAATTGTTTTAAAATCCACCCAAAGAAGTTTAAAATGTGCTTTTAAAAGGGTCTTATCTGCTTTTAAAGGATATTTTCCCTGCTGAAGCACTTGCCCAAGCCCTTGACTGCTTCTGGGGTTGGATTCCCTGTCTTGAGCTCCATCTGGAAGAAAGATGTAACATAAAGGTAATAAGTAGAACCCAAGTGCATGAACCTCTGTTAGGGTGTTTGTCTTGAGCATAGGATTCCATAACTTTACAAGCAGCCTCCCTTGGTCAGCTATGCAGAAATCAGTTACTCTGTCTGTTTTTTTAGATGCACTTCAAAGTGGCTAGTCCTAGTGTCTGCCTTCTTGGTGGGGCCAGAAACACATGAATATCAAATGGCTGGGCCAGGTGGGATTGATGAATCTCAGTTGGTGGCAGCAGTGTCTTCTTCCTCCATGGCCATTGGCAGAATTACAGAAAGCAGTACAGTACAATGGTGATGACTCACTAAGTAAAAACACCAAAGCTGCATCTGCATGGCAGAAATAATCAGATTTATTTTACTATTTTAACTGCCATGGTTGAATGGTATGGAATTCTGGGAATGGCAGTTTATTGCCCCACAATAGGTTTGCTTTAGGGTCGTCATAAGTTGGAAACGACTTGAAGGTACACAACAAACTACCATTCCCATAATACCATAACATTGAGTCATGGCAATTAAAGTGGGATCAAACCTGATTATTTCTGCTGTGCGAATGCAGCCCACGATCAGCAGGCCTGAACTTCTCACCAACCCAATGGAAGAGAAGGAACAATAGGCTTTTCCCAGTTGAGTCCAAAGGATTCACTTGCCCACAGGGCACATCCTCTAGTCCTGAGCATTCATTTTCCATTGTCATTCCTCAAGGAGGTCTCATTTAAAATGTTCCCATTTTAACAATGTGGCAGCAAGGACTCCACTTTATGAAATGTCCGGTGGGAGGGAGAAGGAGAACAAAAAACAACCTCTACCTCCTCCTTCCCTCTCACAGGGTGAGAAGGGAGAGGGGCTGTGTGTATATGTGTATGTGTGTAAGTGTGGAGGAAGTGGGGAAGGCATCAATATGCAGGGAGAGACCTCTCTGTGAATGAAGGGACCCTCTATTCTCATCTTCTCTTCACGCCACGGTTACTGTTGCTGTGGCTGGCATGCGACAACAAAATGACTGTGGTTGTTGGGACATGGAGCAGAGGAGGAGGAGGAGGAGGAGGAGGAGGAGGAGGAGGAGGCAGCCCTTTTCCTCCACAGTCCCCCAAGGCTCCTATATTTGTGTGTTAGAGAAAAGTGCTGCCCTACAAGTCACACAGAGCCTCTCACACATCGTTGTTGTGTGCCTTCATTGTTTCCAACTTCTGGCTACCTCTGAGGCTACCCTATCCTGGGTTTTCTTGGCAAGATTTGTTCAGAGAAGAGGAGGCTTTTGCCTTCCCCTGAGGCTGAGAGAGGGTGACTTGCCCAAAGTCACCCAGTGGGTTTACATGGCTGAGCTGGGAATCGAACCCTGTTCCCCAGAGTCACAGTCCAACACTCGAACCACTGCGCCATGCTGGCACTTCACACTCCTGAGGTCTTGAAGGATAGAGAAGGGCGGGATATGGGTCTCCTGCTGCCTCTTTGCTCTACTTTAAAAAGCAAAGTATTCCTTTCTTTTTTTGTGCCATGTCTTTTTAGACTGTAAGCTTGAGGGCAGGGAACGGACTACCTGTAAGATGAGAGCCTTTTTGGCTGAAGAGAGCCATGTAGGAACTCCCAATCAAAGCATCC
>CM034706.1:48684934-48697317 GCA_020142125.1 Phrynosoma platyrhinos | reverse complement strand
TTACTTGGCAAAATTTGTTTAGAGCAGGTTTTCTCTTGCCTTCCCTTGAGACTGAGAACATGTGACTTGCCCAAGGTCACCAATGGCCAAGTGGGAATCAAAACCTGGTCTTCAAAGTCATAGTCCAACACTCAAATCACTACATCATGCTGGCTCTCCTAATGTAGCTGCCAAATAGTACCAAATAGTCAAGAAAGTACTGAGCTGTGGGCTAATGGTTGGATTCAATATAATCTCCTGTGCTCCTAGGATTAGATAGCCCTAAATCATATGCAAGTTATTTCTTCTGGAAAAATCAGGCCAAATTCTGTACACCCCTTGTGAACCTATTGACCCTGCCCTATGTTCATCAGAATTTGGAAAAGTTTATAGTTTGGATTATACGCCATGGCCATGATGGGTGTGGTTGAGGTCTAGGAATCATAGTCCAAAAAGTAGCTTTCCCATGTTCTCATATTTCTTCAGACCACTGCATCATTTTGATGGGGAGGGGGAGGCTATGGTACACTGTCTAAGGCCTCTTGACCCTGGCAGTCGGCAAATGAGTATCTCACTAAAATATCTGGAAGGCAACAAGCATAAAGTTGCCATTACGTCTTACCACGTCACTGTCCCCTGCTGGAGGCTGTGAAGCAAATGAGACAGTTTCAGTTCCATTTTATAGTTTTTTACAGAATAAGAGGAAGGCTGGGCTTCCCTTCCTATACAGTGGGGATGGGCTATGAGCTCACCAAAAGCCTGCTTCCTTGCAGATGGCTGGGTCATCTCTGTGGTTTAGAAATGCCCAAGTAAGGTTAAAACCACAGTCACTGTGGTTACAGATGACTGTGATTATTCACACAGTAAGTGATCCAATTATGGAAGTCCCCTCTCCCAGCTACCCACCCCCATTTCATCTGTTTAAAAGTACATCTCAGGCCTCCACTAATTCAATTTCAAGAAAACATATGGTTAAGGGAAAGGGGAAGGGATGAAGAAGGGAGGCTGAGAGTACAGGAGGTTCCAAAGTAGTTTGAAGCTTTTGTGGCTTTATTTCCTGAGTTCAGTATCAGAGCATATCTCTGAGGGTTTACACACCTGGAAACTGTCAAGCCATGCAAGGGCAGGCACTGTGATTTTCCATGTATGTTTTGAAAGCAAAGAGGACAGTGGACTGTGTGTTTCTCTCCACTGGGAACAAATTCACGCAGTCAGGTAGATGGAATCTGAGTACTGGAATATTCTCTTGGAATGTATAAGACTGACTGTAGAGCAAGGCTTTTGACAATGAGAAATTGCTGTGAAGACAGAAGAACCTGGTATTATGGAGTGAACAGTGCTCAGAATGTTACTTTTGAGAAGAACAAATGTAAAAACAAGCTGAGGTCATCCATACCGGTTTCCAGTCTGAGTGACCGGAGTGACTGTTTGTAATGGCTAGTTTTGCACTTGTTTTGCCTTGGGGGTTCTCCCCAACCTCCCAGGTTAAGGAGCGGGACCATATGCAGGCATGTTCTGCTTTCCTACTGCAGGGGCACCCCAAAGCCTCCCCTGTGCCCTTCAGAGAATACCAGGGGCCGGGCGGCACATGAGGAGGTCTCTTCCAGGGCAAGCAAAGGTTCTTCTCATTGCAAAGTTGGACAAGGCACCACAAAATGGAGGACATTTTGGAATTCCTTCTGGACAAGAGTATGAAATGTACATCTTGTCCTGGAAAAGGAGGATGTGTGGTCACCCTGGTCTTGGCTCTCTTTCTCATGGGTAGGAATAAAGAGGAGGAAGAGGACAAGCTGCCCAGTGCAGACTACTCTGGGAGATGCCTCTGCTTCCACTGGAGGCAACATGAACAGGTGTGTCCTCCTTTTCCAGGATGTACCTTCAGTGGTGTACTTACTGTTGGTGACACCCAGTGCAGGGGCAGGGCCCAAAAAGCAGAAGGGATGGGGATTCTGTGAGAAGGTGATGGCCAGGCCAAAGCAGGGAGCCAACTGAAGCATGCACGCACCCCCCCCCCCCAGTCCTCCTTGCTTTGGCTTGGCTTTCCTTAAGGTAAAGCCAGGCCAAAGCAGAGAGCCGGCTGGAGCATCTGTGCGCAGCCACCGAAATGCCCCCCCAGCCAGAGGCCCTTCCCCCAAAGCCTGTGGAAACAGCCACCCCCTACACCTAGGCCAGGAGACCCCTGTGGGGGGTGAGGGACTGACTGGGTATCACCCCTTTTTCTGTGGTGTCATCCCCCTTCTGGGGTGTCGCCTGGTGTGGTCCGCACCCCTGCACCCACCCAGTGATGCTACTGCCTGAACCTAGAGGATCATCCTACCCCCCTGCTGTTATGTTTCTTCATTTCGTGGAATCCATTTTAACTTAAAAGCAACTTTTAAGGCCCAAATGATATTCATGTGGCTCAACAAAAATACCAGACAGTACTGATACAAAGGAGATAATCACACAGAGGATAAGGATGGTAGCGAATCGAATCACGCTCATCCTTATCCCATGGTTGCCGCAAAGATTATCACACACATCACACTTATCCCGTCCTTCTCCCATCAGTGAAGTGGAATGGTCCCATCACTTTTTATTAATGGGAGTTCTGACAATTCTGACAATAATTCTTAATTCCCCATAGTGATATTGATTTTTTTAAATTTTCTGGGGAGAGAACATGTTCAACTTGGAAATCCTGCTGGTTATTAAAGAGTGAAATATATAACCAGCAGGATAAATAAATAAATAAGTATAAATAAGTATATATATAAATATATATAAATTTTCCCCCCAACTGTCAATCTCTGAAATATTGTTGATCCAATCAAGTATTCTTAAGTTGTTCAGCTTATACAGTACCATGTTGTTCAGCTTATACAGTACCATGAAAATGGTCCAAGAGAGGGAGATGGGCTCAAGTTGGTAACAGACATATGAGAGACACAATAATGTCATAGCAAAGAAGGTAAGCATCAAAGTAAATATAACTCCATTACTTTCATGATAGTAACACAGAAAATTAAAAAATCTATCTCCTGTCTGTTCTCAGGATAGGCAAGTGAGGACAACTCAGTATTTGAATTTAGTAATATGAAGATCAAAATTGACACAACAGGACAGTAATGTGTCTTATTCTCATATCGGTCCTATTTACATGTAAAGGGATGGATTAAGAAGTGTGTCTGATTTTTACATGAAATACATGGATGAGCTAGATCCAGTCTTTTCTTGATTTATATAACATTGAGCTTTACATTGATCTCCCAATTGGTATTAAACTATTGTGGGTAAATACTGGAACAATGATTAATTATGTCATTTATGATTTCTCAAATAGAACAGTTAACAAAACATCCCTCAGTTACATGCAGGCAAAGGTCTTTTTATTTATGCAGGCCTTTTGGGAAATGGCCTCACTTACTGCAGAAGGTCTTTCTAATCGAATGGGGGCTATATTTTTATTTTATTGGTGTGATTTTAATTTTTTATGCTTT
This sequence comes from Phrynosoma platyrhinos, assembly GCA_020142125.1. Lineage (NCBI taxonomy): Eukaryota > Metazoa > Chordata > Lepidosauria > Squamata > Phrynosomatidae > Phrynosoma > Phrynosoma platyrhinos. The sequence continues at coordinate 48,693,859 of CM034706.1, read as the reverse complement.
TATTCACTTTTTATTATAACTGTATTTGTATTTTTAAAATTGTAAGGCACCTTGAAGTGCCATTCATGAGAAAATGGGATATAAACGGAATGAATGAATAATGCTAAAATCCCTGAGAAATTACAAATAATCTCATTATGTGTGTTTTCCCCATCTCCTTCAATGACTGTCTGGTTTATCGTAGGGTGGATGGTAGACATTTGAATAGTACTGCATTTGACATCACAGTTCTGTCTCACAACAAAGTAAGTTTGCAGTATCTTCCCATGTAAGAACTCAGTCCAAAACAAACTGCAGAAATAATCCAGTTTGAGACTGCTTTACCTGCTGTGGCTCAGTGCTAGGGAATCCTGGGAATTGTAGTTTGTTGTGGCACCCGAGATCTTTGACAGAGAAGGCTAAAAATGTCTCACAAAACTACATTTCCCAGAATTCCCTAGCATTGATCCAGGGCAGTTCAAGTGGTTTCAGACTGGATTATTTCTGCAGTGTGTTTTGGACCCTTGTATATGTTTCACATTATATTCCACTCTACTGAGCAATCAGATGGTTACTGCTGTTAGTCTTATGAGCTTCCTCCTGTAGTTTCTGCTCTTCCTTGTCCATGTAGTCCTCTTTGTTGCAAAAAGTTTTATATTCCTCATGTAAACAGATATTCTTATCCATTACATGGGAAATTTTGCTAAATTGTGTGGAAGTATTCTTCCCAGAGTGGCAGAACTGGCTTATGAGTTATCTATCCAGAATCCTACACCTTGGACTACAAGATCACACTCTGTTCTGTTTTGAATGTCACTCTTCCTCTCATTGTCTGACTCTGGCAGTTTGCCTGACAAAAGTGTGGATGTCAGCAGGCTGTTCCTATGTCCATTGCCAGGGTATCCTAGCCTCAGGGAAGCTTTGAATTGTATTTGCAGATGTCTGTTGCTGCCATCCTCTCCATGGCATCATAAGCCTTATGCAAGGAAGTCTATAACTATCTGGGTATTCAGAATGTGTGTAGAGGTGATGTGACTACTGGGCAGGGTGATATCACGGGGACATTCTGCAGTCAACGTCAATTGGTACCTTATATGAATGATTAAAATAGCAGTGTTGTCAGTATGCAGTATTGTGACTGGCAAGGAGCAGCAGTGTTATTATATGATTTATTCATTTATAGTCCACCTTTTTCCCAACTTGGAACTCAAAACAGCTGTGGATGCTGTGGGAATATCTGAGGAGATTATCACACTTACTTTTTAGCCTGATCCGGGCATGGGCTGGGCACAGACTTGAACAAGTGTTATCGTACACAAAAGCTGAAGCCACCAGAGGCTACAAGCCATCTCCAGCTATGCTTAGCTGGCTGATTTTGAAGGACAGGAGCTTTCCATCCTTCAAAATCGGCCAGCTAAGTGTGTCTGGCGGATGGCTTGTAGCCTCCTAGTGGCATTGGTGGCATTTTTGTGTGTGATAACACCCGCTCAAGCCCATGCCTGGCTCGGGGCTGGATCAGGCTAAAAAGTAAGTGCAATAATTTCCTAAGTTTCTACGTATGCCTCTGGTTTGTACTAGTACAGTTTCTCTTTCTGCTTTGCTAGTAGAAATCCATAGAATTGTAATCACACCTGTCTTGGGTAACAGTGGCTGCATTTTCACTGCAGAAAGAATACAGTTTGTCACCACTTTAATGGTCATTGCTCAATGCTATGGAATTTTGGGATTTGTAGTTTCATGAGATATTTACCCTTCTCTGTCAAAAAGCTCTGGTGAATTCCATAGCATTGAGCCATGGCAGTTAAAGCAGGGTCAAACTGCATTATTTCTACAGTGCAGATAAAACCAATTATGTTAATGGCTACTAATGCAACTGGACCATAAGGTCAGAATTTGGAAAAGTTGCATTTGCAGACTACAGTTTTCCAAATCCCTAAGCCTGTATGACCACTGACCATGGTGGCTGGGGGATTTGAGAAGTGGCTGTAATCCAATAAAAGTTTTTTTTTAAAAATTTACTTTTATTGCATAGGGTGGCTGGGTCAATCTGTTTTCCATTAACCAACTTAACTGTAGTCAGACTGGATTCAATAAGTGAATGGTTTTAATATACTTCAGTGTCTTCAGATCCTCAGAAACAAAGTGGAATAACTTGAAGAATCCCTCACATTTGTCTAGGTTGGATATAGCCTTTTGGTGAAGAAGCAGCTGCAACACACCTGCTGCTCTCTTGGAACAGGTGAGTGGGGCAAGGCTGGAAGTTGCCTGTGTCCCTACCCACAACAAGAGAGTCTGGAGAGTAATGGCAGCTGGTATAAACCAAAGAAAGTATTGCTAGCTTTACCACCCACAGAGAATAATAAGCTACCACTTATTTTTTATTTCTTTAGGAGAACCTTCTGTCTGAAGGTTATAAACCACCCCATACCATACTACTAGCTCTCAATATCTGTTCATTTAATACTTTTGCATGTGTGCAAAAAAAAGGTCTAGTGCTCCAGAATTTTGATTTTAAGGCCACATTGAACTGTATTCTCATGAAGGCTAGAGGCCATAGTATCAAAGTTGCTTGGCTTTTTCTTTTTGCTCCTTTGAAGAGCTCTACTATACAGTTGCAAGCTTATCTTTGAGAAACTCTCCAATAGAGACCCTGACAAATCAGTCTGTCCAACTGTACAGTGAGCAGTAATATATCCAGCCTTTTGTTTTCTAGCAAAACTCATTCTTTCAGGTTCCAACCTTCCCCGATTTCACTTTCTCTTGTGCAGTCTTATTCACCCGGGCTTGACAAAGTTCCTATAAAAACAATTGGTTCTGTCTTGTGGGGGGCAGGAGGGGGGAAGATCAGCTAAGGACAGCAAGAGTTGGATGCTGAACTAGTGCCTGTGCCAGACCTGGAGAGGAACAGAGCCACTTGTTAAAATCCCACTCCTGGGCTGAAGGCAATGTTCGGGGTAATTCTCTTAATACTTGTGCCCTCTTTGCTCTGTAGATTTTACTAAATCATCCCTGCTAGTCAGGATTATGCCCTTGGGCACCTAAAATCATTGTGAAGTGAAATCTCAGTGCTATCAGGAAAGGATCCACATTGTTTGATGTTTCCAGTGAAAATTCCTCAGGGAAGGCACCCCTGTACCCAATACATCAAGCCTGATCTTACAGTTTGTCAGCAAAACAATATTGTCTCCTTGGGAACAAATTATATAAACTATCCTGTGCCAAGCTCTCTTCCCCTCACCCCATAGAGGTTCTTGTGGCTGTTTCAAAATGAGAGAGGTGAAGAACAATGGGTAAGACTGTGCCAGTCATTTTGAAGCCTCTGTGAATGTACAGTAGCACCACAGATGTATAGTTGGCGACTGGGAATAATTAACACATGCACACACAGGGCCAAATATTGAATACATTAAATACACTATTTGTGTTAAATGTAAAAATATTGGCATGTCAATGCCCATGAGTGGGAACCCAGGGCTGCATTGCTGTTCCTGATCTCATCGGGTGAAGTAAGAAATAGGGAGCAAGTGGCACAAGGCAACATGCTGGCCAGAACACTATGCTTTGCATGTGTCAGGTGGCACTGAGCAGCTGGCTGAGGCAGATATTGTTTCATGGGAACTTTTTGAAGCCTTTCAGTGTTGGCCTAACCCTTGCAAAAGCCTCTCTGGCTCTCACTTTCTCCCCTGATGAGCTCAACTGCACGCTCTGGCAGAACAGGGCATATGGCAGGAAAGAATATCTGGGAACAATGAAAATGTTTTCTACTTGTATCATTAGCAGCATATCTGCTAACACTCAAGTCCCTGGCCACCCCTGGCTTTGAGTCTTTCTTCCCTTGCAGTTTTTGTTAAGATTATGTTTATGAAAGCTCTGATTCCCTTCTTATTTTGTACCATTTTTCTTAGCTTTTAACAGGCTGACATTTTTTGTTTTGTTATCTGCAATATTTACTTAAACTCTGTTGTGACTGAGACTCTGATATCTCATTTCCAGTTTGCTCTCATCATGAGGTGGCTCCTAACAATCTGACAAATTGTATCATCTGTCTATAAAGCTGCCTGGCAGGGATGGAAGGGACCAGACAACTTTCACAAGGGAAAGGAGCAGAGACTAAAAATTGGACATACGGAAGAATTTGAGATCAGTCATGATTAAATTTGTTTCTGTGGGGAAAAGGTTTTCATAGGTAATGACAAAAATAATCCCCAATTAATGAATTTTAATTAGAAAGTATCTTGCAAAGCTTCCAAAAAATGAAATTATTTTACAATACAATATTTTCCACATGCAAAATAGTTGTGTAAACAACAGTGACTGGGAAGTAAATGCTCTTTATTCGGAGCATCTAAACTGGTAACCACCAGCCTAAAAGAACTTAGAATTGGTTAATTTCCCTCTGAAAAAGGAGAGGCAATTTTGCTCTGTTTTTCACTCCATCCTGTCAATTTGGGTCAAATTTTCACTCCTTCATACATTCAACCCAGACCTGTTCTAAAGGGCATAATACATTATCACAAGGATTGCTTGTATCATCTTGTGTGATCTCATTCACTGAGGTCATCTGAAGAGGCTCTCCTTTGGGTTACTACTAGGCACAGATGTTGGGTTGATATGATTAAGGACCAGTTCTTCTTCCTAATGTTGACTCAGATGTGAAATATCATTAGCGATAAAATGCCCATGCTCATGTCATGCATCTGGCATGTGTACTTTTATGTTTTAAGCACCGGTTGTAGTACTTAAGAGTGGTGGTGTGGGACTTGGAAAATTCTGGCTCCTCTCCCACCTGAGCTGTGGTACACATTGGGCGACCTTGTGCAATCACTCAATCTCAGCCTGATCTCACAGGGTTGTTTGCTGGAAGTGTAGAAATGTGCAACCATTTTTGCTCCATAAGTCTCCATGTGTCTACAGAGCATAACAGAGGTTGAGGCAGGTGATTACAGTTCCTGGTATACTCATTCTTTGTCTTATTGCTCTATTTATTGAAAATGTAAGTAGTATGCTTTGGAGTAGTATCCAATTCAGACAGCAGGTTTCTTTAGGCCAAATTCTCCACTACCTTTGTGCCATCATGGAAAAGTCATAGTTCATCATGGCTATAGGGGAATAAAGAGCTGGCTTTAGTAGACAGTCTCAAGAATAAGGCATCAGTCTGTATGGATACAATTCTCAAGCTTATTTGGTCTTTGAGTAAATTCTCAAGCTTATTTAGGACTTTAAGGCTAAAATATACTAAGATGATCATTAGGATATAGGGAAGCAAACTGACCCTTTGTACTTAAAAAAAAAATAAAAAAAATTGGAAGCCTCAAACAGCAACAAGATGGCAGTAAGCCAAGTGTGGGGAAAATGAGGCCCTGGAGTTGAATCCAGTTCTCTTAGGGCCCCAGAAGAAACAAAGTTTTCTGGTCTCAAATAAGGCACATTTATTATAATAAGATAATAAGGCAGTGGCTCAAGTGGTTATGATGCTGACTCTGTTGATTGCAAGATTGGCAGTTTGGCAGTTTGAGGCCCAGGTGCTGCATGATGGGGTGAGCTCCTGTCACTAGTTCCAACTTCTGCCAACCTAGCAGTTCAAAAGCATGCAAATGCAAGTAGATAAATAGGTACAACGGCAGTGGGAAGGTAAACAGCATTCTGTGCAATTATGCTGGCACCATGATCACAGAGTAGACTCTGACAAAGCTGGCCCTTCGGATAAGCACCACCCCCTATGGTCAGACATAACTTGATAACCTTGTCAAAAATACGTTTGCCTTTACCTTAACTGTATTGACACCCCAAATAGCCTTCTCCATGACACTGTTTGGTGATTCATGTCTTTGTAATGCCTCCTCCCTCATTCTAAAAGGTTTAGATGACTAACCTAAGGTTTAGATACCCTAGTTAGCTAAATAAGAGCCAGTGTAGTATAATGGTTTGAGTGCTGAATTAAGACTTCAAGAGATCAGGATTTGACTCCACATTCACTGGGTGATCTTGGAAAAGTCCCACTTTCTCATTTTTAGAAGAAGGTAATGGTAATCCACCTTTGAACAAATCTAGCCAAGAAAACCACTTAGGATCTCCTTAACTCTGAAACATAAAACAACAAAATAAAGAGTTTTATGCTAGCAGAGGGTCCTACCTTTTGATCTTGGGTCCATTCATCATTAGAATCCAGCCCTTGGGAACTCTACTAAGAGGTCCTCCCCTTCCTGTAAGGATATTCTTTCACATATAATCACTAAACTAAGTTTATGAAACTTTATGAGTCAGTTTCATTTTTTAATGAACGATGGACAACTGCAGTCCTCTGGATGCAATTTCCTTTACCACCCAGCCAACACTCTGTGATGTGGGATCATGGCAGATATACCCAGAGCCAGCTGAAAGGCCAGTTGTCCACTCTTGCTTTAAATATTTGAGACCATTATTTTATTGATTCATGGGTAAAATAATTCTCTTGTCCTATACACACTAACTTGCGACATTCCAGATCCAGATGAAATGGATTCTGGATTTTAAAGAAAGATCACTGAAAGCAGCTTTAATAAATGGGAAATGTTCTAGTTGGTATATAATATATTGTGTTTACTGTATTATTAACAAAGTACTTTCAATCAGAATTGTGCACTGGTATTTGTGCCCCATCCTTCCATTCTTTAGCAAAGTAAAGAGAAAGAGAAATTGGGGATACATTATTTAAATATTTGCAATTCCCCATATTTTGCACCAGACTATGGAGGTCAGGCACTGGCTTGCTGTGTATTAAACTTCTTTAATAAGAATAAAAATGAGTTATAGGTAGGTAGGTAAAGTTAAAGGTATTCCCTGTTGACAAGGTTGTCAAGTTGTTTCCAACCATAGGGGGCGGTGCTCATCTCCGTTACTAAGCCGAAGAGCCAGCGTTGTCAGAGACTACTCTGTGATCATGAGGCCAGCCTAATTGTACAAAACACTGTTTACCTTCCCATCAAAGTGGTACCTATTTATCTACTTGCATTTGCATGCTTTCGAACTGCTAGGTTGGCAGAAGCTGGAACTAGTGAGAGGAGCTCACCTGGTAGATAAGCTTATATTGTAAAACTTATTGGCACATATGGATGTATACCAACCACCCATTACAATCCAGATGAATACAAAAACTGATGATAGAGTTGCCTCTTTAATTAATTTCAGCATACCATTTTAAGTATAGAGACAGCAGCACAGAAATCTGACTATATTTTTAAGGAAGCATCAATGTTTTAGGATTTGTGCCCTTTAGAGCAAACCTCCTGGACTGCAGAAGAATCGCAACATGAAGCTTTAAATATTTCCGTGTCAGTTCTGTTCGTGCCACCTTTTGTTTTCACTCCTCTTGTCTGCCTTCTCTTGAGCAGCTAGACTCATCACTGTTCTATATTTCTATTGGTTGTGACTGAAGTAGCTTGAGGTCAATTATTTACACACACACACACACACTTGACAGTTGACAAAGAGTCTTGACTAAGAGGAAAGTGGCATTGTTCCTTAAATGCTGTACACAATTTCTTCTTTCCACCCCACTCTCACCCCATTTCTTCCTTCCACCCCATTCTTCTCCATTTGCTTAAGGCCTTATGTATCTGTGTCAGTGGATTCAACATAATACACGTGTAACATATGGTAAGTGAGAAAAACATTACTGTTGCCAGAACGCAAGAGAACAAAATGAACTTGACCAGAGCAATGCACAGTAACAAGAAGCTTGGTTTGATATGCAGGGATAATATTTGTTTCTTATACACTGTTACCTGGAAATTATCCACAAATTCTCCTGCCATATTTCACAACCTTTTGATATTATGTGGAGCTTGTTTCTTTGAACAGAATTTTGAACAGAAGAGCATTGAGGGGCCCCTCCTCCTCCAGCATCCTTTTCTTTGAGGCACACTGCTTAAAGCGACCACATCAAAAGCAACTGCATAGACTAGAGCCTACCATGCTCTGTGCTTCCCTTGAGACCAATGCAAGCTCTGATGGATCAAAATTGTTTCTCCACCCCTCCCTTCCTCTTCAGACCCACAATTCAAAGCTGTAGGAGGTGATCCTTTGCTCCCAGCCTGTTGCCAGTCTCTTGAAAAGGAGACTTGGTAGTGCATTGTATACACACACACACACACACTACAGTAGGTGCATTGCAAGACTAGTTGTTATGGGATAAGGTTTCAGGGATTGATCAGTGCTAGATTACTTTCCAATTATTCACTTGAATTGCCCCAAATGTTGCTTTCATGTACTTTGTGCCAGGAAGGCATGATGCATGACATTCACAGAAATCTTTCCCTTGTCCAAATGGAGGAAAACAAACACACAAAAATATGTGCTGCATAACCTAGAAACACTTTTCACACTAAAGTCTTCTGTTTCCTTTGCATGCATGGATTAGGAGAAGGCAGTTCATATTATTTCTGCATCATGTCCTTCTGCTAAGTGCTTTCTTTTGAGAAAGCCATCACTGTAATATTTGGATTTATTTTCTTTCTTGTTTTCTTTCTTTCCTGAGGTGTGTGTGTGCACGCACATGCTTCATGCATGCATGCTTCATTGCATGAATGTGGTACATCAGTTTTACTATAGATGCTAATAATCTCCACCTAAGCAAGAGTCTTTTCTACAAGTTTAGGTATCCATAGAGGAAGAAAAGAAAAAGAATAGAAAGAGGCAAGCTACAAAGTAATACTAGATTAGTTACTCTGTTGCATGCTTTAATCAGCCTATCCAACTCAAAATTTTGAGAATAAAAGAAAAATGAAAACCCAACAAAAGGAAATGTTTCCATATCCTGTCAGTTTGTTGGTGAAGCCAAAAGTCTAACTGATTTGGAATATCCTGAGGAGTGTCTCTTTCATAGGTAGCAAATGGGGAACATCTGAGGAAGCAGACTAAAGTCTATGGACCTTATCCCACGCTGCTCTCAAAGTGGCAAGAAAGTGG
>CM034706.1:48674585-48684834 GCA_020142125.1 Phrynosoma platyrhinos | reverse complement strand
GGTGGATTCTTGCTGCTTTTGGCCCCGTGGGATAACGTCCTATGAAAGCTCATGCTGCCAATTTCTTAGTCTCAAAGGTACCACAAGATCTCTCTACATACTGTTTCTACAGACTAACATGTCATCTTTGAATTCTACCACCAAGGAGGGACAGGGTTGTTGCCATCTGCAAGAAGGCATTCACTCTCAGTAGAAGACCCATCTGCACAAGTGCTGGATTTGAGTCCATCCTCCTACCAGTGCAGGAACCCACAGCTACAGCATCTGTGACAGATGGTCAGTCTCTATTTAAAAAGCTCCAGTGACAGAGAGAGTGTCTATCAGCTTTTGAGGTAGTCTGTTTCACCTCTTGCTCATAAGAAAAGTCTTCCTAATGACTAGTTAGAATCTCTTGTAATTTGACTCCATTGGTTAGTGTCCTCTGGTGCAACCAAAAACAAGTTTATTGCATCTTCCTTGTTACAGCCATTCTAATATATGGAAATAACTATTAAATTCTGTTTCAGTCTTCTTCTCCAAGCTAAATTTCCTCAACATCGTCAACCATTCCTCATGAAGTTTGATTTCCAGCCTCTGCCATCTTGGTCATCCTGGTCTTGGAGCATTATAGATTGTTGATTTTCTTATTAAATGATGGTATCTAGAATTGGGCACAGTACTGCAAGTGAGCTCTGATCAAAGCAGAATAGAATAGTACTATTATTTCCCTCCATCTGGATATAATGGCTGGCATTGTGTTAGTGACTTATGCAGGCACAGGTTGTAGTATGCACATGGGCTGATTTTTTTTTAAGACAATGTGTAATGGCTATACCCAATTGATGGTTGTGTAAGTGGAACTGTACATGTGGGACCATTGTGCATACAGTAGTACATTAAAATGCACACAATAACTGTGAATGCAATTTGCACTGTCTTGGTGCATTATGCATGCAATTACACAATTGATCCATATCTGTTGGACTGTGTTGGTATTCAGTGTAAAAGATGAATAATATAACTCTACTGGAAGATATCAATGCTATGCTGGACCCAATGTGGTTTGATGAGGATTTTGAGAGTTGTTCTTGTTAACTGCTCTCAAGTTGGCCCCGACTCCTGGTGACCTTGTGGATGAGACATCTCCAAGATCCCCTATCCTCTTCTGGTCTGCTCTGCTTAGGTCCTGTAAATTCAGGCCAGTGACCTCCCTGATTGAGTCTATCCATCTGATGTGTGGTCTTCCTCTCTTTCTACTGCCTTCAACCATCCCTACTAGCATCATCACCTTTTCTAGTGAGTTATGTCTTCTCATGATATGGCCAAAGTACAACACTTCAGTTTTGTCATCTTGGTTTATAGGGAGAGTTCATATTTAATCTGTTCAAGGACTGTTTTTTTTTTTGGCCTTTTTTGGCTATCTGTGGTATCCTCAGCACTTTTATCCAACACCACATCACAAATGGGTTTATTTTCTTTCTCTTGGCTTTCTTCACTGTCCAGCTCTCACATCCATATATGGTGATGGGGAATAAAATAGCTTCGGTGGTTTTAACTTTAGTGCTCAGAAGTCTATGTTTACACTGTAGGATCTTGTCTTTTTCTTTCATGGCTGCCCTTCTGTTCCTAGTCTTTTTTTGATTTCTTGACTGCAGTCTCTATTCTGATCAGTGTTTGATCCAACCTATGGAAAAGCTTTAACTATTTTGATTTCCTCATTATATAGGTTGAATGTATGTAGATCCTCTATGGTCATTATTTTTGTTTCTTTATGTTCAGCAGTAAGCCTGCCTTTGTACTTACATTCCCTAGTAATTTTTCTAAGTTTATGATGTTTTCTGCTAGTGGTATGGTGTCATCTGTATATCTTAGATTGTTGATGTTCCTTCCTCCTATCTTTACTCCTCCTCCTTCTGAGTCAGAACCTGCTCAACATGTGATATTTTCTGTGTATACGTTGAACAGGTAGGGTGAAAATGCATCCTTGCCTTACCCTTTTGCCAATTAAGAAGCATTCTGTTTTTCATATTCTGCTCTAACAGTAGCTTCTTGTCCTAAGTACAGATTTCTCATCAGGACTATCAAATGTAGTGGCACTCCCTTGTCTTTAAGAGCATTCCGTAGGTTTTCATGATGTATGCAGTCAAAGGCTTTGTTATAGTTACAGCACATGCTGTTTTTCTTCTGGGATTCCTTGGTGTGATCCATTAACCAGCATTTGTTTGCAATGTGGTCCCTAGTGCCTATTCCCTTTCTGAACCCTGCTTGCACTTCAGGGATTTCTCTCTCCATAAATGATTGGAGTCTATGTTGCAGAATTTTGAACAGAATTTTGTTTGCATAGGAAATTAATGCTATGGTCCTATAGTTGTTGTAGCCTTTTGTGGGCTGGGATGTATACCGATCATTTCCAGTCTGTTGGCCACCATTTTGTTTTCCATAGTTTTTGGCATATTTTAGTTATCACTAGAGTTAATTCTGTCTGTGTGGATTGTAGCAGTTCAATTGCAATAACATATGTTTCTGATTATTTATTCTTTCCAGTATCTCTTATTTCAGATTCCACTTCGCTGTCTAGGATTTGGGGTTCATCTTTGTATGATTCCATTTGTCATTATTTTTTTCTTCTCTTTTATATAATTCTTCGGTGTATTCCTTCCATCATATTTTTTATTTCTTCTTGATCTTGTAGTATGGTTCTCATCAGATCATAGGGCACCCCTGCATTTGGTTTGAACTTTCCTTTGAGTTCCTGGATCCTCAGGAAGTGGTCTCTCAGTCTTCCTTTTTTGTTGCTGTCTTCTGTTTCTCTACATTGGTTATTTTAGTAGTATTCTTTATCCTTGCATACTAATTGTTGGACATATGCATTCATAGTTCTGGTTTTGTTCCTATCTCCCTTTTCTTTTGCTTCTCTTATTTACTTCTTGAAGTGTTTCCTCTGTTATCCAGTCGTCTTCTCTTTCTTTTTGGCCACTGTTAGTGTCTTTCTGCATTCTTCCTTGACTGTGTCATTGGCTTCTGACCATAGTTCCACTGGTTCCCAGTTGATTATGCTTAATAGCATAAACCTATTTCTTACATTGTTTGTAAATTCTGTTGAGATATTGTTCAGATAATATTTTGGCATGAATATTGTTTTTGTTTTCTTCTTCAGCTTTATTCTAATTTTTGATATAAGTAGTTCATGAACTTGTCTAGTGTTGTCTGCAAGAATAGAGCTTTTCTATCTTCTGCTTCGAGTTATATAGTCTATCTGATTTTTGTATTGACCATCTGGTGATGTCCATATGTATTGTCTTCTCTCTAGCTGTATGAAGAAGGCATTTGCTATGGATAGATTTTATCAGTTGCTCTCTTGCTTCATTTCTTGTATCTAGTCTGAATCTACCTACTGTTTTTGATTTTTCTTTGCTACCATCTTTAGCATTCCAGTCATCTATGATTAGCTTGCAATCCTGTGTTGGTGTGTTAACAATTTCTACCTGGATCGTTCACAGAATCTCCCAGTTTCTTCTTCCTCTTGCTCTGTGGCTTATGCATGTACCTGGATTATGGAGACCAGAATCCAAATCCCCACTAAACCATGAAAATCCATTGGGTACCTTTGGGAAGTCACACACCTTCAGCCTTAGAGGAAGGAAATTACAAACCTCCTCTGAATAAATCTGGCCAACAAAATCCTAGGATAAAGTCCCCACAAATCAATGTGGACTTGAAGGTACAATATAAGAAAAGAAAAAAACACTATAGAACCTTAGCCTACATTTCTTTTGATGTCTGTCTCTCTACTCAGTATAAGATTCAGGTTTTAAAAGATCTTGTTCAGGTGTGTGAATCTTCTGGTAAACACATTTTTCTATTCATGGTGAGGTGCAACTCTTCTCTTTCTAGAAGTCCTGAAATAAAGAAGTCTAACCACATTACCACACTACACTAGACTGCTGCCATTCCACTATTACTGCCCTGGCTGCCTCATATTTCATTCTTAGGTTTGTAGTTCAGTGAGGCCTAAGAGCTCTCTGGCTGAGAATTGTAAATGCCCCTCCCAAAACTGCAAACCCCAGAATGCAACAGGAGGCAACTAGATTATTTAAAGTGAAATAGCAGCACTATAAGAGTGTAGTGCAATAATCTAGTAAGTCTAAGAAGGCCAAACTTTCCTGATCAAACCATCTGTGCATCCAGTAATTTACAAGCAGCTTTTTCTCTCTCTTCCTGTGCCATGACCTTCAACAGGAAGGAGTGATGAAATAAACACTTCTGCTTCAAGTTCCTTCCCCTTCCTATCCACAGCATCATAATCCAATGTATCATTTGTTCCCAAATGAATCAAAAGGAAGTGATTTTGGTCAGTAGGCTTGATGAGTCTTGGCAGGCTCTCTGTCATGTCTTGAACCACACTTTAGTAAGACAGCACACCTCTTGGGACATCCTGGTGTACACCCTGCTGTCTTTGTCTTCCTCACATACTACAATTACTACTACTACTATTAGACATTTCCCCCTCTTCTGGAAAGTAATGGAATGTTTGTAGAACTCTCAGTGACTATTTCTCGGTTCTCTGTTCTGCTGTGCAGAATCATTGTCTAAGGGGAGAACCTGCAACTGATTGTGGAGCTTCAAAAACACAGTCTCATACCTGATAGTGCTGTTTCTGTACCCTACACCCTTTCAGCATTTGACTCCTGCATTTGGTAATCTGTCTTTTCACAGAAACCATGAGAGCAACTACATAAAGGTAGTGGTGGCTGTCAGTGGCTGTTTGCTGAGGACAAAGTTAGTCTTATCGGCTGTGACCTTAACCTGAATTTGGGGGCAGGGTGAAGAGAGAATCCAGATTGCTGTCTAGGGACAAATTGTGGGATCTGTTTCCCCTTAATATCTCAGCTACTTTCAACCATGGATTGTCTATGTGGACCGAGTGGGTGCAAGAATCACTTGATAGAGTGGCTCCCTTCCTACCAACAAACATGGTTTTAGAAAATGTGTAGGTGGCTTTCTGCTTGACATCATGATAATTGTGCTGTGGAGTCTCATTAGTATAGATCATAACCACCAGCCACATCTACACACATACATATACACATTGTGATACAACATATAACAGGAAACTTCTGGATAAGGTTATCAGGTGATAAGAGGATTTGGAATAAGGTGTCAGCAATGTGCTGATGACACTGATCTCCACTGCTTTAGGTCATCTAATTAAAATAAGATGGTACAGGTGCTGAACTGGTGTCTGGATTTGATAATGGGCTGAATGAGGGCCAATAAACTGGGGATGAAACATGACAAGATGGAGCTACTTTGGGTAGGTGATTTTTGTTGTATCTAGGAATTGAAGTTCAATCTGTTCTAGACAGGATTTCATTTTTCTTGAAAGATGAACTCAATTATCCAGTCTTAATCTTACCTGAGGACCCGTTGGTCTTGATGGACAGATATACCTCTGATCAATGAAGTGTGACTTGCTAGCTATGTCCTTTCTTGGATAAGATAATCTGGCCAGTTATTCTTGCTATCATGATCTTCTGCTTGGTTTACTATAATGCGTTGCATGTGAGGCTCAACTGGAAGATGACTGGGAAGCTCCGGTGAGTGCAGAATACAGTGCTTAGAACTCAGTGGCATCACTAGGGTTGATGTCACCCCAGTGCAGTGCACCCCAGTGCTGGCCCTGCAGGAATAGATCGAGCTAGTCTACTTGCCACCAACAGCTGCCCATGTCCCATGCTATTCTGGTCTGCCTGCCCTGCTCCCAGGCACTACTCAGCAAAGGGAAAGGCTTCCAGGTTTTTTGTTTTTTTTTGCCATGGCATTCTAACAGTGTCTCAGGTGTCTTCCTTGCTGCCTGTGGGTGGATGGACTGGGTTATCCCCAGGACCTTCACTTTCCAAGAGTCCTGGTCTACCCATGAAGAGGCATAGCAGTACTTACAGGAAGGCAGTCCCTTTTCACAAGTGTACCAGGTGGCCCATACCTCTCACACCCCCTAGAAATACCACAACTATAACTGCTACCGCCAAGAGGAAAACCATCACATACATTCTGAAAGAACTACACTGGCTGCCTGTTTCCTTCTGAGCATAATTCAGAGTGTGAAAGAGTATATCCTTAACAGTTTAATGGCCTTTTCAGACTGCCAAAAATAGTGCAAATTGAGTCCACTTTAAGGGTTAGGGTTAGTGCTAGGGAATCATGGGGATTTTTTTTTCTGAGACATTGAACCTTCTCTGTTCTGGTGCCACAATAAAATACAGTTTCCATGATTTCCTAACCCTAACCCTTAAATTGAACTCAATTTGCACTATTTCTGGCAGTCTGCAAAGGCCCTAAGTGGCTTGGGACCCAAGACACTTAAACAGTTTAAGTGGCTTGGGATCTCCCTTCCCTTCCTCAGCCTGTCCATGCCTAGCTCTTCTCCAACTACCCTTGCTACAGTATATGGAAACAAAGCAAGGGACCTTCTTTGCTGAAGCCCTCTGACTGTGGAATAATGCTGCCCCCGCCCAAAGGTACAATTAGTACTGATATAATGAGTTGAATCCTAAACCATACAAAAGTCAAAATAAATGTATAAATATAAGTGGTTTTTTTAAAAAAATAATTAAACAATTTTGAGTCAAAACATTAAACCTTAAAAATATTAAAATGCATTAAAAAAACTTTATACAAACCCTTTAAAACCTTAAAAACTGCATGGCACCACACTAAAGGTCCAACTATCATCTTTCCATTCAAGAAATTATACATGGGGTCACAGAGTTCAATTTGTTCTCTTCCATTTTAAAATTCAAATTCCTTGATTTCACTCTTTAGAGAAAAATCTTTAACTGAATCCATTTGTTCAAAAAACAATCACAACTACTTTACTAGTAGTGGAAGCTATGGTAGGAAGGAAGAAAATCTAGGTGCATTTACCCTTAAAAAAACCAACACAAAACATGCATACAATGCAATCCTATGCATGCCTACTCAGAGAAGTAAGCCCCACTGGGTTCTCCAGGGCTCACTCTCAAGATTTTGGCCCTGATGGTTTTAAAAAAAGCTGGCCCCGTGGAGTTTTTTAGTGAGAGGCTGGTTCTCTTATATGGCCTCTCAGCTGTGGGTGGTGGCCCTGTTGGATGGGATGGAGGGGAGTAGGCAGAGTTGGGGGGGGGAAGCAAACAAGTATCCAGGGAACAGGACCTGTGGGGAGGGAGGAATAGACTGATGGGGGGCAGAGTGAGGGAGGAACTCTTAAATGGATTCCTTCAGATAAAAGAGCCCCAGCTACCTTTCTTTCCTATAATGGCCCCCGAGGCCAACGTCTTAAAGAGAGGAAACAAAAGAATTGTTTTACATCACACAAGTGGGGCAGGGAGACAGTGGGCGAATGAGGCACTTGAGGAATACAGGCTGTGCCTGAGCGACTGAGCACAGAAGGGCGGGTAGCAGGCAGGGAGGCCATTGCCTCTGTTGCTACTCCTGCAAAGACGCTGTTGGATGATGGGGGAGGATGGGTGCCACTGGGCCTCCAATTTCTACATTGCTGTGTGGCCTCTGCAATGAGACCTTTTAACACATTCTTTGCCATTTGGGAGGGTGTGAGTCCAGACTGATCAGTAACGTCCCCCACTACCCCATACAGCCATGCTCCTTCAAAACAAATGAATCCCATTGTCACAGTAATGTTTTGCCTCCTCAATGTTTCTTGAATAGTTGTTGTTGTTGTTGTTGTTGTTGTTGTTTTGTTGCTGCTGCTGCTTAATGACCTTCACAAAATAACTCATTTGCCTTGAATTTTTCTAATGTGTTAAAAAGTGCAGATTCTGAGGCATGCAAAAACACCTGGGTGTTCAAGGAATGAATGAATGAATGAATGTGTTATTTGTTTATTTTAAAGGACTTGGAAGGTAGCCGGTGTATTTGGCAGTGAAGCAAGGGATTCGCCCCATGCAGCGATGTTGTGTTGCTTCAAATGGCTTCATCTGTGCAGCTCAGCCTTTTGTCTCTACTGTCAGCTTTCAAGTGGTGGTTAGGGCAGGTGTGACAAGAGTGCAGAGTAAGTGGGATCGGAGCAGTAAAGCAAGACTCTGATAAGTCAAGCTCTATCACCGCACACACACAAGGCAGAATCTTGCTGTTGCTGCTTTTTTAAAATAAGCCTCACTCTGGTTCTCCTAAATTAAAGGCTTTTAAAAGGGGGATGGAGTTTGGCCTCCTTGGTTCTGTGCTTTCCATCTGTTTTTGATTAATGCAGGATTGAAATGTCAGTGACAGCTGTTCACACTGAATTGCATTTTTTTTCCAAAGGAGGAAGTTCTAGCCCTTTAGAAAGCATAACATGAATGATCGTATTATATCAGCTCCAATAATCCACCCGGTACACTATTTCATTTAGAACTGACATATTCTGACCCTGAAAGGAGCTTCTGTTTCTTTAAAAGTTTCATCCAAGGCAGACATTCACCAGGTGCAGTTTTTCTACCATAATGCCTCTATGCAAACATTATGATGTGGATAGTGGATAGGGTTTGCAGCTGGCAAACCTGGGGCTGATGATATTTTATATTAGCCTGTGCCCATACTTTGCATATAGGCATTCCCTTTCAGATATCCTACTAAGGCCAGAATCCTTTGGGTCACATACACAATCTGGCTTTACACAAATTTGTGTACTTTGAAATTTGTGGCTTTTAAGTTCATTGCTTTCAGTATCTCTTTGTACGACACCTTCCTCTCCCAGGCTGGGCAGTTTTTCACAGTGTCAGTGTCCCCACAACCATTTAGTAAGAATTTAAGCATGCTGGAGATCTGGGAGGACAGTGGCTGCTATTTTCTTTCTGCCTGTACCATAGCAGTTGAAAGCTGTCCAGCCGCTTCAACCTTCCCCACTCTCTAAATGACACTAGATGGGTAATCTGGCACTGGGAAGCAATAACCCAGTGGAACTGCATGGGATGAGCATTATGCTCTACCCACATGATGTAGTATTTTGGTCTGAGTGTGAAATGCGGCAGTATGGCATGGTGATGTCAGGGGTGGGCTCAGAGGTACAATACCACATGCTCCCTATACACATTTAGCCTAAGACCCACATGGAGGGCAAAATTTTCCTTTCCTTTCTGTGGTTCTTATACCATGGATACAATATTTGTTATTATCACCTAGTGTCACCTCCAAAAACAATTAGCAAGTGATGCATAAGTGATGCTCTGGTTTTTGGAATGCTTCCCTAATAATCCTGTGTTCCTTAGAAATTCACTTTACAACATAAGCAACTGATGCATGTCTTTGTGTTAAGGCTCATTTTCAATGCCAGCGCAGCAGTGGCAGCTACATACACTGCTACTATTACTGCTAATACTACATCATTCATGTGGGTATGACTGTGAAAATGACATATATGGGATGGGGAATATGCGCTCCTTCATATATGCTGACATATACCAGAGGAGGTTTAAAAAAAATTCCATGTGCTTCCACCGTTCTTGCTCCAAAACAAACAGTTTCTAGTTATTATGTGCTCTGGTGCTTTTCCTTGAATAGGGATGGCCTTCCAGATTGTGTTGGACTGCAACAACCATCAGCCTGAACTAGCACATAGGATTTACACCCCAGCAAAGTCTTCCTGGCCATGTTTTCTCAGCCTTGATATTGACTTTATCTGGGAAACAGGAAGAGATGTTGGGAAACAAGTCTATTTTTGGGGAATTTATAATTAGCTCAAATGTGCAAGAGTGAAACACCCAACTTCACTTCACGAGATCTATCCAGGTGTATACCAGAGACTTAAGAAATCTGGCAGGGAATGACACTGAGATGGACCAAACTCCAATTAAAGTCTAAAATATTTATTAACACACTAAGCAAAGATCCAAATAAGGTACACACACACACACACACACACACACACACAAAGGATAAGTGGGAGAGAGCGGGGAGAGTAGAGAGGAAGACCAGGGTGTGAGGGATATACTTATGCCTGAGAGACTCCTCCGGACTTCTGGCAGCAAATGCAGATGGATTCAGTGGAAGGGCATGACCAGCAAGAGGGGGGTCACGGGAACTATCTCAGAGCACAGACTGGTAGAGATTCAGCATGCACTTCCAAGGTAGTGTGAGACTTGAGACAAACAGACACCATTGTGTATCTTTTCCAAGATAATGGGATATTCCCAAGGGCAACTCCCAAATCTGCCTGTCCAGGAAATCTCTAGGGGTCTTGGGCAACTCTAGCAGTGCCTACATGACCTTACATTTAGGGGATTATGGCTGCCATCTC
>CM034706.1:48638174-48654248 GCA_020142125.1 Phrynosoma platyrhinos | reverse complement strand
CCCCCAGTATTTCTCTAAGTTTAGTAAAATCAGCTTTCCTAACGTCTACAATGTGTGTCTGACTATGCCTGGCTTCTCCTTTTCACTGTATAATAAGCTCCAGGATAGTCACTTTTATTTCTCTGAAGGAGTTACTGTACCTCCACATTTAATTTCTGCATGTAAAAGAACAATAAGGTTATGGCCATTTTAGTTTCTCAGTGTAAGTCACTTTAACTGTCATGGCTCCATCCTCTGGAATCTTGAAATTGTAGTTTGTTGGGGTACTTATAATTCTCCTCTATATCTAGTGCTCCATTGAACTATATCACTAGAGCTCTCTAACAGAATGTTTATGTTTACCTCACCAAATTACAGATGCCAATATTTCATAGAATGGAGCTATGACAGTTATGATGGTATCAAAATCCTATATTGGCATAGTGTGGATACACATAATATTGAGATTTCTAAAGCTGGCCCATGCTCACCTGAAAAATTGCCCAAATTAGCCAACTGAACCCAAAGCTTCTTTGATGCATGTTGGTCAATTGTTAGCTCCCAGATTTTGTGTGTGTGTTTGGGAGGGCAATGGAAGAAGAAACCTTCTAAGCTCTGAGAGGGGAAGCTAGTGCAGCTCCTTCTCAATCACTGGAAGTTGCCCATATCTGCAGTAAGCCCTTGGTCCCACCTGGATATATATTCCTTTCATTTGAAAATGGCCCACCATTCTACCAAACCCCTCTTTGTTGGGGCAACTTAGTAGATCAGTAGTCATTGATAGATCCAGATGAATCTACAAAGATGCACTTGTCCCGCCTACTTTCTTGGATAGATTGTCCATCAACTACTAAGTCATGAAAATAAGCCCCCAGACCAGACAGGAATGGGTCTAAATCAGGGGTAGGCAACCTTTCCCCTTAAAGGGCCGAGGGACTTCAGCTCCCAGAATCCCAGGAGCTATTAGCCAACATGGGACTATTGGCCAACATGGCTGAGGCTTCTGGGAGCTGAAGTCCCTCGGCCCTTAAAGGGGAAAGGTTGCCTACCCTTGGTCTAAATGGATTGAATAATCCAGCATTACTTGGAATTGAGATGCCATCATCCACTAACATCTTTCCCAAGAATTGAGAGGTCAATACTGAATGGAAGTTGTTAACATCTGACAGATTTAAGGTAGGCTTCTTTTAAAAGGGGCACATGCCTGCCACACACACCCTCTTGAAGGAGAAGGACTACATGCAGCTTCCCTGCTACTCTGTGCTCTCATCCTGTTCTCCCCACGGCTTTCTGTTGCTTATCATTCTGGCCCTCAGCTTTTAGTTTCCCAGGCTACTGTGATACAGTCCTACTACAGCATGGGAACATATCCCCTGTACTTTGCAGTTTGCCTTGAAAGGGAAATGATGGATGAGCCTTGAGGCAGGTTGAAACTAAAGACAGCTATGAAAAAGGCGATGAGTAGAGAGTCACTTTTGAGAGACACTGAGTGGATGGAAAGAAAGGAAGAGGGCCAGGAATGAACTCTCTACAGATGAATATAATGTTACACTTAATAAGTACTGATAGTCACTTTGATTTCCTGACAACCTCAACTGCGAATTGACTCCTTGAAATAGAGGGCAATACCCCATTGAAGAAGCACTTAAAAAAAAACACAAGACAGGGCAGACAGTGAAATGAAAAATGAACTGTAAACAAGCCTTGCATTCAAACAGAAATGCCCCTGGATCCACCTTGGATGCAGGTAAGCTCTTTGGAGTGTGCTGTCCTACTGAGTGGCTTGTCTTATGGATCACATGCCACTGGCTTCCCAGTGCAGCAGACCTCTCCGGCTATAGTGCTGTTATTGAATTTGAGACTCTAGGCTACCCTGGTGCCTACTATATGTGACAACTGCTCAGTCAGGGATCTGTCTCCTTTAAGAGAGCAGACAGGCTCCAAGGCTGCTGTGTTACTCCCACCGGTTTCTCTCCCCCTTTCCCTGCTTCTGAGTGCAGCACAACATCAGAACGCAGCTGTCAGTCAGTCTCCTCAGGGAGCAGCCTGTATGTTTACATGAATGATCATATGGTAACCTCTTCCAGCTCATAGGCAAGCCTTACGGTTACCTCATCTGCAGCCAAATTACCTCATCCATGTGAAATGTAGCAAGTGCAAGACAGGGAGCAAAGTGGACCACTCTCCAGGGTGCGGCTACCTCATTAGGAGATGGCAGAGGAGCTGTCCTTTGGTGGACCACTCAGGAAATAAACTTGAGATCTGTTAGTCTTATAATTATCCCTACTCATGAGGCTCATCATAAATCAATGGGGTTTATTTCATGACAGGGAGAAGGGTGTGTTCTCTATGCCTGTGAGGCTCTTGTCTCTGTGGATTTATATTTACTCTCTATGGAAGACTGCTGAGGCACATGACGGAGAATCCTTGCACCAGAGGCTCCTTTGACCCTCTTTAGAAAAGAAAGGGCAGGAAAAGAGGTTCAAGAAGGAGAGGAGGTTGTACAATGGAGGCGTGGCTGGAGCACAGCCTCATTTATTTGGGTTGTGAAATCTCACATGTTCCGGTTTACTGTTTCACTTGCTGTCCCCCTTCTGTAAAAAGATTGCATGTGATGTCTAGGAATATAAAGTCAATTATCTTTGCCATAGGCGGCTGGGTTTATTAGCCCCTGTCAAGTTATTCACAATGTAAAGGACATGCTGACCTACAGTGGTCTTTTCCTTCCAATCAGCACTTATAAATGTAACAAGAGGATCTTCTATATTGGTACAGTCTTCACATTAATCCTTGGGTTGGCTTGGCAGATATTTGCAATAGCGTTCCTTTTGCAGGCCCTGTTCAGGAAGGCAACTCTGTTTATTTCTGAACTGGCCATTTAAAAACACCCGGAGAGATGGGGTTGGGGGTGGGGCAGGGTGGAGTTGGAGGCAGAAGATTTAAAAAAAAAACTTCTAGAATTTTCCAGTCTTTGCAAATAAAAACATACAGATATATTCAATATTTGTTTCAGGTGATTTATCATTTCTGATTTGAACACATTGGATGTTGACCATATCTGCTATGGGGCAGCATAGTAATAGGAAGATTAGAAGTCCTTTTTCTTTTCCCCAACCCCTTATTTTTCTCAGGACGTGATGGTGTGTGTAGCTCTTTCTGACTGGCACAGAGTAAAGTGTCTCATGGCTGTACCTGATGCATATCTGGAGTGCTGCTGCATTCTATAGCTGGTTATTGGGGTTCCAGGAGCACCAGCCAGATTGGTATCCATGGAACCTCCATATCTCACAATGCCAGGTGTGTATGTGTGTTATTTCTTGGAAATGCTTTCCTCAGGGGGAAAGAAAAGAGAATCCAAGGGAGAGGTAATTAGGAGCTACCTTATACAACCAAGCCAGCTCCTGGAGGCATGGAGACAGGATGTGGATGATGTGTGCAAAGGTTTTAGCCTTCTGGAAAGCAGCAATGTTTTTCCTCTCTGCTTGAGCTGAAAGAAAGAAATACAAGGTTAGATTTTTCTTTAAAAAAAAGAAAAGAAAAAGAAAAATGATAATGCAAAACCCAAGAAAACACTAACGTGTCTGTGTTGAAGAGCATCAGTGTAGGTCGTTCACTGTCTTGAAATAAGATCCATATATAGATCGATAGAGATGTGTGCCGAGGGGAAGTGTTTCTGATTGCTTCTTTACCATCTCAGTGTGGCACAGAGTAGCTGAAAGGGATACTTTCTCTGAGCGGCTAAACTGGAGGCTAATTAATAAAACAAGCCTTTTCCTGACAGGTTCTGTGGAGACATGTCGCCTTATCTATAATATTATATGCACTAGTTAGTCCTAAGAAAGTAAAGTTAGTAGAGAGACATGAGCCATCTGTAGCAGAAAAACAGTCATGCAGGCCTAGGGGATTCTGGGTATTCTAATCCAAAAAGTAACTTTCCAAAGCTCTGGTCTGAAGCATAGCATTTCTCTTAAATGGTACCTGAACTGAATGTCTTTTTGTTATTATATGAACTTTTAAATCTTGTATGATGTCAACCATAAATAAAAAAAATCAGTGAATATGACAGACAGGACCTCCCTGTATGAGACCATTTGGGCCCCGAAATCTTGAGAGGAGGTCTTTCTTTCAGTTCACACACTTTTGTAGGTACTGTTGGCTGTTACATGAGGCATGGTTTTCTTTCAGTGACTGTCCCTAATATTCTGGAACTCCCATCTCTGGAATGGCTAAAGTATCTCCTTCCTTCCTGTCCTTCTGTGGGCATTTCCATTTGGACAGACTTTTAGAACTAAAGATTGTTGAGAAAAAGGCTTTTAAGAGGGCACTGTATTGTTTTAAAATGTTTTAAACAGCTTTTTAAATAATTTAAGTGTATGGCATCCTGTTTTTAATTGTTTTAATACTGTTACCAGTTTAATTCTATTTTAGCATTAACTTTTGTATCTTTTTAACTATATTGTAATCATGTTAATTTGTAATTGCTTTGAGTCCCAATATGGGAGAAAAGCGGGGCATAAATAAAAAAAACAGAAAGGTGGGGTATAAATAAAGGTTGGCATCCTGTTATATGGTTATGGGTATGAAAGTATTGGACTATGACTCTGGGTTTGAATCCTTGCACAGCCATGGAAACCCACTGGATGACTTAGGCAACTGCAGAGAAAGACAAAGGCAAACCCCTGGGGAAAAAAAAACTTGACAGGTTTGCATTAGGGTCACCACAAGTCAGAAATGACTTGAAGACACACAGAAACAAGCTGGCTTTAGGCTCTTGTAACTGCTGGAGATTCACTTTTATGGTAATTCATTACTGAATGTGACTCCCAAATTCCACCTTTCCAGTCTGGCAGTACCCCAAATGAAGGGTTTCCAAAATGCTGCAGATCATGGCATTGGAAAATGGTGTCTGCCATGTTTTCTTGATTGCAGAATGCACTGAGACAAGCAGTTGTAGCAGGACCCCAAGAGATCTCTCCAGCTGCCTGTTCTTGACACTCCCCACAACCATGAAAGTGCTACAGATTTCATTTTCCAGCATCCTGATGTGCAGTTCTTTAGAAACTCTTCGGTTTGTGTGTTGCCAGGCTGAAAAAGTGGGTTTGGTTTAGCATTATCAGATATAACTACAGTGATGGAACTATGGAGATTATTGCATGCGCTTTATCCTGTCATTTTCAGATGGGATATATGTGCGTTTAACTTCAAAGATGGGTCTTATCACATTTCCCCATTGGCATCCTGTATGCAACCTGGGCTTATTCCATGGGTTTTCAAGGACAGGATTTTCCTGTTCTTGAAAAGCCGTGGGATAAGCCCAGGTTGCATACAATTTGCATATGTGCTGCTGACAGGTGAATGCAGTAAGATCTGTCTTTGAAGTTAAACGTGCATGTCTCCCATTGGGGAAACCAAGGGATAAAGCGTGTGTGATAATCTCCTTTATCATCATAGTTATGTCTGAAGATGCAGGATCTCAGCCATTGATAACAACAACAATAATATTATCGATGACCACAATAATAATAATATGAATGAAATATAAATAGTTTCATTGGAAGGGAAATAGGAGCCTCATTCATCTTTTCAGGGCTTCTGTGGGCTAAATGGAAAGACATGTCAGTTGTGGCTTTAGAAATGCAAATCAACTCATTTACTGTTCCAAGCAGTAAGGCAAGCAAGACATAGAATTGGTTCTGTATGCCAAGGTTGTGGGATCATGCTGTCTTAAAGGTGCAGACCCAAAAGCTAATCACATGCTCTGCCTATACAAGACACTGGTTCAGTATCTCCCTGTTTGAAAGCAGCCTGGATGACTTCAAAAAATTACTATATGGTTACAGTTGAAAATGAAAGAGTATCACAAGAGATTATTCCTACATTTGGGATGTTCTTAGACCTTAGACATGCAAGGCATAAAAACATGATCCTGGCATTCTACAAGTTCTTTGAGACAAAACAAAGACTGAAGCATCCCACTTGTTCTTCTACTGAAAGGGCCATAGGCCATAATTATATTCCTTGTACACAAATGTATACAGAAAGCCTTGAGATTATTTAAGAATAAATATGCTTGTTAACAGTAGCTGTAACCAAAATTAGCATAAACCCATAAATGGAAGACACAAGTCCTCTTTGGCCAGTGAAAGACCAGTCTTAAAACCCTACCTTCCAACCCTGCCTGGTTTGGCAGAAGGAAGAGGATGCTTTTGTTTTTGTTTATTATGAGGTACTTGCTAGAAAGGTTTTAAAGAGATTTTTTTTCACTAGTGTGATCCAAATGGTCAATGGGTGCATCTGAATAACTTGACAGGTTAACATCCTATGAATGTTGCTAACTCAGAGGAAAAGCCCCTGGGGCTCAACAAGACAAACAGAAATAGATGTTGGGGGGAGGGGAACTAGAGATATCTTCCAAAAGAAAAAGAAGTGTTAGCCCCCAAAAGTTTGGGACCACTGGAGGAAGAAAATCAACTGATTCGAGCTGTGGTATTGGAGGAGGGTTCTATGGATATTATGGACTGCTAAAAATGTGAATGTGTCCAACAGCAAATCAAGCCTGAACTCTCCCTAGAAACCAGGATGACTAAACTCAGACTGTAGTACTTGGGTCATATAATGAGAAGACATGAGTCACTAGCAAAGACAATAATGCTTGGTAAAGTAGAAGGCAGTAGGAAAAGAAGAGCACATGAGCAGGCCTGTTGATGATAGAGTGACTTAGAGGTCTCCCATTCACAGAGTCACCATACATTGATGACAGTTAACATTTAAAAAAAAAACATTAATGCATAATTTCTGTTAATTTACTTCAACTAAACTGCTAAACTGAGTTCTATGCTACTCCCAGCCACTCCTCTTTCTTATTGATTATTTGGTTACCCTTAAGCTACTACTCCTTTACTATGGTTATTCCTTTAGCTCAGAGGTAGGCAACCTTTCCCCTTTAAGGGCTGAGGGACTTCAGCTCCCAGAAGCCTCAGCCATGTTGGCCAATAGTCCCATGTTGGCCAATAGCTCCTGGGATTCTGGGAGCTGAAGTCCCTCAGCCCTTAAAGGGGAAAGGTTACCTACCCCTGCTAGCAGCCAGTGTTTGTCAAGTGGATTGCCCTACCTCTTAATTCTAAAGGGGGAAATCCATAGCATTTGTAGAGCTTTTTGATGATCCCTCTACAAACCATTTTCCTTCCTTCTGCAAGGACATTAAGGGAAGCAAAGGTGTCTTCTTAAAATCATCCTTCTCTATAATCTCATTTGAATAATGTCATAGATTTTTTTCCTGGTCATTGCTCCATGATCTAAAGTGAATCTGTGCAAGGAGATCAATGGTGCAATTGTTTTGTTGCTTAGGGACCAGAAGTTTTCCTTAATTAAGATTAAGAAATAAATACATTTTCTTTTATTTAAATAACGAAAAGCACACAAACGTTTACTTGAAAACAAGTCCTTTTATTTTGCAGAAAATATAGTATGTAAAATGCAGTAAATTTGCAGAGAGCTTTCACAGAAGTTTCTCTTCCTGTATTTGAAATTTCACAAAACTGTAATTGGTATAGGACCTGAAAGCAACATTAGCCACAAAATACAATCATTTAGCACCCATGTTTATTAGCACTAAACTTCCAGACACTTACTTGGACATTATCAAAGTGGTAGATGATAGATATAATTTGTAATTATTCTGGCTCATGATAAAATGCAACATTTAGATAAACCTCTGCTAGTACATTCTGAACAATGAATAGGAAGGCCATAAATGGTTGAAATACTAATCAAAAGCATGTAGTCAACTTCATTCCACAAACCACAGTGAAGACGTCACAATAACAATAAAATGCTCCATTACCGAGCAAAGCAATTAAATCAAACTAATTGAATTACAATTAACAATTATTTAATTTCTGAAGTACTAGTGGAGCATTATATTATCAGCAAGCTGTCTGTGTGGTATTTTGGCGGGATTATAAATGGTTATAATGATAAGGGGGTGTCTCTGGCAGCCAAATCTCAAATATGTTTGCTTGGAAGCAAATCCCACTGAGTTCAGTGGGATTTCTTTCTACATACGCTTAGAACTGTAGTTTTAATCAACCATGATGTTAAGAGTTAGTCTATAGCTATAGCACAGGCTTTCTTGTTTCTTATTTGAAGGTCAATGTGATGTACCAGTTAGAGCATTATCTTAGACAAGGACAGATGTTGGAACCAAGATGTTTATATTAATTATGTCAAACTTATTGGGGGGTTTGTTAAAAATTACGAATGTATTTACTCTTTTCCCTAGTGAAATTCAATGCAATATTGAGGCATTTTCCTGAAAACAATACAGGGCATAGCATTTATTTGCTACCTTGTTTCTCCCCTTCACCACCTACACTCACTGGAGTTTTTACTCCATGGTGGGCAGTGGCAACTGTGAGTGAGGTGGCTGTAAGACTGTAAGAAGACTAAGCAAGCAGGATGGAGGGAGAAGCAGGAAGAGGAAGCCTATGGTGCACTGCCTCATAATGCACAGGTGCAGGTGGGAAAGAAGGATCTGCAGAATGAGAGAGGGGAACAACAATTGATAGAAGAGATGAAAGGTGAAGGTGGGCTTATATTTCCCTCCCCCTCTTTTTTCAACATCATCTTGCTCTCCCTTCTCTGAAAATTGGGCCTTTTCTACTCCCATTTTTTGGATAATATCATCATCTGAGGCTTAAAGTGGGGGAGGTAACCTTCCTGCTTTCTTCTTGCTACTCAAGTACAGTTGCCCCTCTGTTCTCATGAACTTGAGATCTGCAGTCTCAAATATTCATGGAGGGGCAACTTCCTTTAATTTTAATGGGTCCAGAATGGATCCCCCATGAAAACAGCGGGCCAACTGTATTGCCTTTTGTTCGTTCACTCAGTTAAATATCAATATATTATTTTCCCATTTTGGGACTCTGCAGATATATAATAGGAGTCAGGAGGTGACTAGATCATTGTCTTTGGGGCTGCTGGTTGTTCTTGCAGTGCTGTATTTATCTTTTCTTGGCTTGTTCCTTGGGTTAACATTTCTTTGTTATTGAATTTATATCAACCATCTGGTAGCTGGAGTGCTAGACTGGCCCAGCTTCTGTCTCGGTGATTGGTTTCTTGTGCCTCTGTCTCACTCATTTCTTTTCAGTGGGTATGTGGGAAAGAATTGCCAACTGAGTAAATAGTATTTGTGTGTTTTAAAAATGTATGCCTTTTTAACCATTCACATTTTAAAAATTGATGCATATTTTCATGTGCCTTTACAAATGCATGCATTTCTGAAGTGACCTGTGTTTTGTCCTTCAACAAGTCCTGGGAGATGCAAAATGGATTATTAGCAAGAATTTCAAAACTACTACAGTTTCTTCCCCTTATCTATTAGTAGATGATCTTGATCCATCTTCTTGTACCCTGAGGTAAGGCAGAGAGCTGCTGAAAGTTTCTGTAGCCTCCAGAAAGCAATAACAGCTCTCTCACACCTGAGAAGCAGAAGAGCAGGATAACAAATTACACCAGGAGTAGGCAACCTTTCCCCTTTAAGGGCCAAGGGATTTCTGCCAGGAGCTATTGGCCAACATGGGACTATTGTCCAACATGGCTGAGGCTTCTGGGAGCTGAAGTCCCTCGGCCCTTAAAGGGGAAAGGTTGCCTACCCCTGGATTACACCAAGTACCAATTACAGCAAATTTTCTGCAAAACTTGAGACGTTCCCTTACAGCAGTGTGTCTCAGGTTATCTAGTATGATGGGCTGGTATCCCTCCCCCACCTCTATGTCCCAGGGACTGATACCATATTTGTGCCCACTGGATACAATTATTTTTTTATTTCCTGGAAATTTGCCAAAGCTGATGGTTCATGGACCAGCACTAGTCTAAAGACCATGACTTACAATATAGGGGGCTTTTTAAAAAATAAAAAAAATCTCTGAGGATTTCATGATAACTCTAGAGTTCTCAGATGTAGAGAAAAAGGCTTTTAAAAATACAGTTAGCAAGTCATGAGCTTTACTGATATTAGTGGCAACAAAGGAAGCATTGGTGCATCCAACTATGCAGTGTCACCAAAAAGTGAATTTCTGAGCTTAGTTATGCTTTGCCTTTTATCACATATGCATTGTCCCAGGTTTTAAATAGCCTCTAATCTCTGGAGATAACAGAAGAAGCAGCAAAAAGCTTATGGTCCATATGGGAAATCCCATGGGATACATCTGGCCCAAAGGCCAAAGATTTCCCTTTTGTGGTCTATAGCAGATGACATCAGCTATGCAGGGATTCAGATAGAGGACTTTCCTACTCTACTTGGCAATCCTTCCACTCTAATTTTACTCCATAAGAGAGCATTGTTTGCTTTTACTCTGATAGCATCCATTTTGAAACCACATCAGAGGAGAGGACATAATTAAGAACAGTTATATGCCAAATAGCAGCAGTAGTAGTAGTTGTTGTGGTTTGGACTCAACATGGCTTACAAAAGTTAAATGGATGTTTGTTTGTGTGTGTGTGTGTTGTTACCAAAAGTGCATTTTTCTGAATTTTGGTGTGTGTATGAATTCCACATTGCCCCAGATGCACTCTGCAGTGAACTTCAGGTGCCTCCATGGCATGGCAAAGAGGTCAGGTCCAAGTCACCTGGAAGACTGGAAGATCCCCAACCTCCATAGTCAGGCAGATAGTGTGGGAGTTGCAAATGGACCATCATCACCTCCATAATCAGAAGGATGGGCAATAATGGCCCAGGATGTCTCACCTAATGGACAAACTAACAACTAAATCCTCTCTCATTTTCCCTTGAATATTGCCAGACTGGATTACCTCACCCAGGCGATCTAACACCTTCGTCTAAGAACAATTTAAAGCCTTAGTCAAACCAACTAAAGCTTAGCCAAACAATCAACCCCCTTTGTCTAAGCTTTAGCCAAGCATTCAAGCACCTTGCCAGAGGCTAGTTTGAATCATTAAAACCCCCTGGATTTCTCCCCTCAATGTCGCTAGTCTGAGTTCAGGGGGACCCTGCATCACTCTGTTCTCTGATCTGGTTACTGGCATCTCTTTTCAACCCACATTCTCAGAACGGTAGTGTCTCACACCACTTCACCCAACTGGATCCTACAGTAAGTATTGCTGTAGTGTGGCCTCGGCTTTTATTCCAGCCTAACCCCTGATTTTCCAAGCCCTGCATGTGTGTGTGTGTGTGTGTGTGTGTGTGTGTATTGTTGTATGATTTTCCACTTTTCAATAAATGATACTTTAATTTGAGGATACTGCCTCTGCATCAATTCTTAAGATTCCCCCATCTCTTGGTATACACATGGGAGACAGTCTCACAGGGTCCTTGTAGCCAACCCCCTCTCGATTTGAGCTAAATAAAATTCCCCTTCATAGACTTTGCGTTACAGGGTCTTCAAGTTGCCCATGGACCTTTGGTGACTTATCACCATACACATCATTTGAGACAGTTGTTGTTTGCCTTCAAGTGATTTCTGATTTATGGCAACCTTATGGTGAACTTATCCTAGAGGTTTCATGAGAAGATTTGTTCAGAGAGGGTTTGTCTTTGCCTTCCTCTGAGGTTGAGAGGGTATGACTTGCTCGAGGTCATCCAGTAATTTTCCATGCCTGAGTTGAACACTGGTCTCTGGAGTCATAGTCCAAAGCCACACCATGTAAAGTACTACATCATGCTGGCTCATAGGGACAGTTCCTCTTCCAAAAACTCAGTACAGACCACAACTTTTGATGTGCTTGTGTCCCTTGGGCCTTTGTTTGTTTGTTTGTATCTTTTTAATCTTGGGCTTTTAAAAAATAAATAAATAAATAAATAGAAGGTAGGAATGAAAAGTTGCTACAGGTGCAAAACGTAAAAAAATTAGCCCAAGACAACCAAAAAATCATTTGGATATTGATCCTCAGTCCTTAGAGAACTATAGCAAGAAATGCCACAACCTGTCAATCTATTTACTTTGTCTGATAGAGCCCTAACCAGAATTCTGAATGAAGGGATAATACCAGCAGAAGTGAAAGAGAAGGTCTGTGCTTAGTTTGGAGAGTTCTGTGAATTTCTCTTAAAGATTGCTTCATTTATTAGGTTTGAGATGACATGGTGGAAGGCCACAGGCAAAGCTACAGAGCCAGAGAAAAATGATAGCATTATCCTCTTGATAAGAATCATGTCTCCCTCCCATGAAATTTCCTTCAATCCTCAAATTCCTAGCACTGCAGTAATGTAAAATTTCTGTTGAGTATTTGGAAGTGCAAGTTAGGCAAGTATTTGAAAATGCAAGGGCCAGGTGAAGTTACCAAGGCTACATCTGCACTGCAGAAATAATCCATAGACACCACTTTAGGTTCCATGGCTCAAGGCTATGGAATCCTGGGATTTATAGTTTGTTGTGGCACCAGACTGACAGAGAAGATTAAATGTCTCAGAAAACTACAATTGCCAGAATTCTATAGCACAGTTTAAATAGTTTCAGCCAGGATTATTTCTGCAGTGTGGATACAGCCTAAGACACTGTGAATACAGCACATGTAAGAGTTCAGTGTCTCTATCTGCTATGTTAGAAATTTGGGCAATGAAAGAAAATGTCATTGGTCCCCCTCCCTCCCCCAGCATTCTTATTTGAGTAAAGAATTGCCTTCTCCATAGCTGTGCCTCCACTTATGCTAAAAAATTTGTGAATGAATTCAAATATTACAAAATGTCACATTGGCCATAGTGACTGCCTTTTAAAGGAGACCAAACCTATGTGACCACTGCATCCATGGAACAACTTACCATTCCATATGAAAAGAGTACAACAGGACCAGAGAAAAGCAAAAAAAACTTTATGTGCAAACACATAAAAATATTTTAAAATTTTGAAAGCAATTTTATACACGCAATTTCAGTACATCTAGGTAAGAGAGGTAATTTACATATGAAATGGCTGTTGTTTTAGCATGTTAGCAAAGTGTTAAATGCTTTAATTATCTGGATTCTTTCTGCTTTCTTTGTGATTCTGATCTAAGGGAAGAAATGCCTTCCCATATACAAAGCTGAAGAGAAATTAGTTAATGTTAAAAAAAAACTGCATGTAAACAAAATAACAGACTGATGCTGCACAAAACAGTTTAGCACACACATTTCTTGCTCTGTTGTGTGACTGAATAATGTCCCCAAAAGAGGCACACTGTAGCTTTATGAGCATTAATATTATTCAAGTTTCTTTGTACGAATGACTTCACAAAACCAGAATGCTGCACATTGAATGGGATGGCTCTGTTTGCTGAACTGAATCGTACACACAGTTGGAGACTCCAACTCTGCTGATGTCCAAGAATGCTATTTGCATGAAAAGAAGCAGAATCTTATGTGACAAAAAGAAACAGCACTTCCACATTTATCAGAGATTTCTTTCCCCTCTGGAGAACCAATTTTCTAAAACTCCCTTAGCCATAAAAGGGCAAAGCCCACACAGTTGTCAGGGTCATCTGCACGGCAAGAAATGACAAGGAGAATTCTAAAGATATCTCAGAAATGAGTTTGCCTATAAGAACATATAGCACATATGCTAAATTCCATTCTGAAGGACAGGTGATGGCATTCCAACTGCACAATAACTGTGCAGCCTTTGGCAGTTGGTGGTTGGAAAGCAAAGTATAATGTCAGATTTAATAGGATGCAAACTGTAATGATGCATTGAGATTTTTCTTGAATTGAATTGGACAAGTATGCTGTGGTTTTTTGTTTTGGTTTTTGTAAAAAATGTATTCAGTTGTTTGGCTTATTGTTTTAAATGCTCTTTCAGAGTATGAATTTATATAATATATCAAACGGGTGGAATATTGGAAGGGAGCAGAGTGGAGTAAAAATAATTTATGTCAAAATGGATCTTTAGCATTCAGGATGACAACATCTGTCAGTTTTGATTTTCCCCACATTTCAGTTTTTTAAACTTAAAGATCTTTAAATACTCAGTTGTGGATTTTGGTAAATCCTTCAAAAACAAATTGAAAAGCGTCCCCCCCACTTGAGCAAATGAAATAAGCACAGCTGATCCCAATATGGAGAAATGTATGGAGTATGTCCCATATGGCTATTAAAAATTAGGAGTCTGTTAGAAAAAAGAAGCAGCAAACCTAATTCAGCACTCATACAATTGGTTATGTACCTGTTTGATTCTTGGACTCAAACCCAGACTTTTAACAGTTAACAACTCTAAGGCCTGGCCCTTAATAGATGATTGGTTCTTATTTCTGCTACATGCATTTTTAAAAGAATCTCATGTTCTTTCAGTCCTGAATAAAGAAATGTGCAGGTTTGGGCAAATTCTTATCTTCTTAACACATCCTGGGGCTGTGAGCCCCGTGTGGCAAACACAGAAACTTATGGTCTTATGGTGGTACAATGCTCAGGTTACATAATATTGGAAAATCAGCCAAACTGGGGGTATTCCCAATTTTATAGGGATCTTACCCACCAGCTCTGTATATTCCCATTGGCTCTTGTCATTAGCATGAATCACAGAATCACAACATTGGAAGAGACCACAAAGGCCACCCAGTCCAACCCCTTGCCATGGAGGAATACACAATCAAAGCACCCTTGACAAATGGCTATCCAGCCTCTGTTTAAAAACTTCCATATCAATATTACATCTCTTCAAATATTTCAACATGCCTTTCATGTCACCCGTTAACATTCTCTTCTCCAGGTTAAACACTAAGCTGCTCCTCATAGGGCTTGGTTTCCTAACCCATGGATACCAGGTGCACTACTATTAAGGGGAATGACAACAGAATTGGTGCAGAGTGTCCTGTTAAAATGTCCTTAGTTATTGTTGTGTTTTGATAGTTCAGTAATCTTATAGTAAACTAAAGCATAATTACTCATAATTAGCTCTCAAGTTATTTATTTTTGTTTATACTTTTTGCAGAAGAAAAATATAAAAGAATGAACTGAAATGCCAAAGTTAAACTAAAAGACATTTTCAGAGTCACCTATTAACACTAAAATAAATGTATCTGGGAAGCTCATCTGTGGATGGTTCCAAATCCTGATTTTATAGGTGTCACTTCAGATAAATATGCAGGCCCATCATCAGTGAGATCTCCCACTATGTGATTATTTTACTGTCACAATAGGATCCTTGTGTTTTGGACCATGCAAACCAATTGACACATTTGCAGATTATAAGCCTGAGGCTGTGGAAGAAACACCCAGGCCATTTGGATGAGAGCACTGGTGGAATATGTATGCCCACTGAAATGACACATGTAATTCTTTCTTTATCCGACTGCTTTTCAAGACGGTGAATCTTCAAAGAGCACTGTTCAAATTGGATCCTAGAATGCATTTGCAGGATTTCTCATGGGCTAGGATTGTGACTCCTGTCACCATTGCACCATTGCATGGGGAACATTGTTGCAGTTAACAACCTTTGCACGTGTGCTTACTGAGAGCTAGTTTGTATGTTTACAGATTTCCTGTTTGTTTGCTGTGCCACACTCACTCACTTCCTGCAACACTTTAACTTTTCTCCTCTCTCTTTCTCTCCTTCATAAGACTCTGTTTTTGATTATGCACAAATAATTTGTTAAATAACATTATTATTGTTATATATTTACAAAGAAAACTGCTAAATCCGGGGGAAGGACAATGTCATGTGTGTGGTCTTGGTCCTACTTGTTGTTCAGCATCTGCTTTGCCAATATCATTGCAATGCTTATGAGATCCAGTACTGTTCCAAACCAAGATATGAACTCTTCAGGATTGGATCTTTTAAACTAGAACCAACAGGTATTGCCATACTGCAGAATTAATGCAATTTGACACTGCTTTAACTGTCATTACTTCGATGTGGAGGATTTTCACTGGCACACCATGAAAATCTCATATTTCCCTCTATGAAACATAGGCTGCATTTAATAACTAACCTGGCTGATGTTTACACACATATACACAGCTTAATGAATAAACTTGGCTGGTTTCCTGTCCTGTTTACATCCTTTGAACTTTGAGCCTGACACAGGGAAATAGCATCTTCTGCCAGTTAATGAGGAATGAAGAGCATCGAGGACCCTGTAAACAAGTTGCTAATAAAAGGGAAGGGGAAA
>CM034706.1:48627666-48638074 GCA_020142125.1 Phrynosoma platyrhinos | reverse complement strand
GCTTAATGAATAAACTTGGCTGGTTTCCTGTCCTGTTTACATCCTTTGGCCTTTGAGCCTGACACAGGGAAATAGCATCTTCTGCCAGTTAATGAGTAATGAACAGCATCGAGGACCCTGTAAACAAGTTGCTAATAAAAGGGAAGGGGAAAAACACCCCTTCAAGCATTGTGCCCCCATTCTGTCTTGCGTGTCATTCCTGCAAGGAATCCCAACACTTCACCCTATGCAATCCTGAGATTTATAATTTCTGGTGTCAAGGCTACATGTTTCACAAAACTACATATCCCAGAATTCCATAACATCGAGCTATGGCAGTTAAAGTGATGTCAAACTGCATTAATTCTGCAGTGTATATGCAGCTGACAACTGGCTGTTTTTCCATTGGAATCAGGATCAGTGACAGAGAGAGGGTGGAAGGACCATGAGAAAGAGCTGCAGTGAGGACTGGTTGACAACATCTCATCCATTTTTCTTCTACTGATGTTATGTTAGCTCCACATCTGCCTGCCACGATATGCACATCAGTATTCAACAAAAACTTAAAAATGCTATAGTTGCTATATGAGAACTATCTAAAAAAGTTAGAGTTAGGTACAGCTAAAGTAAATTAGCTACTTGTATTTTTGATCACTGGGATCCTCCAGATCGGGCAATATGTTAGGAGGTTGCAGTCATTGTTGCTATAGTTCTTGGGTTGTTTTATTTAAATATATAAATGGCATTATTGTTGTCTTGGACATTTTCTGTCAATTCCTGGTGCTGGTTGCAACATTTTAGTCTCACTTCTGAGTAGGTTTCTTTCAAATTTCAAGACACAGTGGAACAAAAAAATTATCTCTTTCATGCCTTTCTCTTATTTTTTTCCCTTAGAGTTGAAGTGTACCAGTGGATCAGTGAAATGGCATTTCTGTGCTATGACACTAATTTTAAACATTCAGAAAGGAGAAAACTTGCCCTTCAAATCATAAGAGCACTTCAGCATACCACGTTTTGGTTTTAAAAATCCTTCAGAAGTGCCCTCGAAGATATCACTATGAACAGCCCCCAAAAAGAGTGGAACAGGTGAGTACAGTAGCAACAACAACTGGCAAAACCCAATGAGCTATACTGAAAGAACTTGTGCTTCTTTAGATCAGTCTGGAAATGCTCACTGATTTAAATGTCTTTTAACGCTCTTTGGAGATGACTACATATCCTCAAGACTGGGTTAAGGTGCTTGTAATTCTTGATCTCCCATGCCTGGCAGACTTCCACAGGAGCAAAGCTCTTGTGGATCCCGTCCCTTTGAATGCTAACTCAATGCAGTAGTAGCAGTTAGTTTTACACCAGCCAGTGTAGAATCCCTTTCTTGCTACCTGTCCCCTGTTCTTTGCTAGCAGGGTGCATGTACCTCATTCAAACAGTTGCCAAGCAGGATTTTCCTTCCTACTATTGAAAAGTAGAATTCCTAAAGGCACAGAGCATAGCAGCATGTGTATATCTTAGTATGGAAACAGGGGACATTAATGTTGTAATGTTCTTATGCTTTTGAACTGAATCCATGTAATTGCAGACTGCAAAGTGAAGAACTCTCTCCTGCAGAGACTCCATTTTGTGCCACTCTGTTAGTAGGTAATCTATTGGGTTTAGCAGCATTGTATGACTGCTGAGAGGGGAAAAAAAGGTATGAACAGTCCTCTGGTGTTAGAAGAGCATTGTTGGACATAGCAGGTAGCTGTTAGGTTTGTCTTTCTCACCTGTGCAAGAAGGGCACTCACTGAACTTGGTTGAAAAGCAGCAGCAAACTTGAGATGCTTTTCATTGAGAGTGGCCATTTTGGATTTCAGCAACATGGCTGGGTTTCATAAAAGGCCAAAACAAATTGTTTTGATTATAATGATGAGGTAAAGGTCTGGATACCAAAATT
The DNA here is from genome assembly GCA_020142125.1 of Phrynosoma platyrhinos. Taxonomy (NCBI): domain Eukaryota; kingdom Metazoa; phylum Chordata; class Lepidosauria; order Squamata; family Phrynosomatidae; genus Phrynosoma; species Phrynosoma platyrhinos. The sequence goes on along the minus strand of CM034706.1, from coordinate 48,636,165 downwards.
TATGGGGAATGACTTAAGGAGTTGAGTTTGCTTAGCTTGGAGAACAGAAGACTGAAAGGTGACACAATTTTAAATATATGTAGGGATGTCATACAGGTGGAGTGAACTTGTTTTCTGTTGCTCCAGAGAATAGAATGAGAACCAGTGGATTGAAATTACAAGAAAAAAGATTCTTGCTAAACATGAAGAAGAACTTTTTTTTTAACTGCAAGAATCATTTAACAGTGGAAAAGACTACCTTGGAAGGTGGTGGACTCTCTTTCTTTGCAAGTCTTAAACAGAAGTTGAATGGGAACTTTTTAGGAGTGGTTTAGTTGTGGCAGGTGGTTGGATTAGATGGCCTTGCAGGGCAGGTGGTTGGATTAGATGGCCTTGCAGGGGCCATCTATAGGAGGGTGTGGGGGTGATACTCTAAAGGGGGTGACACCACTGCTCCCTGAACATCTGCCTTTTGGCAGAAGCAGGTTGTGGAATTTGCCTGCATCCCTTTAAAATGTTGAAGAGACGGTGTGAATGGGGCAAGGTTCAGTGGAAGGAGAAAGAAGAAGCCCCATGTTTTTTTTTAATAAAATTATTATTTTTAATTTAAAAAAATGTTTTTCTTTTTCTTTTTTCTTAAAAAACATCAACTGTTACCAAATTTTCACTTTAACCATATGAAACTTTGCAAATGTAAAATTATACCTTTAAATTACAGTATCATACAGTATCATATAATGTATATGATACTGTAATTTAAAGGTATAATTTTACATTTGCTAGTTATTTATGTCACAACTATTACCATTACCTTCAGAGATATTTGGGAACTATAATTTATGTGTAACATTACTAAGAATTCTGTATGGTGTGGTATGGGAGGAGGTCAATGGGGGATGACACCATGAGTTACTGCACTGGGTGACACCAACTCTACTGGGCCCTTGCAGTCACTTCCAGACCTAGGATCATATAACTCTGAAGAGCAGTGTCTGTTATAGAATGGGCAAAGGTTGAGTCTAATTTAGCACAGACTAAAAATCCAACCACCTGCCATGAAGGAATACACAACTAAACCACTCCTAAAAATCAGAAGTCTCATCAGTAGGAGGAAGCCAGAGTAAGACGAGCTGTGCTGGCATGAGAGATCTAGTTTCCTTATTGTTTAGAAGCTACTCTCACACTGCCCAACAGGATTGCTGCAGTGGAATGAAATAACCACTACACTATTATGTGGCACTTTCATTTGGCAGTTTCATTTTTCATTTTGCAGCAGGTTATTGTTTGGCACTTTCAGTCATATTGCAAACATTTGTTGTTGTTGGTTGTTGTTGTTGTGAGCCTTCCAGTTGTCTCCAACTTATGGCCACCCTAAGGTTAAAGGATTTTCAGAATCTGAGAGTGTATCACTCACCCAGGGTCACCCAGTGGGTTTCCATGACTGAGCAGAAAACTGTGCCCAAAGCCATAGTCCAGTGTTCAAATTACTGCACACAGTGGTTAATAGAGTGCTCCAAATAATAAATTCATGGGGCCACCATAAATTGACAAGTGACTTGAAAGTACACATACACACACTCTAAAAGAAATGGATGTGCTATAACATTTGATTGTCCTAATGCATAGCCTATCTTCTGGACAGTAAGCCATTGTCAGGATAAAATATAAAAACACAAAATGGTTTCCAGTTGGAAAGGAACTCAGACAAGACTGCATTCTATTACCCTATCCATTTAAATCTATACAGCAAAAATATCATACAGAAAGCAGAATTAGACCTGGAGGAAGGAGGTGTGAAAATTGGGGGAAGGAATATGAAGAATTTGATATGCCATGGGCCGCCCTGAGAAGCAGAGGATTGGGGCCGAGGCTGTCCCACACCTCGGCCCCATCCACTCTTTTTTTGGGCCCTGGAAGGAGCACTAAAATAGTGCTCCTTCCTCAAGGCACAGAAAGGGCACTGGAAGAGGCAGCACGCACCTCTTTGGCATCTATTCAGTCACAGCGTGTTCGGACACTGCAACGAAAGGACGTCATCAGAGCACTTGCCATGTGGTGGGCGCTCCAATGACGACCTTGGGAAAGGGTTGGGGCATCCGGCGTCTGGCTGTCCCTCCCCTTCCCTGCCTCCAAGACGACGCAAGGTGCTGTCTGTAGAGGCCCTCAGTCAAGGAATCCATGATCTTGAGTTTTCAAGACATTAGCAGGACTGTTAATAACTGGGATTCTTCAAAGTCTCTCATTCATGAATAGGGTTGCCATAAGTCAAAGCCACTTTGATAACAACTGACAATAACAAGTGTCATTTGCCATTTACTGTTTGCCACTGTGTTTGTGACTCATGGATGCATCTGCCAGACCAACAAGTACACAGAAGCATACAGGCCTGATGGGAAAACCATTATTTTATCTATAGCAATAGCAAAAGCAAGTACATTTCTATGGGCCTAAGCAGACTGCCAGAAATAGTGCACTTTAAATTGAGGCACTGCCCTGGCTCAGTGCTAGGGAATCATGAGAATTGTATTTTTTTCTGCGACATTGAGCCTTCTCTGTTAGAGAACTCTGGTGACACAATAAATTACAGCTCCCATGATTCCCTAGCACTGAGCCAGGGCAGTGCCTCAATTTAATGTGCACTATTTCTGGCAGTCTGCTTAGGCCCTTTATCACTTATCAGTGCACTTAAGCTCTCCTTGAATGGTTTACAATGTGTAAGCTAATTGCCCCCAACAATCTGGATACTCATTTTAGCGACCTTGGAAGGATGCGAGGCTGAGTCGACCCAGAGCCCTCTGGCTGTTATTGAACTCACAACCTTGCAGTACACCCATTTAACCACTGTGCCACCAGGGGTCCTATTGCTGTGGCACCTGGCAAAGTAAGCTTCTAAGCTTATTGCACCAGTACCTGAAACATTAGACTATTGATAACGTGATAGTAACATTATGAGAACACATATTATCGCACTGCATTTACTATTGTACCGGTACCAGAGCTAAAAGTAGTTCCTCAGCCATCCCTCATTGGCCCATGCTCACTGTTGCAAAAACCCCTATGTCTGCATTGGAAAGAATGCTATCGAGAAGTTTAGGTAGCGAGCATTCATTGTTTTTTCTTGTAAACATGATGCAATTCAATCTACAAAAAAAATTTTTTTAATTGCCTGTGGCACCTTTCTTGCATCAACACTGGAAGAGTTGAGTTGAGTTTGTGGATGTTTTAGGACAGGAGGGGAACAGGTTGTCTTAGCCAATCAGAACAGGAGGCCAGAATGAGACCGGGTAGGATTATCGCACATACATCATCTGGAACCATCTTAAAACGTTCTTGCTGGCTGAGGACACATTTTTACAGTTCTTCTGCTGGAATGGGCTAGGGACTGTCAGAGCATGGAATGGGAACTTGATGAGGATCATATCGTGCGATAAAATATGTTCCGTTCCGTTGTCATCACGTACTCATTATGTTCCGAGGACACAATGCAATAAGCTTATTAGTCTGACACTTACCCAGGTGTGTAAGTTAGTTAACATTGTACAAAATCCAGATCCAAATGTTATAAATCTGAGAACATGCAAATGCATCTGAGGAAATAGACTTAGGTATACAAAAGCTCATGCTGCCAACTTCTTTCTTTCAGTTAGTCTCAGAGGTGCTACAAGATCTCTCTACATACTGATCTAACATGGCTATATCTTTGAAGGGTACATGTGGTATGTCCATGCTAGATATGACACACTCTTTTATTCCTCCACAGTCCAAAGCTAGTTATTACCTGATCCAGGACTTATAAATGCTTAGATAACTGTATTGTATGGGGGTACTTTAGTGAGGAATAAGATGGACAATAAGGATACGATTTAGTGAGGAATAAAATGAAGTTTCCTTTCCTAAACAGTTGTGAATGGTCCATGGCTGTAGAGGCCAAGATGGTAAGATATTGACTCTTTTCATATCAGCATAGATCACTAAAAAAACAATGAATGCTTAAATTATGCAGGGGAAGCCTGTGGTCAAAGGGAAAGGAGTGCCCCTCATCCCAAATTAGTGAATTGGGGTGTGTTTCCATGAAAACCACGAGGCACCAGTGGAACTAATCCCCTTAACATGCATAAAAAACAAAACAAAATGGGTATGACCCAGTGCAAAGACCATCATTCATGACCCAGTGCAAAGACCATCATTCAGAATCATGATGACACACTAAAGCATGCTCACTGACTTCCTCACCTCATCCACATCTCCAGTTTTACTTCATGTCTACATTTAGTCACACTCCCTATGAGTGCCCTCATCTACTGGCATTTGAACACTGCTGAGTCAGTTCTCTCTTCCCCTGATGCAATTTTTAGATGACACCATCAGTTTGTGATGTGTGGGAAGAGAAGACAGATGTCAGTCAAAGTATCCCACCAACTACCATGAAAAGGAATGGTCCCTTACAGACCTGCCAACAATCTGTGAATGGCATCTTCCCACAGCTCTAAGCATTTTTTTAAAAAATAAAAAAATCCTGTTCCCTTAAATATTAATGGGAAACTTTGGCTAACAAAGAGCATTCCCTCTGAGCCACCCGTGTCTGTTCCCTTTGTTTTCCCATTTCCATGCCAGACTGTGGACAGTATAAAAGAAGCAGTATTCTCTCATTCTCTTCTTTCTCCCTTCACTGCCTAACCAAGCTTTAGGAGAAGCCCAGCTAATTATTGAAGGTTATGATGCTTGATAGATCATGCAACGGTTGTTTCAGGTGCACATGTCAAAAGATCAGGTGTGACTGGTGGGAGGAAGACCAGCCACAGCTGCAGTTCAGAGAGACCAGATGGTTGCAAGGAATGGAGTTAGAAACCCAGGGAATTCTAATGATTAGAAGCTCTGAAAGAGTCTTGGGATGCAGGCAAGTGAAGCATCCTGGGAAGTTTAGTAATTAGCATCTATGAGGCAATTGTAGGACATTCTTGCATGCAATACTTCATCCAGTACAGAGACTAAAATGGACAAATAGACCAGAGCTCCGTGTTCTGAAAACTGAAACCCTCCTCCCAACAATTTCTGTTCCCAAAGTGTGTTTGTTAAATCTGTGCTGATGAAAGTTAAATCAAAGGATGATGCAGGGTGCTGTCTTTCGTTTACTCCATCTGTTCTGAGTAGTCCAATATTCCAAGAAACAATATGTTGCCTCCTGACTAGACAACTGGACTGAAAGAATGAAAATAAGATGGGTGACACCCATGCACAATAGACCACTATTAAGTTGGGGCATGTGTGTGATAAAAATGTTAGACTCAGCTTTTGGGTTGACCTCAGCTTCAGGTGCCAGGTTTTGCAAGACAATGCAAAGCATTAAGACCAAATTGGCATTCGGCCAAAGACTGAAAAAATGCTTTTTGAACTATGAATCTCAGAATCTCCCTTCCAGCTTGCTCCTATTGGGGGGGGGGGGGGGCAGAAAGAAAGGAAAGGGAAAGAGAGAGAGAGAGAGAGAGAGAGACTTTTCCAAGCTCTGCATAGTACAGTATAATATAATTATGCTGCACCTAAGAGATTCAGCCAAACTGGATTTTTCAGATACTTTTGGAAAAGTACCTGATGATATGAGGCTGTGATATTTTTGCTCTTTCTGTTCGTTGGAGGGCTGATAAGACTGCAGAACACAATGATGGAATAGCCATATAATTTCTTATTCCTGGAAATGCTTTTTTTAAAAAAGGCCTCACATGTGAAGTCCTGGTTTTGAATTCACTGGGCTATCTGTTATGCCTTTGCCACACACCTCATTTTTTAACCTGTTAATCTGGTTTTATCCACATAATGCAGCAAAAAGAACAATGATGCCAAGTATGCAGAGGGGTTTAGTACCCACTAGAGTACCATAGTACCTCACATTTGCCCAGACCACCATCAGAAACCACTGATTTATGGAGAGACACTTTCTGCTTCAACTTGACCCTATTGTGAAAGGCTCCCTCAGTTTCTCTTTGTGTTCATCCTAATTGTATAATGCCATCCATATAACTACAGTATGTGTTTTCTGTTGTTAATAATAATAATAATAATAATAATAATAATAATAATAATAATAATGTTTTTATTTATAGCCTGCCCCTTTGCACGGCAATTGGGGTGGGTTACAGCATTTAAAACAAACAAAGTTAAAACATTCCCTCATCCCACAATCCAACCCTCCCATCCCCTTAAAACAGAATTAAAACAGAATTAAAACAGAATTAAACTAAGAAAAGTTAAAAATACTGCAAAACAATAAATGATAAAACAATAAAACAGGAATCAGTGATATAAAAACAAGATGAAAACTCATCTCCCTAAGGACAGCTATTATTCTGGGAAGGCCTGCTAGAAAAGATCCGTCTTCACTGCCTTTTTAAAAGCAGCAAGGGTAGTAATAAGAAAGATCTCATCCGGCAGACCATTCCAAAGTCTGGGAGTGGTTGCAGATGGAATTGCCTGTTAAGTGTACCTTAAATGTATTTTTCTGTTAACTCATATCCTAAGCCTGGTGGAATATTTTGTTGTTGTTGATTTAATGTAATTGTGGAACTGAAAAAAATAAAAGTTAACAAAAAGAAAAAAGAGATGGCGAGGACTTCTTTTTGGTTCATTTTTTAAAATAAGACCTCTCAGATTTGCAAATATCTTCATAATTTGATGAGAAGAGCACCAGGTCCAAGGGAACGCACATGGGTGAGGAGAGTGAAATTAACAAATCTAGTCAAAAGTATTTGATCTTGGATGCTAAACTGGGTCAGATGAGGTTAGTACTTGAATGGAGGACCTTCAAGGAATTCCAGGTATTGTGGGCTACACTTTGGAAGAAGGCAGTGGCAAGCCACCTCTGGATATTTGTGCCCTAAGAAAACTCTATGAAATTCAAGGGTTGGCAGGTGACCTGAAGGCACATATGTATAGTGCCTTCAAGTCAACAAAACCCTACGAATGAGAGACTTCCAAATCAACCTGTCATCAACAGCCCTGCTTAGGTCTTGCAGACTCAGGGCCATGGCTTCATTGATTGAGTCTATCCACCTGCAATGGGTCTTCCTCTTTTCCTATTGCCTTCTACCTTACCGAGCACTCTTATTTTTGCTAGTGAGTCATATGCCTTCTCATGATATGTCCAAAGTACAACAGTCTCAATGTAATTATCTTGGCTTCTAGGGAGAGTTCAAGCTTGATTTATTTTAGGACCCATTTATTTGTTCTTTTGGCAATACAGGGTACCCACAGAACTCTTCTCCAGCAACACATTTCAAATGGGCTGATTCTCTTCCTCTTAGCTTTTTTCGCTCTCCAGCTTTCACAACCATATGTAGATCCTGACTTTGGAATTCAGTTATATATTTTTACACTTGAGGATCTTGTCTAGTTCCTTTATAGCTGCTCTTCCACTGGTCTTCTTATTTATTGACTGCAGTCTCCATTTTGATTAATAACTGAGCCAAATTATAGGATATTTTCACTATGTCAATGTCTTTATCATCTACTTTAAAGTTATGTACATCAGTTGTGGTCAGTATTATTTTCCTCTTAATATTCATCTGTAAACTGCCTTTGGACTTTGTTACTTGACTTTCTTCTGCAGTCATTCCAAGTCTTTTCTGTGTTCTGCCATTACAGTAGTATATTGTCATCTGCATATCTTAAATTGTTGATGTTCCTTCCTCCAGTTTTCACATCTCCTTTCTCAGAGTATTATCCAGCTTTGCATATGATACGCTCAGTATACAAGTTAAACAAATAAGATGATCACATGCAGCCTTGCCTGACCCCCTTGCCAATTGGAAACCATCCTTTTCCTCCATATTCTGTTCTAGAGGTGGCCTCTTGTCCCGAGTACAGGATATGCATTAGGATAATCAAATGTCATGGTACACCCATAATTTTAAGAGTGATGCATATTGTTTCATTATCTACAGAGTCAAAGACTCTGCCATAATGTATAAAGAACAGGCTGATTTTCTTCTAATTTTTTTTGATGCACTCTATTATCCAATGTACGTTTGCAAAATGATCCCTTGTGTCTCTTCCTCTTCTGAACCAAGCTTGAGCATCTGATATTTCCTGCTCCATTTATGGTAAAAGTCTTTATTGTGAAGCTTTTAGCATCACTTTGCTTGCATAGAAGATTAATGCAGTGGTCCTGTGGTTACTGCAATTTCTTGGGAACTGGAATGTATATTGACTGTTTCCAGTCTGGGAATAATTCTTTTGTTTTCTATATTTGTTGTCAGATTTTAGTTAGAATTTGAGTGGATTTTGTTCATATTGCTTGAAACAGCTTCACTAGTATGCTATCTATTCCTGGTAACTTATTTCTCCCAAATACTTTGAGTGCAACTTCCAATTCACTTTCTAAAACTGTTAATCTTCATATGGTTAGTCCTTGAATTAATCTCTCATACTTTCACTTCTTTTATATAGTTCTATGATGCATTGTTTCCATCATCTTTTTATTTCTTCTTGATCATACAGTGCGATACCCTGCTGGTTGTAGAGCTTCCC
>CM034706.1:48599697-48610946 GCA_020142125.1 Phrynosoma platyrhinos | reverse complement strand
TTTCAAGCTGTGGATGGTTGAATCCCTGGATGCAGAATCCATGGATAGGGAGGGCTGACTGTACATCTATCAGGCCTAAGATGTAGGGAATCAGGTGTATGGCACAGTCAGGAGGAGGGCAAATTACTCCTCCCACATATTCACATTCAGTTGGCCTTGACTATGAACATGCTTACAAGCACAATGTGTACTTAGAGATCCCCTCCATGTCTTCAAGGAAACTTGTTCCCAATTAAGTATGCATCAGGAAAATGACATGCAGCCTTTGTTGTTCATGGATGGCTCAACTATAGTAGCTGTTGCAATATTTTTATCTATCTGTGTACTTGATAATTTAGTGCTCTTCTGGTTGATATTTTCTGAGGGAATATTTATTTTACTTTATATAAAATATATTTTTTTAAAAATCTGCAGGTTTTCCATCCTTGCAGATTCTTCCAAGAGGAACTATCACCAAAAGCCCAGAACCAGCCAACAGAACTCAGAGTTATAAGTGGAGATGACTTCTAGTTAGAACATCTGGCTGCTCTAGGGATGAAAATCAGGTGTTATGGCCCAGCATGGGGGTGAAAATTGTTGTCCTCTTCCAAAGTGTGCCAACCCATTGCATGCAAACAACTTTCTTGGACATTTTTTAGTGGGTTGATCTTTGGCTTTTAATGTCCCTTCCCCTTGATTAAAATGAACGGCAGGCAGGACAAAATTAATAATGTCAACTCCAGGCATTTGATCCTGGGCCTCTGAAGGGCACAGAGGGGCACTAGATCCAGTGCATGCAAAGCCATCTTTATACTTATTCCTCCCTAGTCTCAATGTCTCTGTTTTCTAGGAATATCTCTGGCCATAGATTTATACCAATGGAGCTCTATGAGTGTAATCAGGGCCTCTGTGGTGACTCTGCCCCCTCTGTGAGTGGAATTCCTTGACCACCCTATCCTAGCTCCTGCCAAACATCAGGTGAGGAGAAAATCACTTTTCCTAATATCTTCTTTTGTTAGTAATTATACCATTACTATAAATGACAAGAGAGGCATAGTTCCTTTGTAATGTGCATTAGAATAGTTTTTTGGGTTTTTGTTTTTGTTTTGCTGAAAACAGCTCTACATTCCCCCCCCCCCCCCCCCCCCCCCCCCGGTGTACACTGGATGTATTGTGTGACAGATTAATCATTTTTATGTTGATCTAGTCTGGTGATGTCTATCCTCTTCTAGAATGTCAACATAAATATACCACTCATTAGATTCACACCAAACAACTCACTGCCAATCTGACAGCATTCTGATCTCTTCCCCATTCCTCTCCTGCCCCATTCCCCATCTTGGTTAAGTAGTCATGTCTGATTTCCTCTATTCACATTATGGCTACCCTTGTTGCTTTTGGGGTTGTATTTTGCTTCCTTCGTGTTGTTGTTTTTCAGCCAAAGCTGTCATTTATCATGAGAACAAGAGCAGCCATGTGTGGATTGTTCCCCCCCCCCCAAGAATTCCTTTTGGAACTGGCCCAGTGCTAATGAAGGCCCTTCCCAAGTGCTAAAGAGCTGTTGCCAGAATCAGTTATAGTGAAAACAATAGGGGAGTGGTGCACAGACAGCAGATCCAGTATGTGTGTGCGTGCAAGCGTGTGTGTGAGAGACTTACTGCCTCTGTGTGTAGAGAGGGAGGCCTAACCAAAAAAAAAAAATATTTTTTTTCTTTTTCTCTTAAAGGAGTAGGGGAGAAGTGGAACAAAAAGGCTCAATTCTTCAATTTCTTCATGCTGGAATAATGAGAGCTGGGGAGAAGTACCCAATGAAACTGTGTTGAGTTTTTATACTGGATAAAGAAGAGTCCAGCTGCCATCTTTGATTGGGAATGAGCTTTACTGCAGCAGTGGCACTTCGTTCTGAGAAAACATGCCTAGGTACTTGCTCCACATCCAATAATATAATTGCAAAAGGGAGGAGGAGGAGGGTATTGAATATATTTATGCCCTATTGATGTGTATGTTCCTTTTCCAACCTGTCTTGTTGGGATGCTATCCTCTTGTTGTTCTACGCACTTCATGTTTATATCAGCAATATATTTTTAATGAAGTAGATGATGAAGAGCCATATTAAGCTAAGAAGAATGTCATAAAGACAAATTGTTTAGATTCAGGACCCATTGAGTGTGACACTCTATATTTTTTGTCACAAATACTCACGTTTCTCTTTTGACACCTTAAAAATATTTTTCTTTCTCTGAATATTTAGATTTTTAAAAACAGTTGTATCTTGAATAGTACTCACTTTCTTTTGTTGTTTGTCTGTTAATTGTTGTTGTTCCCTGCCTTTAATCCATGATGAAAGGTAGGTAAATAATAATAATAATAATAATAATAATAATAATAATAATAATAATTTCTAGTTAACATATATGAGAACATTTCTGTGGTGTATAACACAAGGAGATATTGGCCAAATGGGTATTCTTATGAAGATGGATTACATCAAGGGAAGCCTTGGATGATATCATTAACTAAATAAGCATCTTTACAAGAATATTGGAGGAAGAGAGTAAGAGAGCCAATGTGGTGTAGTGGTTTGATTGTTGGACTGCTACTCGGCAGACCAGGGTTCAATTCTCTACTTGGCCATGAAAGCCATTAGTTGACTTTGGGTAAGACACCTGCTCTCATTCTCAAGGGGAATGCAATGGCAAACCTCCTCTGAACAACTCTTGCAAAGAAAACCTCACAATTAGGGTTGCTTTAGAGTCACCATAAGTCAGAAATGACTTGAAGGCACACAACAACAACAAACTTAAGTACATATGCTCAATTCATTTGAAATGTGGTGCTGGAGAAGAGTTCTGAGGATCTCATGGATAGCTAAAGGACAAACAAGTGGGTCCTAGAGCAGATCAAGCTGGAAACCTCCCTGGAAGCCAAGATTACCAAACTGAGACTGTCATACTTCGGACACATCATTGCGGTGCAGAGGGGTGGGAAAAATTATTATTATTATTATTATTATTATTATTATTATTATTATTATTATTATTATTATTATTATTATTTTATTATCATGAGAAGAGAGGACTCTTTGGAAAAAAGAATAATGCTGGGAAAGGTTGAAGGAAGTAGGAAGCGAGGAAGGCCACATTCTAGATGGATGGACTCTACTAAGGAGGTCACGGGTATGGGGCTACAGGAATTAAGCAGAGCAGTGGATGACAGAGGGTCTTGGAGATGTCTGATCCATAGGGTCGCCATGAGTTGAGATTGACTTGAGGGCAGTTAACAACAAAGATATACTCACTCCACTATTCTGAGTCCTGGTCCCTTTACACAATTTTGTCTTGTGAGTGCATGTATATGGGCGTATGTGTGTGGGGGAAACAGAGCAATAACTTCATTTTCCTGTTATTATTCATCCTGCAGGGGAAGCCTTTTTGTTTTTTATGAATCAAAACACCACGTTGTTTTTGTGTTGCTGGATACGTCTTCAGCTAGTCAGTTGAGTTTGTAGCTTTCAGTACCATCTACTGGTGACTTTTAGAATGGGCAATCACTCCCACTGTGGCTGCTGGAACATGTGCAGCTACAGCTTAAAACTTCTTTTCTTTCTCTGTACTGACTGGGTACAGCACTGAATAAAGAATACCTTTAAACACATGCAGGATGACACAATATTCCCACTGAGAAATGTTATTTGTTGTGCTTTGTACAGCATGGAAAATAACATCAGCATGGCTTCCAGATAAGTGGAACATCAACATCTCTCATAAAGAAATTAAACCATGGCATAAAGGATATGCTGTTGAATTTTTGGATAAGTACATTCACACCCACACCCACTTTGTTATTTGTGACCAAAGTGACATAGAGCCTTTGCAGATTGCTAGAAATAGTGCAAATTGAGTCCACTTTAACTGTCCTGGCTCAGTGCTAGGGAATCATGGGAACTGTATTTTTTTTTCTGAGACATTGAGTCTTCTCTGTCAGAGAGCTCTGGTGCCACAATAAACTACAGTTCCCATGATTCCCTAGTACTGAGTCAGGGCAGTTAAAGTGGACACAATTTGCACTATTTCTGGCAGTCTGCGAAGGCCCATAGACTTATGGTGACCTTAGGAATGAGAGACCTCCAAAAGCCTGCTCGGGTCTTGGAAAGTCAGCATCCTTGATTGAATCAATCTATCTGTAAGAACAGTCTCTCTCTTTTCTTAATGCCTTCCACTTTACCAATCATATTGTCTTTTCCAGTGAGTCATGTTGTCCCATATGTCCAAATTATGACAGCCTCAGTTTAGTCATCTTTGGGGTGGAACACATGAGCATAAAGAAGCAGCTTCCGGATGCTTTGGAGGTGTACCATTTATATGAAATTCTACCCATTTGCCACTTCTTCAGGTACATAGAGCAAAGTTTTGGTTATTATCTTCTGATTAAATATGGAATGTCTCAGACTACTCAATTAGCACAACTCATTACCATTTAAAAAAACAAATCAAGAACCCTTTATTTTACGCTGCTTCTAATTCCTGTTTAGTCACATTTTATCTTTGCTTTTTTAAAAAACATTGTAACCTATCCTGGATATTTTTTGTTAAAAGGCAGGTTTTGAAAAACAAAATCTATTAAATAAATAGATGTGGGATTAGAGCAGTGGCTCTCAAGCTTTTCTGTGCCCCATACCCCTAGAAAATGTTTGATTAATGTTTGCACCCCCTACAAAAATAATATCACATTTGAAGATGATGAAGTCTAATTTCTAACTGCTCCACTGGTGCAATAGATTCCTCCTCTCCCCTGCAGGCTGCATGTGTACCCCCAAATTCTCTCCAGAGGTTAATGAGATTAAACCTGCCCTGGACTTAATGTTGTAACAGCTCCTTTAAAGAACCTAGCCTCAAAATAGGTTTACCATTTTGATGTAAAGGGGTGATAGCCCCTTTAAAGTCTGGACTAAAATCACAAATTGAGTCACATACAATACTGTGGGTGAACAAACTGAACTTAAAAATAAACTTTTAAGTTAGTGCATAAAATACAAATCTGAGCAATTAGATTCTAATTTACCCTCTTTCAAAAATTAAAGAGCAAAGAGGAAGGAACTAAAATGGACTGACTTTGATATCTTCCACCCCATGTGGAGGTTCATTTGCTTGAGTATATAGCAGAAGACAAAAGAGCCAGGTCCAACATTCACTTATGCTGCGAGAAATCCTAATATGTAGATCAACACATGCAGTGGCCATTTTCTGTCTCGGACTGCCACACATGAACTTTTCTATGCAATCAGCTCCTCTGTTCATGAACAGTCATCCCTCAGTCCTAAAGGCAACCATTTTGGGTGATCCCAGATGGAGCATCTTAGTATGCAATTGCCAGAGGTGACTGGTGGCCTTCATGTCAGCAGGGTGGCAAGACCACTCTGGGTTTTAGTCCAGACTTTAAAGGGGCTATCACCCCTTTATACCAAAATGGTAAACCTATTTTGAGGCTAGGTTCTTTAAAGGAGCTGTTAAAACATTAAGTCCAGGGCAGGTTTAATCTCATTAACCCCTGGAGAGAATTTGGGGGTATACATGGAGCCTGCAGGGGAGAGGAGGAATCTATTGCACCAGTGGAGCTCATTTGTTTCATGAGCAAACAAAAACTGGATGCAACCCTAGAAAGTTCTACAATCTGTCTTGGTATGTGAGAGAGTGATAACAGATCAAGCAAGGATAGTTCAAAGTAGGGGAAAGTCATTATATGCCTTTGAAGCCATCTTCTTAATATCATTTAGGTGATTCTGAGCAAAGTTTTTACAAGCAAGTTCTCTTGAGTCTTTAAAGGTGTTTTAGATTATGTTTATGGCAAAAGATTTTCCAAAGCTGATATTCAGAATTATCCCGACACTCAAAAAACACCAAGACAGCTGGTGAAAAATTCACAAAAGGAAGATCTACCGTGTCCCTGACATGGAGCCAGCCAATTTTGTTGTGTAGTGGTAGCTTCAATTCTTCTTTATTAAACCCCAAACGATTTAATCAAAATGATGTTTACTCAACACATCCAGGAAGCAATACTTTCATTACCAGGTGCCAATCTTTCCCGTGAGTTGAAGAAAGGCCATTTATTTTAGAGACAGGGACTGAAAATTTGAAAAGGTCTCTCTGTGACAATGCCATTTATGTTACCATTAATGTGTTGCTAGTTAGGATACTTTTAAAAAATAATAAAAAGAATCTGAAAAGTAATTGTTATCTTTTGGTAGCTAAAACAAATGTTAAATTTAAAACAATTTATATTTGTTCATCAGAACAATGGTATGGTTGTTGATTAAATAGGTTGTTGCCTATTTAATCTATATTCATTTTATTTATGCTGAGTAAATGAATACTTTCCTGCCCAGTTCTGTGCTGTGTTTTGCAAAGGCAAGCTACTGGGCATCCCATTCTCTTGGTCCAGTGCTGCAACCCTGACCTATATTGAAATAGCAATAGGAGCTGCCATCTGCACTGCTGTACCAGCACTCTATCAAAGCACAATGGCATGAGCATAGAAGAAGTTTGGCAGAAGGGGGAATAGTTTACACATGGGTGTATTATGTGCATTGCTGTCGATTTTCACACATTCACATCAATGGTTAATTGACTTCACGTTCCTGCACAAATTCGTATCTGGTAAAAACCACAAAGCCTTTTCCTGCAGATTTTAAGGAGTTTTTAGTCCCCACCCACAAAAAGCCTGAATCATGTGTGGCTGGATTGCATTCTACTTAACTGGAATGAGGAGTATTTTAACAAAAATATATGATAACAAACATATAATGCCAATATTTTGCCATCTGCAACATTTTGCCATCCATTTTCTGGTCTTTTTTTTCCATTTTCTGGTCCATTTTCCATTTTGTTTTGCAGTCTTTAAAGCCCCAATAGCTCCTGGCGCATGGTGTGTGTAGGCATTAGCTAGGGATCTTGAGGCCATTCTGCCCCATTTTCAACCCCCCTCCCCCAGCCTTCAAGGGTCATACTGGCACATATGTACAAATCTTGATGTGACCAGTTATGACCTCCTGGGATCACAAAAATGCTATTGGGGCCTTAACAAGGTCTGCCTCCAATAGCATTTAACAGAGAATTGTAACCCAAGGGGACTTGGGAGCACAACTATCCAATTTTGGCTAAGACGAGGTTTCATGGATTGTACAAAGATCCCTTTGGGGCTGTTTGTTCCTACTCCTGTTCAAATGCATGCAGGTTTCTTTGAATTGATATTATTCACTGTTGTTGGCTTTAATTCATTCTTATATACTTTGTTGCTTTGTTCAGTTCAGACTTTCTGTTTGTATTTTAATTTGTAATTGTTTAAATTACTTTTAGTAATAATGTAAATACATTTTGTATTAAAATGGCTAAATGAGATACACCTGTGTGCCACTGTTTAAAAATGAGTTTTCAAAATTCTCAACACATCACCCTTGTAATCAATATAATAAATGGTGGTTTGACCAGTGCTATCCAATGAATTTTGTAGATTGGTCTAGTTCTGAGCCATGCCTCACTGGGGATTTGCGCACTATAGTTCCCAAGGAGATTTCCCACATTCTGTGAGATACAGATGTTTCCAAATTCCTCACTCATGTCAGAACAAACACCTGTTCTTCATTCAGAAGGTCCCAGTTTCAGCCTTTGGCACCTCTAGATAAGACTGACAAAGCCTGCTCGCTGCCTGAAGCCATAAAGAGCTGCTGTCACTCCAGGCAATACTGAGCTAGAGAGACCAATGGTGATGTAAGGCAGCTTTCTCTGTTCAGAGCACCAGGCAATACTTCTGCACAGGGGATGCCCATCAGTATTTCTTTTTGAAATGTATAATGGTAATCAATATCTTCCATGCCCAGGATCTCCTATTGTTTTGGAGAGGGGGCATTCTATTGGCTGTTTCCTGCCACCCACTGCATGAAAAGAACCCCTTGTTCTCTGTCACATGGAGCCATTTCAGATGTAATATTTATGCATATAAATGTTTCAAGAGAGCACTGATTTATCAGCCATCCCCTCCTCTTTCTCTCTCTTATTCAAAGATTTCAACAGAGCAACAGATGGCCTTTGCAGGCCTTTTGCTGTGACTGAAATGGTAGCACCCCTGAGAAGTGGATAAGGACTTTGTGACTAAAAATGAGTAACTCTTCCTCTCCAGCTTGTACCAATTGTGTTAAATAAATAAATAAATAAGCATGTGTGTGTCTGTGTTTTAAAAATAGAAACAAGCTTCTGAGTTTAAAATCCCACCCGTTTATTTCCTGTAATTTGCAATTTTTTTGGCTGTTCAGTGTGTCAACATATCCTTTACTGTTTCTAGTGAACAGTTTTTTGAGATTTTTTAAAAAACTGTTTTCAAAGGACAGACTTCTTTATCTTAGGTGCTTCATTTTGAGAAATGACCTTGCAATTCAAGGAAAAGTATGCATCCTTGCTACTTATTCAATGGAACTTAAATAGAATAGCCATCCTATACAGAAGACAGTTCTCTGTTTGAAATTCAGTGTCCTCTATTTAAAAAGCTGTCCCATCCAATACCAGTCTACAAAACCCCAGGAAAGCAGAAAGTTATCCTCAAAGATATCAGTCACTACTTAGCATCTAGACAGAAGAGGTATACAGGTCACTTGTTTCTGTTTTTGATTATACCACTTATTTCTAAATTTGCCATTACATATAAAATTGTATATTCTGATTTTATGCTAATTCATGCCCTCTTTGGTCCTCTATTTTAGTAATATAGTTTATTCTGGGGATGGGGAACATGTATGCAGCAACTTTACTGTGCTGAAAACCTGTTTCCTAGCTCTCAGTGGGACTTGATAGTGGGAGTCCCACTTGCTATATTTGGGAACTTCATAGTAGCAGTGCTGCCTGGATTGCAACCACTGGTATTTTTATGCTTCTACAGTCCTGGTTTGAGGCATCTGTTCAGAGCTGGCTTGGCAATTCAAGCACTCTACTGATTTACAAAATCAAGGAATATTGTGACATTCCACTGGTTCCATTGACTTGGAAATGTAGTGACTCTTGAGCAATGAAAAGGGGGTGCAACACTGAGGCAGCCTCCTCCTTCACCTGCCAGGTATTAAAGTACAAGGCTGATGTTATCGGATGTATTTCTTTCTGCTGTTCAAGTTGAGCAATGATTAAGGGCAGATGGAGGGGAGGAAGTCTTATTCTCCCTTTGGTCTTCTTTATCTTCTAGCCAGGCTGAGATACTACTATACCCACGCACAGAAACACAAATGAAATGCTGTTCAAGTTACTGAACTAAATTGGCCAAACCTTAGAAACAGCAACCTTAGAAGTTCACTGTCTCTTACGTGAAATTAGAATGCAAGGTGGAACTGGGAAAATGATGGCAGAGAGTGTAAATGGAATGGCTTAATTAAACTTTATTTCATTTTGATGCCCTTATGTAGGTGGCACATTGGATCTTGAAGTGCTCCAGATGTACTGGAATGACCTAATGAAGCCTGAATGGTACCAGCAAGATTTCTCATCTTACAGACAATGTTGATGGGAGAGTGTGGGCTCCTTAGACATAATTTATAAAAGGCTCTTAGAAGCAGTTTCCTTAGCTTTCTGCAGTGTTGGGGTAGAGTTCAAAATGCAGGTAATGGGACCAGTGTCCCTTTAAGAGTCCCTAAGGTTACTAATGGATATAGGTCACAGTGACAGTCTTAAATAAACCTTTCGTAATAAACAAATCATTTTGTGTTTTCATAAGATTACCATCAGTCTGAAGCTGCTTCTGTAGGACTAAGAATGTGTGAAGGAAATGACTATGATAGGTCATATTTATCATACTGCCATGTCCTAAGAAGGGGGGGGGGCTTTTAAGGTGGCCCACATTGTTTTCCAGATAAAAGGTACTGAGAATATACATTAATATGAATCCTGTGTTTTGCATTAAGTGTATCACTAGGTCAGAACTAGTCTGTATAAACTAATAGTTATATCAAGAGAGACCCTATCTTCCCTTCCCAATTAATGCAGACATTCTTAATCAAAAGCCTGTTCCCAGGATTGAGAAACTGAAAGAGGTACAAAAATGGCAGCAAAAATCCCATTCTGGTCTATAGGTAACACACATTCTTTTGTAAACAGAAAGCTGTGCACAGAAAGCTAGAGACAGCTAAGACCCATTGAAATCAGTTCATTGCTATCTCATTTAGTTTGTTGCTATTAGTTGATTAGCTAAATAAATTCTGTCAATGAACCTTAATATTTAAATAAGTTATTGTCCAAGCACTTACTATTTGCCAAAGTTTTGGAATAGCTCCAGCAAGCAGCAAGTTTTCATGGTAAATTTGCTGTTAAAATATAAATTTTTCAGTCATGAGGAGCACTTTTATTTTAATTTTTTAAAAACCATATCGCTAGTATTTTCATGAGATTCTATACACTGTTATGGTGTTATTCCTGTTTTTCTTCAGTAGGAGATGACTCTGCTCCCTTCCCCCACATACACATTCCCTGTGTGAAATGAGGTGTTGGAGGACACAGATAATGGGAAAAAATGGCCTGTGAGTATGTCTCTATGTGTATATGTGTGTGAGAGAGATCTCACGCCAAGGAATACAACAGGGATACCAAACACAATAGTAGGTTATAGTCATGTTACTAATGTGTTATAGAGAGTTTTAGAAAATGATAAAAATGTTGTAAGGAGTTAAGTGCATGGAGGGGGACAGAAAGATAGTGTATGAAGTTTGCAGTGCATCTGGAAGCACATCTGGAGGCAACAAAGGGAGGGATGAGAGGGGGTCAAACACATCCACATCCAATGTCACAACCAATATCAGAACCAAGATGCCCACAAATGCAATGTCACTTCTTTTTATTGAAACTTCTGCAAAAAGGCAGGGGAAACTGTAAAATCAGGAAGTGAGATTAAATGTTGCAGCACCATCATACATCACCATTTAGGATGAATAACTATTTAAGACTATACCAATTGGAGTGAGTCCAGTGGAACTCAGTGAGACTTACCTCTGAGGATGCCCATGTAGGACTACACTGTAAGTAGAATGTATATTCTCCATATCAGGGATCATATCTTAATTTTACCCACACTAGATGATTCCCTTTCAAACAAGATTATGTAGCGTCACCTTTTAACTTAATACTCTGTACTAAAACAGGGTATCTGTTGAATAAGTTAGTATCTTCACTTTTGCAAGAACAAGAAAAAAGCATTGGAGATCTGTTTTCATAGAATCATAGAATCATAGAATCATAGAATCATAG
>CM034706.1:48580610-48599597 GCA_020142125.1 Phrynosoma platyrhinos | reverse complement strand
TAGGTTATGTCTTAGGTTATGACATTTAAATGATGGATTCATTAACTCCTTTTGAACTTGGCCATTTTTATAATGTACCATGATCTTTGGTAATTTTCATCATCTGGTTCTTCACAGGTAAAAACAGCAGAGCTTGAAGCCCTTATTTTTGAAATAATTACTGGAGGTATACTGTAGAATTGTTGTGAAACATTTCTCCTCATTGCTGGTAAAAAATTTTATTAATGAATCTGAGAGTCCTGTATGTAGCCCCATCTTATTAGCTAAATAAATTCTATCTATGAACCTCAGTACTTAAATAAGTTAAAGTATTGTCCAAGCACTTACTATTTCCCAATGTTTTGGAATTGTTCCAGCAAGTAGCAAATCTGCATGGTAAATTTGCTGTTACAATATATGTGTTTCACTCATGAGAAGAAAGACATGGCTCTATGATTTTCCTCTCCATATAATGATTTGCCAATGACTGTAAAATACAAGGTGACTTCTTTAGCATTAAGGACATTGGGTATTGATTAGACAAATCAGGTTGGCAAGGCCATGTGGATATATGGATATGTAGGCCAAGAGTACTGTCAAGAAAGAGCAGGGAGAAGAGAAAATGGCAATGGTGTAATGTTCTCCTTCCCACAGTTCATAAATAATAATAATCATCATAATAAAAAATGCTGCCAGGAGTTTAAGCATCCCAATAATGTGAATTGATTATTAACATTTCACTTCAAAGCTAGATTAATTAATGCTGAATTGTATGGCAGTTCTTATAGCAGTACTGTACGTATAGTATCCAAATTAATCTAAATGAATTCATTACAAGAATGATAATTACAATGAATGTTTAATGAATTAGTAATGACAGAGCATTTAGCATGTGTGTGTGTGTGTGTATACATACACATGCATATATTCAATTTGGTGACTGTTTACAATTGTCTCGTTATGCTCTAACACAACACATGGTGGGTTCTTCTGGGTAAATCTGCTGAATTTCTAAAGCTGGTTACTTTATCCCATTGATTGTTCTTACTCATGTGGAGGACTTTGGTCTACAAAATGCTCACAGTATCTGCCAGTTTGGTACATTAAGTTATATTTTTAACATTAGAGAATGCAATTTTTAAATTCTTTTAATACAGTTTTGGATACAGCAGCACTTTGGGCTTTGCTGTTAACTGTCCTTGAGTTGGCTTTGGCTCATTGTGACTCCATGGATGAGATATTTCCAAGATTCCCTGTCCTCAGCCTCTCTGCTCAGGTTCTGCAGGACCAGGCCTGTGTCTTCTCTGATTTAGCCATCTGGCATGTGGGCTCCCTCTCTTTCTACTGCCTTCAACCTTTGCTAGCATTGTTGCATTTTTTTAATGATTAATTTTTCCTCATGATGTGACCAAAGTATGACAGCCTCAGTTTAGTCATTCTGGCTTCCAGGGAGAGTTTGAGCTTTGTAAAACTCTTGGACATTCCTTGTCTTTGAATTCTACCAACAGACAGATGGTCTATTCTTAATTTCAATAAAGCAAACCCATAGAAAACTCCAGTCTTTTCCAAGTTAGAAGTGTATAATACAGTGTAGGATCCAGTAGCCATTCTTTTCATTAGCATTGTGCTGGAAGGCTCCTATTAGCAAGCTTGGTTCTGTTCTCATAGGAAGACTTGGCTATGAAATGAGACAGGGAGCACCACGTCATCAAGTAACACGTAACAATAGAGTAGGGCTAGTTTGGGCAATGGTGATTTGCCATTGCCTGAAACAATCAAGAAATGCCATCCAGAAGCAAACTGTAGAAATACTGTATTTCTTTATTTGTTTATTGGCCTTTCTTTAAGTATGGCTTTTAGAATGGCTTACAAAAGCAAAACAACAGTAAAAATAATGAAATAAAACATTATTAGAACATTATGATTTTCCACAGTGCTGAAATAAAATAAAACAACAGAAACACTAAAAGTCTTGTGGATTTTTAAAAACCTAGCATTGAAGTGCCAGAAATTAACTAGGCTGCCTTTGTAAGTGAATTCAGTTTCAGAAGATGAGATGCTGCAAGAGAAAAGAAGCCACAGCTTAGAAAGTTACTTCTTAAAAGTATTTTATTATGCAAAAATTGCTAGTCCTATATATACATTACCTTAAACATTAGAATCATAGAATCATTGAATTGGAAGAGAGAACAAGAGAACCCCCTGCCATGCAGGAATACACAATAAAGTACTCCAATGGCCATCCAACCTCTGTTTAAAAAAAACCCAAAGAAGGAGATTCCACCACTCTCCAAGGCAATGTTTTCCACTAGTGAACAGCCCTTACTGTCAGGAAGTTCTTTCTAATGTTTAGGAGGAATCTCTTTTATGATTGTTGCAGAGAAAAGCAACCCATGGTGGTGGAAATGATTGGGACAGCTCATTGGGACACACATGTGAACAGCCATCTAGCATCAGAATAGAGGACCTTTTTCCCAGGGGATTGGGGCAGCTTCGGGCCAGGATACTCCAGGCTTCCCCCAGAGTATCATGGCCCGTGCAGACAGGACTTAGGTCTATCAGTTGTTTCCACTTTTTAACAGGGCATGCCTACCTAGCTTAAAACAAATGAGACACCTTTTCTTTCATATGATCAAGGGGAGTATATTGTCCATCTGCAGGGAATCATCTTCCTCTTCTTTGCAATCTGAAGGGTGAGTTTCTGATGATACTCAGCTCTATTTCTCACTGCCACCTGGGGGTGTGGAGAGTCACCTGGGGCTGTGCAGGTGCTGGACCAGTGCCTGGAAGTTTAATGGGCTGGATGAAGGCCAGTAAACTGAAATTGAATCTTAATAAAATGGTGTCTTTTTAGATTGGTAGTTCTCAGGTCTGGGAATTGAATAAACCCCTTGCCCTGGATGAGATTGCACTCTCCCTGAAGGAGCAGGTACATAGCTTGAAAGTACTTCTAAATCTATCCTTGTCACCAAGTGGACTCTATGGCGTGGAGTGTTTGGCTCAGACTGGTGCATGATCTACAGCCTTTCTCGGCCAGAGATACCCTAGCAACAAGTAACCTCCTGGTTAGACTATTGTAATATGCTCTATGTGAAGTAGACCAGAAAATGCAGCAGCTTGACTGCTGAACAGAGTACCATATAGACACCATATTGTGCCAGTCTTAAAAGAATTGCACTGATTGCCAGTATGTTTCCAGTCTGAATTCAAGTTTCTTGTTATGACATTTAAAGCTCTAAATGGCATTGGACTTTTGATACTTGAGGGAATGCCTCTCCTCATATGTGCCTCCTTGAGGATGAAGATCTGCTGGGTGCCCTCCCCCATGTCAAAACAGTGAGATCAATACACTGTATTGAGCCATGGGAGAGGGCCTTCTCAGCTGTGGCACCCCAATTGTGGAAAGCCCTCCTCTTGGAGTCCTGATTAGCACCAATACTCATGTCATTTAGGTGTCAAGTTAAACTTGGGTGTTCATCAAAGCCTTTGGGCCTCAACAACACATCCCTAATATGGTGCACATACTTTTTGAAAAAAATCTTTTAAACCTGTTATTAACTTATTACTGCAGTTTGATTTGTTTTTACATTTTTAAATTATGTTATTGTTTTAAACTGTGGAACTTGTTTTAATGCTGTTTGTAAGCTTCACTGAGATCTTTGATATGGGTGTGTATGTTAATAAATATTTAAATAAATAAATAAATACAGTAAGTCTAGGTAGGGGATCACCTTTGGTTATTACAGAGATAGCAGGGGACTTCCAACTTCTCCAATAACTAAAAAATGCCATATTCATATAGTACAGTGGACTGACATCTGTATGTACCACTAACAGAATGCCAGCCTATCTTTGCCCATGTAGTACAGTCCTAGTTAATGTTACTATCTTATTATGGCAGAAACTAATGGTGGTCAATATTTCCTTCCCATACAAACCCACATCACCTTCGAAATCTGCTCCAGGGGCAGGTTTTCTGGTAATATGGAGGCTGGGGATGGGGAAGCATCATGATAGTAGACATCCACTAGTGTTATATGCACGCGCACACACGCACACGCACATACACGCACACACACACATCACTTATATTAATACCTTTCTGGTATGCTGAGTTTGTCTCCACTTCTGAAGCATACTGTCAGCTGTGCCAACTTGTCTGGTAGGATCAGCCTTGCTTGAGTTCCAGATCCTAGAACTTTACTGTGTGTAACAAATGTGAAACTTTCCAGTGCTTTACTATTTGGAGAGTGAAATGTTGAACAGCAATAAAAATGAATAGATTTATGGTATCTAAATATGAAAATGAGCTTTCAGTGTTGTCAGAAAACACAAACACATATATGTTGAATGTTCACAAATTCATGAGTGAGGCTTGTCACTAGACCCTTTGGAAACAGCCTGTTCATTCCCATACTATGAACCCCTTGTGCGGAAACAAATGTGCCTATTTTTCTTTGTCCAAATTTTGAGGGTATGTAATACCACTCCATTCATTCTCCTTCTCCCTCCTCACAGAGTTTTCTTTGTGTTTTCTTATGTATCTGTATTTCTAGTGTTTAGCTTAACACTTCCTTATTCCCACTGATTGGGAATCAGGCTATGTAGCTGCCTGGGAAGCTCCGTCAAAATGTTCCGGGGAATTGAGCGAGGCCTATGGAGACAGCTTAGCCATATATTGGGAGGCTTCCTCCTTTTTACCAGCTGAAGTGAACAGAGTCCTTTGAAAGCTGAGGGGGTATATGGAAAGATAAACACTGATTCTTCTATTTTCAGCTGTTAGCAAATAAATGGCATAGCTAATGATTATTTATAGAAAACTCATGCATATGGAAATGAATTTCAAGCCCACATTTCTGAAAGACCAATTTGCTTCCCAAAGCAACATTAAAGTGAGTGTTTAAATTTCAGGAGGACATAAATAATGATTAGTAGCCGTATCCTAAGTGGATATAATTTCTGTTGTTCCAGTTTGCACTACTGTCAGAATCCAGCTGTTGGAGAAAGATAGTGTGCGGTTTTGGCACTCCACACTCCATTCTTTTCTCTCTTAGGCTAAAGTGAAGACGAAGTAATCCTGCCCCAGGTCTGCTAAGCCACCCCAAATTTACAAGGGTGTGACAGAGAGCAGAATTTAGCCATCTGTCTCTTCTTTCTGTCAGGAAACCAACTTGCACCAATTGAAATCAAATCTTTTGTCTTCCAGTCTATTGCTGTGGCCTGCCGTTAATCTTGCTCCAGCCTCCCTATTGGGTGCTGCCCAAAGCATGCATTTCCCCCTCCCCCTCTCAGTCTTCCCCTTCCCCCATTGCATGCTCCTGGCTGCAACCTCCTCCATCCCCATCCCACCCCCACCTTTCTCTCCTCTCCATTTCTCCCGGCCTGTAAAAGCATGTCTCACTCGGCGGATTGCTCCTTCATTTTATATTCATTAAAGCAGTTTTAAAAGTGCACCCGTTTCTGTGAAACATTTTGCTGTGCATTTCTATCAGGACTTGATATCTCATTTGTTCAAAGTGCCACCGTTGCATTGTCTGGAACATTTAACCTTGTCTTAACAAAGGCTTTGCCTGCTATCCTGGATCCAGTTAGGCTTCTCCAGTCTGATTGAAGCAAGCTAATTGCATGTGTTGAACTGCAGCCTTTTTATTTCTGGACAGGGCAGTTTTCTAGTAGAACACTAGTGTTTGGATTCGTGCTAGGGATGGAAAGAATATTTAAAAATACATTTTTTTAAAAAAGGTCAAATAATGCTTTTCTTACATGCCAGGGAACCCTGATGAAGATAAAGCTAGGTGGATGGGAATCTCTGCAGTTCAAGCCTTATTCTGCATGAAAAATATGAGGGGGTTTGTAAAGTTTTAATTATCACCTTTAAAAAAAATTGACAGAAAGTTTGTTTTGATTTATGACAATTATTGCTTGGCTTTTAAAACCAGCTTACCTCTATCTGTTTTAATCTTAATTCAGTCAATATCCTGATTTTATCAAAAAAATTTGCTGCTGAATTTGCCTCCTGAATACAGGAGCTTCCAGGAGCGCTCCTCACAACTCTTTTTGGATCTAGGAGTTTTCTGGCTGAAGAAAATGGCCCTGAGGAGCAGCTGTGGAAGTGGGGATGGACCCAGGCTGTATTCGGGCAGTAAATTCAGTGGCAAAAAAGTCTGATAAAATTAGGATGCTGCCCAAATTAAGATTAAACTGGATAGAGGTAAACTAGTTTAAAAAGCCAAGTGATAACCTCCTATACTTGTTAACGTATCTCTCCATAGTCACCATCCAGATTTACACATTTTCCCCAGCATTCCTTGACCCTCTGAATGCAGTTATTGTAGAAGTCTGCAGATTGCACCTTAAACCACTCTTCTGCTTCATAAATGACATCATCTGTGTTGTCAAATCGGTGACCCTGCAATGGATTTTTCATTTTTGGGAAGAGAAAGTCACTTGGTGTTGATGCCACTGACAAAATTTCATCAATATACCATAATAATTATCACTTTACGATACCCCCTCGTACTTCTCCATCTTACACTTTAGTCACTTCTGGCTCACGTTGTAACAAAAATAAAGGACACAATGAGCTGATTTTCTCAACATCATGCACTTAGGAACCACTGATGACACTGACATAATTTCATCAATATACTACAATAACTTCTGGGTGATAATTATTACTTTATGGTACCACCTCATATATATGATTGGTGGTAGAAAATAGATTTCTTCCATACAAAACAGCATCTTTTGCTAGAAAATAAACAAATACAAAATTCTACATTTAGAACACAAAATCCAAATGCACATGTATAGATGGGGGAATATATAGTTTAGCAGTACTACATATGAATAGGACCTTGGGATTATTGTTGATCATAAATTGAACATGAAGCTGCAATGTGATGATGTGGCAAAGATGGTGAATGCTATTTTAGCCTGTATTAACAGAAATATAGTTTCCAAGTTGAGGGAAGTAATAGTCCCATTATAGTCTGCACAGGTACTACTTATCTGGAACACCATGTCCAGTTCTGAGCATCTGATTTTAAGAAGGTTGTTTAGGTATGAGACTGAAACATAAGGGGAATGGTTGTGGGAGTTGGGCATCTTCAGCCTGGTGAATGGAAGTCTAAGGGTTAATATGATTGCTCTCTTTAAAAACATCAAGGGCTGTCACTGAGAAGAAGGGTCAGGCCTATTCTCTGTTGCTTCAGATGGTAGGAACAGGTCTAATGGTTTGAAGCTACAGGAGAGTACATTTCAATTGAACATTCAAAGAAACTTCTTGTCAGTAAGAGTGGTTTGGCAATGGAACCAATTGCCTAAATATGTATATTTGCCTGGATGTCTCTTTCTCTGGATGCCTTCAAAATGTCTGC
This sequence comes from Phrynosoma platyrhinos, assembly GCA_020142125.1. Classification (NCBI taxonomy): domain Eukaryota; kingdom Metazoa; phylum Chordata; class Lepidosauria; order Squamata; family Phrynosomatidae; genus Phrynosoma; species Phrynosoma platyrhinos. The sequence goes on along the minus strand of CM034706.1, from coordinate 48,592,239 downwards.
TACAGCTACCTAATAGGGAGCAGGGAGTTGGACTCAAAGGGCCATGGGCCCCATCCAAAACTATGATTCTGATAAAAACAAGTTTCTTGCACAAAATCCCCAGCGTATTTCTGCACAGTACAATTCTTCAAAAACTATACAATTTCAGCCACTTTCTTACAGCAAGGAAAAAATAATAAATTTTGTTGGTGTTGCCTGTGAGAATAAAATGTATTAAATTTTACATTCCTACTTCATACCTAAGAGACCCAATGTGATGTTGTGGTTTGAGTGGTGCATTACGACTCTGGTGATCAAGGTTTGATTTCCTGTTCACCCATGGAAACTGACTGGCTCAGCCCCAGATTAGGGTTGCCATAAGTCAAAAATGACTTGAAGACATACAACAATAAAAAATTAATACCCATCCACCCACTGACAAACGTACCCACCCTCACCAACAAATTAATTCTTATTGGTAATTTTTCTTCCTTTCCAACTGGGTTGTTAAAGAATATTTAAAAAAATTAAAGGTAGTTTTGTGCCTGTGACTTGTTCAGTATTAAAAAATAACTGCATATTCAGCAGAGAAAGAGAGGCATGGATGTCTACTATGTACAATGCAGAGATCAGGTTTAGATCAGCCATAGAAGCTGAGTAAACATCTGTAGGTGGGCAATATATTTAGCAGAACCTCAATTCCACAATTTCTAAAAAGGGCAGGTGGTGAGAAAGAGAAGACTTCTAGCACCGTTAAGACTAGCAAATCTGACCATCAACTCTATGTAACTGCAGTCTAGATATTGTACTCCATCAATACATCTGAGAAAGTATATTAATCTACAAAATATCATGCTGAAATAAATTTGTTATTGTTGAAGACAACACTCCGCCCCCCCTTTTTTTTACTGAAGCAGACTAATACTTCTATCTCTTTAAAAATTCCATAGTACTATTTAAGTTCATCAAGCTAGATGGTTAACAAAATTAGGGAGGTGGGAAGAAACATATCAGTCCAGAAACATGGCTAGTGGTTTTAGGCCATGAGGTCTGTGGTTAAGTTCATTCCCATGATGGAGAGTGAAGGCTTAATGAATCACTGATAGCAATGTAGGTGTCACATAATAGCTAGCAGTACCTGATGGGATGAAGAGAAAATGGTGGGTTCCATCCTCTCTGAAGTTATAAAGCACTCAGACTGTTTATTGCAATGCTTGAATCTTAATGCTGTTTGATCAAAATTCTCTGGATGCTTGACCTCCAGGCTTCCTGTCACTTTTAAATATTGTCCATGGGAGTTCTGGACCCATGTCAATGGAAAATATTCATTTTCCCTTCAGAAAGCTGGAATAGCAGGCTGTTCAAATTATCTCTCTAAGAAATAATTTCTTGACATTGTAATTTCTATCTCTCAGCTCTCTCCACATCTATTCATTTTAGGGAAGATTATCTTAAATTATGCCAGTGCTATCCAATGCTGGATTTTAAGCAAACAGGGGATAAATACTGCAAGAAATCTTGAAGTGATGGATAAAGATAAGCTATTCATGTTCTTATTCTTGGATCCAATAGTCATGCAATAATTGTCAATTTATGGACTTTGCTGGATAAGATAGAATTTTCTTACAATGGCTTTGTCTCCCCATGGAAAGGTACAGACTGCTTTTAGAAGATCATTGGATTTTGTGGGGAATCATACATGGCTTTAATGATGTTGCTAAAATGCCCATGTTTTTAAAATTAATTTATTAGAGGCTCCTATGAGTTCAAGGTTATATAGTTTTCCTTTAGCCTACAACAACCTTGTGAGTTACATGAGGCTAAGAAAGAGTGATTAGACCACTCCAGTGAGCTTTATGGTGCAATGGGGATTTAAATCTGGACCTCTAAAACCTCAGATTGAAGCCTTTGTGGACAATAGTATAATTAAAATGAGCCAGCATGATGTAGTGCTTTGAGGACTAGGACTTCAGGAGACCAGGGTTCAAATTCCCACTCCACCATAGAAAGCCATTGGGTTGTCCTGAGCATGTCACACACTCTTGGACCTGGAGGAAGGTAATGGCAAATCTCCTCTAAATAAATCTTGCTAAGAAAAATCCTGTGATATGGTCAGTGTACACTGGAATAGACCTGAAGGTGCACAACACCATAATTAGGATACTGGTGAAGTTTCATCAAAAGCCTACTCAGAACTCTTAAAATGTCCACATGCATCAAGGCTCCAATGAAAATGCAAAGAGGACTCTAGGCATATGATTCTTTGGACACATTGCACCTTAATCTGGGCCTCCCCCTCCCTCTGGACATGGCAGTGAGGGGAAGAATCACAGGTGAGAGCTCTGACTTGAAAAAGAAAGATTTTTTTTTTTTAAAAAGTGTGTCTAGATTCATAATAGCTTTGGGGGTGTCCTTTGAGAAATCCCTTCTCATGTTCATGGGCTTTCAGCAGAGTTAAGTGGTATTGGATGGTGGCACCAATGTATTCATCAGCATTGGGCAGCTGCCATTTTAATTCTATGAATGTCCCAGATGTTGAGGACTTTGTAGGAAATGGGAAAAGCATCTATTCCATTCTACTTCACTGAAGTGCAGATTTTAAAGAGAGACCTGGAGATTGGCATCAAATGGGTCCCTTCTGGGAAGTTAGGACCTGTATGATAACCCAAAGCTGCTCTTTGTTGGTCTCCCTATTGTCTACCATAGTGCTCTTTCCTTCCACCATTAAGTGTTCCCCCCCCCCCCCCACCTACTCAACCTGCTGCTATTTTTCTTTCCTTACACAACCATTCTTGCTGAACAAGAATGTATGAAAAGGTGCAGTGGGGCAATTTACTTGGCATAAGCACAATATACAACTAGAGGTTCTTTGTTTCTTGCATGGCAGTAGGTGCAAAAAACAGACATAAAGCCTGTTCTAATTAAGGATCGGAATGTATTAAGGATCGGAACCACTAATCCAAAGCTAAATTATAGAGGAATGCAAAGTGCTGCTTTCCCCTTTCAAGGATGGCTCCTGGCTTCACCCATTTCTATTTTGTTTCCAGTCTTGCAAGTTTTTTCCCCCCTGGAGTCTCAGCTGCTCCAGATGTGGCCATTCATGCTGTTTGCTTCCTGTCTTGCAAACTGCTGCTTTAGTGGCAGTCTTTCCACTCTGACTGTTGCTTATCCTGTAACTTGATGCTCTGTGGTTTTATTTGCTATTGCTGCAACTTTCAGTAGTTGCTCTTGGGCAAACTAGTTCCTTATAAAATACATCTTTTCAGAGGCGTAATTCTCCAAAATGTTAGGGAAGGCTGCCACCTAGTGACTGGAGATGATATTGCCATCCACAGACACATTAAAATTAATTAATTAATTTGAAGAAACAAATCACACCCCAAGGATATCATTAGTATGCACGACAAATTTCAGAACTCTGGGTTTCGTGGTCTTGGAGTGATGAAACATATAACGTACACATTTTCATTTAGTGGTAAAGATTTTCATCTAAATGCTGGACAGTGTTGTTGTTGTTGTTGTTGTTGTTGTTGTTGTTGTTGTTGTTGTGTTGGTGGTGGTATTGTGCTTTCAAATCATTTATGACTTATGGTAACCGTAAGTGAACCCTATCATAGGCTTTTCTGATGCTGACTGTGTGATATGCCCAAGGTAACCCATTGGGTTTTCATGCCCAAGAAGGGATTCAAACCCTGGTCTCCAGAATTGTAGTCCAGCCACTATGGCCTGCTGGCCATAGTGCAAAATCAATTTTGAAAAATCTATTGTAGCAAAAGTAAGGACTGCTGTTACTTTTTGTTTGATGCTACTTTAAAAGTTAAAGAAATAACTGGACATTTTGTTGTTGTCTGTATCTTAAAATGTTTGAGAAAACTTTGCAGTGAGCGAACAGAGAGAAAATTATAAATTCCTACTTGCCACTGTCCGTCTATAAACTCCACTTGCTAACACTTTCTCATGGGCAGACTTACTGATATTACTCCAGGGATGAAGAAGGAAACCAACAGTGGACAGGAATGGACTAAGCAAAATCTGAGTACGCGGGAAGCAATAAAAGTTTATAGAGATTAAGAACGTCTTTTGTTTGACTGAATCGTCATTTAGGGACCTGTCAACTCCTTGGGGTAAGTGTGTGTGTGTGTGTGTGTGTGTGTGTGTGTGTGTGTATGTGTGTAGATTGCTGTTCATTTCTGTAGTAGGGAATACATTCCAGTTTTCATTTTGCACTTATTCAGTGTACCTGCCTTTCTAAAAACATCTAACAAATAAGAGGCTTTGTACAAGAAGAACTTTTGATAACTGCTTTTAAATGGTGGTTTAATAAAATTGAATTAGGCCTAATTTGTTCTTACAATTCCTGCCTCCAGCTAGCTTTGTCAGGCAGAGGGTGTGTACAGGTTGCAGGATGGGATGACTCCTTGGGTGAGGCTTCAAAGATGCCTGGACTTGAAAAATTTACCTGTTCACAACTGAATCCAAGAGCATTTATTTTTTTAAAAAAATATTTAAAGGTAAATAGTGCCAACTATTCCTAAAATAGGAAAATTATATATGAGATTTTTTTTTAAAAAAAACCAACTTGCATTTACAACAGGTAAATGAGGCCCTTCAAATATTGGTGGACCACTCAGCTATAACCAGCAATAGTAAGGGATCATGGGAGAAGCAGTCCCACAGGACAATATCTGGGAACTTTGGAGGAGTATAATTTGTCCAACCCTGGTCTAGAGACTGGCTCCATGGCCTCTGTCTTTGGATTCTAGATCCTATCCTAATTCCTGATTATGGTGTATGTCTTAATATGTACATAGAACCAACATGTGTACAACCATTCATATCTAAGGCATTTCCACAAGTTTCCTAGTTGCACAGAAAAAAACATATATGTATACAGCTAGTTATGTGTACACAAGCTCTGTGTACACACAAGCACATGTGGAAGAATGGAGTAAGGACAATGTCCAATGTACATGATTCTGCTCTCTCCCAAATGATCAAGAGCATTAATAAAAATGTAGATGACATGAAATAAAATAAAACAAACAAAAAGGGACCAATGCATTTTCTGAGCTTGGAAAATTTTTAATTTTTTTAAAATTACAACTCCCAGAATGCCTTGGCCAGTATGGCTGGCCATGCTGGCTGGCGTTTTCTGGCTTATGCAGTCCAAAAAAGGAAGTTTTACAAGTTCTGTCTTTTCTCCACATGAACAAAAGGAGGTTCCCACAGGACAATATTTGGAAGGGCTTGCTGTGCTTACAGACATCAGGACAACTCCCAAATGAGCTCGTCTAAGGATGAAAAATCTGTGAGAACCTGGGATATGGAAAATCCCTGTCTCTGGTGTACCTATATACACTTTTGTGGTTTCACACTTCTAGAGTGAGTAATAGGGAGGAGGCACCTTAGGTGTGACAGGAAAATTAATGCTTTATTTGTAAATCAGCAACTACATGGAAACAAGCTGTTCCAGGTTTTTCTAACTTCCTGGAAAGCTTCAGGGAAATTTTGTTCCTAAGTACAATCACAGTGAAAATACAAAAAAAAAAAAAAAAAGGATGAATATATTACAGTTAGGGGAGGGTAGCAAAAGTGTTTCAAGTCAATATTCACTTCTTCATTTAATATCAGGGGCAGAATTAATAAAATAAATACAATTGATGTTACCAAGAGGACAAGTTTGCAGAGTTTACACTCTACTGTATCAGCATGCCAAAATACAGGAAAGTGCCTAGGGGATTGTGCAAGATGGAAGCACGTTGGACAAGTTTGTCTTCAAAGGAAATGTTTATGCAACCAATAAATAATGTCATTGGAACAATCTATGAATAGGAAAACAGTGGAGTAGAAATATTTGCTCATATTAAGAGCCCAAAATATCTGAATTGGGCAACCACAGAAGCAGGACCACGGAGGGCCATTTGGGTCATAATGCACATGCCTTGAATGCCTGAGTGCCTGGATATATTCTGCTGAGGTAGCAGAGATTTTAAAAAAGCTCTTACTGTAGGAGGATGGGGTAAGAAGACCTTCGTTTCTGTGGCACCTCAGTTAAGGAATATCCTCCCCTTTAAAGCCCATTTGGCACCAACACTGCTGTCATTCTGATGTCCAGTAAAAACATGGCTGTTTACTAAAGCTTTGGGGGATATGATTAATTGCACATATGAGTGGTTTTAAATTGTTTTATCAGCTTTTAATCTGTCCTGTTTTCAGTGTGAAATAGTTTTAAATGCTTTTAGCTTTAAAATTATTCTTACTGTTTAAATTTGTTTTAGATTGATTTTATTGTACACCACACAAATAGTTTCTCTTAAGAGAAGTGTTTGTATGTAATAGAGTGGGGACGGTTTTGATTCCATTTGTGGGTTTCATTCATTTTAAATGTTTCTTAGGCCAGGGCAAACCCAGCAGCTGGTATGTAGGAACCTTGAGTGAATTGTTCTGTGTCTTTCTTGCTTCAGCATCACAACCTCCCTTTCTCAGTACACAACCCCCCTGCCCTAGCATGGTGGGCAGGCTGTAGTAATGAGTGGTACTCCAGCTTGCATACATGTTCTGTGACCACTGTATTGATGACACTGTTCTTGAAATAGGAACTTTGGGGATGGAACTAGCATCATTAACTTGTTGGTGCTGAACACATGTGTGAACTGAAAGTTCTGCTCACAGCACCACTGGTAAACCAGACCCTAGACCAGGAAAATACATGTTGTAGGGGGAGGAAGCAATTTTATGATCTCAGGATCCACCATTACCTCATCTGTCTCTGTCTCCCAGTAAAACTGGTAGTGGCTAAAAGTCCTAGTTTGCAAACCCTGGGTGGGGGAAGGTAAAGCGATACCTTCAATATGGTGTAGAATAGGGGAAGGCAACCTTTTTAAGACCTGGGCCGGTCTCCCGTAGCCCAGGTCTCGGCTGGGCTGAGGGGAGGGGAGGGGAGGTGGCGCACGTGCTCATGTGCTCGCACGCGACCCCCTGCGCACGCTGCAGCCGCCGCCACCGTGGTGCATGTTGCGGCCGCCATTTTGGAAATCAAAATGGTGGTCGCAATGTGTTTGCGCATGCACAAGAGTACTGCGCATGCGCAAATGCATCGCGACCACCATTTTGATTTCCAAAATGGCGGTTGCGGTGAGTGCGGCTGCAGAGTGGCAAAAACGTGCCGCAGTGGCGGCGCGTGGCAGCGGCAGTGGTGCACAGCAGTGGCGGCGGCAGCAACCTTTGGCCTGGGCCGGTAAGTTGAGGGACCGGGGCCTTAACCAGCCCCCGGGCCGTAGGTTGCCAGTCCCTGGTGTAGAACATTGCTCCATTAAAATATAGGTGTCAAGATTCAACTGCCAGCCAGCTGGTAACTATCCTTGGGATGGGGAGAAGTTACCATTTTATTCATTGCCCCAGAAAGCAAAATGTCTTGGGCCTGGCTTATGAAGGTAGTGCCCATCTATCTACAGTCTTTTTTGTTGTCCTTAGATATGGTGGAGGATATTGTTGTAATTTTCTCAGTTCTGAAGCAAGATTCAGTTGTCACTCCAGTCAGTTTCTACATGTGAAATGGGAGGAGGTACCATTTTATCCTTCAACTTACAAAATATCTTGGGATATCCCTATTCTGAGCCACATCTGCCCTCATTTTGGCATCACAAGATCACCAGTGATTCAGCCAGAGAACAAGTAGCACTGACCTGGGATGAAGAGGATGCTTAAATGTCATTCAGGTATTTTTTTTATGTGTGTGTTCATTCAACACACAGTGGTGGAGTTTGGAAGTTACTGTCATCCTCACTCTAAAGTGGAGAGCTTCCAGTAAGCATGGAGGCTCTTTACATGACATGATTTTTCCAGGCTCCAGCTCACATGGGCAGCTTTCAAAAATAGAGGCATCTCACTTCAGACCCATTACTCTATGCCTAGAGGGCAGAGTTTACCCTAGAACACTCCCTATCCTTCATCTTGAATAAATAACCCTGAAGAGGACTCTAGAAGCCTATTCTATGGCATTGGTGAGATTCCTATTCTAGATAGCAAACATGTAGCAAACCTGGGGGGTGGGAGAGAGAGAGAGAAAGTGTCTCATAGTTTTGGAAACCATAGGTTCCTTAACTATCCTCACTGGTTTACCCTTCCAGCTATCATTCAGAGAATATTGCACTGTGACTGGGATCACAACTACAATGAACAGCTAAGAGTTAACTTTTGTCAATTCTTCCAACATGCAAATGTTGAATGGTGAGTAGTTACTCCCATGGTTTCAAAGCTTTATTGTTGTGATGGAAAGAAGTCTATGCTATTTTCTTGAAGCAACCTAATTTTGGTTTGTGGTTAGATGGAAGTAAATGCATTAGTTCCCAAAACTGCAACTGCAAAATATTTATTATACACTCATCTGTGTATGTATAATCCTACTCTTCAGATGACAAGTCTCCCACAACAGCTTAGATAAGGGACAGTAGCAATAATAGGTTAATAGTTTTATTTATGTATTTCATTTTTTAATAAATTGCCTTTCTCTCAATACCCTCAATAGCCTTGATGAACAGCCTTGCTCAGGTCTTGCAGACTCAGGGCGATGATTTCCTTTATTGACTGCATCCATTTGGAATAGGGTCTTCCTCTTTTCCTACTGCCTTCTACCTTACCAAGCATTATTTTCTTTTCTAGTGAATCATTTCTTCTCATGATATGTCAAAGCATGTGAGTCTCAGTTTAGTTATTTTGGCTTCTAGGGTTTATTCAGGCTTCATTTGCTCTAGGACCCATTTGTTTGTCCAATCCATTGTATCTGCAGAACTGCAACACATTTCAAATGAGCTGACTTTCTTCCTATCAGCTTTATTCACTGTCCACTCTTCACAATATAAGTTAAAACAAAATAAACTTAAAACAACAGATGATACAAAAGTTTTAAAAACCAATAAATAATAATAAATAAATAAACAATAATATAAAAGCATTAATTAATAACTTCAATGAGTGATTCCTATTAGTAGCAGTTAGGCAGGCTCCTCTGTTTCTAAACTTTTGTAAACTGGAGCTTTTCATAAGTCACATACACAGGAATTTATACTTTCTTAGTACCCTAGTCCACATTCAGAGGGTTATATTTTATTTCAGAATTATAATTTCCTTTAGTTTAGTTAATCTGGTAGAACATATAACCTATGACACTGCAGCAATAAAATACAGGGATGCACCAAATCTTCCCCCCTCCCATTAGTTTTCATATCTCATTCTGCTAGCTGTTCAGGCTAAATTCTTCCTCCAGGTGCTGACAGCTGGTAATAGTGCTTAACTTCCTCTACTTCTGGTAAGTTATGGATATTTTAATTGTAGACCTTGGCTTCTTTTAAACCACCAAAGGTCATGGGTCTCTCCTTCTTCCTCCTGGTTTATTAGAGTATTGAAGATAATGTTTGTGGAGAATGAATCTAAATGGCTGTTCAGTGTCCTCTAAGACAAATGGACATTTATTGCATTCTTTATGACAACACTTCTGTCCAGCTCACTGGAAAGAAATGAAATAGAACTCTTATATTATATCCAAATGTGGCTCCAAATGGAAAAGTTATCAGAGGAAGCTATTGTTCAAGTGATGTTGGTGGAAGAGGTCAATTTGAGCTCAGTATTTAATATTGTGATTAATTATTTACTTATTTTAATGGATTTATATCCAGCTTTCCCCCCCTCAAAATGAAACAAAAGGCAGATCACTCTAAGAATGAATAATATATGCCTTCCATTTTATTAATGTTTTTGATTAAATTATTTTAGACCACTTTTTTATAAGCAAGAGAACATCAATTTCACAATTATGGCGTGATGAAAGATTATGGGCTCAGCTGGATCTGTCTTAAGGCTGAGTACTCTTGACTCTGTCAACCTCCTCAACAAATAGAAAATCAACTCTTCCCATATTCATTTCTTCCTGGGCATGGAGTATCTTCACAGCAATGAGTAGGCTCATTGCTACTCACAGCAATGAGTAGGCTGGAGAGTTTTAGCACCCTACAGGACACAGGGCAGGGAAAAGGAAAGGGAAGTGAAAAATGGGTAGGTAAATGTACAACTTCTGTCGGCAACCTGCTTCAGATTGTCTAAGCTCTGTACTTCAATGTCTGATCTGGATCTGTTACATTTGGTCTTTCCTGCCTGCATACCTCATCCACCAGGTATCTTGCTTCCACATTTGGAGCCCAAATGGAGTGGAAGCCATCTTGGGACTGTTGGGTTATGAACAGGAGCATAGAATAGCTCCCATCTAGAAAGCTGGGGAATAGAGTATGCTGTGTGCTTTATCTAGGAATAGTTCTTGCCACTTTAGTTCAGAAACAGATGCCAAAATTGTAAGTAATGTAAAATGCATTTTAGTGTCAAAGAATAAATCCAAAATTGGAGAATAATGAGACTGACCTTGTGACATGTGAAAATAACTGTAAGCATTTTTACACCTTTCCTCTTCATTCTTATTCCCACACTTATTCAGTCTTATAAAAAGAGGGAAAACAATTAAGATGTAAATACCTAGAAATAATTAAAGTAAAATCTATGAATCTATAAAAGCAGAATATATTATGCATTTATTATGAGTATTTTTTAATATAATGAAACATATTTACTCTGAAAAATGGGAAAATAGCTCCTTTTCCCCATCCTTCCCTCTTGTTTGCATCTTAAATTGATACATTTTTGACATATCATGAAATTATTCCTGGAACTCTTCATTTTGTGCCATCACCTAATCTGCTGTAAGAAGAAAATACATGTGACTGTTAATTTTACAGTATCAAAGCAAAAATAGCTGTGTTGTATTTGCTCCTGAATTATAAAGTTTCAGATCAGATATAAAACTCCCAGGAAAAGGCCATGGGATCATATTTATAAGCATTGATGTTGCCTGTGATAGTTTGTGAGTGTGGACTGTCCATCCTGTTTATTCTGAAAGCATTTGATCAAGAGATATGTTTAGGTTATGTGTGCATCTGTCAGTATCTAATGACCAAAGTTATATTTACAGCACAAAAGTACTACCTGGAGCCTCATAACTTGCATCTTTATAACATGTTAGGAAAGCTTGAGGGTTAGCAAACAGGGAAATAGTATAAAGTAACCAAGAGACTACTTATGCTCAATAAAATGAAACAAGAGCATCACTTGAGTCCAGCAATCTTGCCTAAATAATATCTTCACATTGACAGATAAAATAGGATATGTCAGTTTTAAGCCATTCTAGTCTGATGTACAGATCTACACTGATTTGTACTCAATAGACCAGAAATTAGATTCTGCAGGGAGTACTGCTAATGAGATGGTTAAAGATGCAGTATTTGGAAAGCCCAGATTTTTCTAACTTTGAGTGGCTAATATCATCATGCTTCAACAATGTCCCACATTCTCAACAAAACAACAAAACAATTTGACAGAGGGGGAAACATTTCCCTAGTTTTTGTAGAAAGTACAAGTGCAGGATTAAACTGATCTCAGCCTTTATATAACTTTATATAGAGAGTCCACACAATTTGGCCAGACCTTGAATGTTATTTGCAACTAGTTCCTTTCCCCAATAATTGAATAGGCAAACATCTTGGATGCAGAGACAGAGGATAAATTTCTACCCCAGGTGGAACTCTCCTCTCCTCTCCTCTCCTCTCCT
>CM034706.1:48536065-48580531 GCA_020142125.1 Phrynosoma platyrhinos | reverse complement strand
CTCCTCTCCTCTCCTCTCCTGCAGGAATCACATTCTTCCCCACCTCTATGGCACCGCCATGAATGGCCAGAGAGGACAGCTAAAACATCCAGCTATATTTCTATACCTAGACACACAATAATGTCATCCTCTGGGACCTACCAAGAAAGATTTGTTGTTTTGTGTCCAACTATAGGAGCAGAGCTGGATGCTTCTCACCATCACTGGTCTAAGAGGAAGATAAGTCTTGAGTAAGTAAAGGCTGTTGCGCAATGGAAGTAGTGAACTCATCCCTTCACAATGATCATAAAAAGACATACACTAGCATTATGTTAATGTATGGCAGTAATAGAATGCCTGTCATAACTAAATTACAGTATGTTTGTAATTTGATTAGCCATAACACAAGACATATACTTTTGCAGTTTAACTAGAACTTTTCAAATCAGTTTTATAGATGAATGCAAAGTCTTAAGACAGCAAAGAAAATATGATATAATAGGCATCACTGAAACCTAGCAGGATAGGCCAAACAGAAAAGGCATGCAAGTAGCATTATATATCAAGGATGTATATACCTGTGAAGACTTAAATTCATGATTTAAATCCTAGAAGCCAGCTAGAAAGCAACTGGGTATAAATTAAGTGTGAGAGAAACAACAGTGACATTGTTGTGGGGCTTTACAATAAATCCTCAAGCCAGACTGAGGACTTGGATGATGCCTTCCTGGAACAGATGACCAAGCAATCAGAAAGGAGAGATGTAATTGTAATGGGAGATTTCAACTATTCTGATATTTGAACTCAGACAATAATATAAGGGCCAACAAATTCCTCACTTGCCTTGCAGACAATTTCGTTGTCCAGAAGGTGGAAGAGACAACTAGGGGATCAGTTGTTTTAGATCTGATCCTAGCCAACAGTGATGACCTGGTTAATGGGGTGCAAGTGGTTGGATCCTTAGGTGGGAGTGACCCAGAATTTGTTATAGAGCAGAAAGGGGAAGTCAAGTGTAGTGAGACGTGCAATCTAGATTAAGACAGCTGATTTCAGTAAATTTAGGGAAATGCTGGAGTGTGATCCCATGGTCAGAAATATGAAAAGAGAAGGGAGTTTCTTAAATTGAGATATTGAGGGCACAATTTCAAACAGTTCCATTGAGGAGGAAAAATGTGAAACCAAGATGTATGTCTAAAGAACTTTAATCTGAACTAAGATTTAAAAGGGACATGTACTAGAAATGGAGAAGGAAGGAAATCACGAAAGAGAAATTCAGACAAACAGCCAGCATGTGTAGAGAGAAAATAGAAAATCTAAAGTGAAGAACAAGCCCAGGCTTTCTAGAAAGGTTAGAATAATAAAAAGCCTTTTTGTGTGTGTTATGTCCTAAAATTACATCAGAAGGACGGAAAACCCACCCAAGCATGTTTTCATTGCTGGAGTGGGGTTCAGGAACTGAAAATCCTAATGGCACTGTAAACAGCACATCGGATTTAGGTTGCAGAAGTATTTTTTTAAAAAAATTGTAACTATCAGTATAACTAACTACTTTTGGAAGCTTTGACTTTCTAATAGTGAATAATTACTTTTAAAAAATAAACTCTCAAGCTGCCATGTTTCAGGGGTGAAGGCGAGAACTTTCTTTAATACTTCTTGTGCAAAATTCTGTTCTCTTTTCAATGTGAAACAAAATCATTACCAGTGCTCTGAAGAGCTTGGATGTTTGTCTCATATTTATGTTTCCACAGCAAGGCAGCCTTAGCTGCTGCGGTCTAAAGAAGTGTGAGCATCCTTTATTGCTAACAGTGAACTATTTAACTTGCACACAACTATGCCTTTAGTGGGCATGCTAGAAGAGACAAGCTAGGCTTTGTCTTCTATCTGAAAGGAAGTTTGTATTGGCTGTATGCAAGTTAATCACACTGCTTAGGATTCTTATTTTCATGTTAAAGTTAGCATTTAACCTGGATCCCAGTGAACTTTTAAGGAAAATGAAAAAAAGAGCAGAGAGTGGGACCCCCTCACTTCCCAAGTAAAGTTCTGAGTTTGAATTGTTGTAACATCTGCTGCTGCTTCTTTTTCCACTGTGAGAAGCAAAGCTTAATAATTGCTTGTCACTCCATAACTCTTTAAAATCATACACAAAGGCTTCAGTCCTATACAGAGATAGGATTGGGCTGATGGTCTCTCTATTTTTGTTTTTTGTAAAAGTATGGGCCTGTTTGTTTGCACAGAACAAGTAGCTATGAATGGAAAAAGCAAGAGGCGCTTCTGTTTTAATTACATGAAGAATTCTACATTAATGTGTTTGGCACAGACTGGTGAAGACTTAGAAAATAAAAAGAACTTCAGTATTGGCAAGTGATGATGACAGTTATGTTGAAATGCATCTGGCCTTTGCTCTATTGTTGGCTTGTTTAGACCTGTGGTCATTAATCTTCCTCCAGTGAAAAGATTCATGACCAACGGACCATCACATCTCTTGTGCCTTCAGTGCTGCAAAACTGTATGGATTACGGATTTATTATATATGGATTATTGATTGTTTGTGTAGGTCTACTGGAAATTTATCTTTTACATGTGTGTGTGTGTGTGTGAGAGAGAGAGAGAGAGAGAGAGAGAGATTTTACTGATTTATTTCCTGATTCTGTTTACTATTTTCACCTTTTTAAAGTTGGGTTCTACGGTATATTCCTCCCCTCCCCCTTTCCTTGTAGTGAATACAGGCACAATAGGGCCAGCCCAAAACATTTTACTGCATGAGGCAAAGGGCAAGATGGCATCTCCACCATTACAGGTACTAAAGCTGACTAGACTGGTAGTTATCTCCAGCAAGGGGAGAAGAAAGCATTTTCCACTGCACCTGAGGGAAGATGGGTACTAGAGAGAAGGACACAGAGCAGATCACACAGCATATCCAACTTTAGCCCTGAGGTTTAAAGAAATCAGTGCCTCAGATAGCTATTTTAACATTTTAAAAAAGTTATAAGGCCCCCTCAGATCTACATGGGGAGGGGGAGTTTGCTATCTGTGGCACTGGTGTTGACATGGCGAGTCACCATCCTTCCCTGTTTTAGTGACTGTCCTCTTCTTTCCACTCCTCCTCATAGCTTTCACAGACACAGACACAGACACAGACACAGACACGGAGGGGAGGGATCTCCTGGTGCTGTTTGTTGAAAGTGCAGATTTCATACTCCAGTCTGTTGGCAAGGTTTATATTCAGGGCCTCACCACTTCCCAAGGCTTGCTGTTGTGTGCCATCCAGTTGGTTCTGACTTGCGTCAACCCTAAGGCTATCACATGGTTTTCTTGACAAGATTTGTTTAGGGGTTTTTGCCTTTGAGGCTGAGTGAGTGTGAGTTGCCAAGGTCATCTGGTAGCTTTCCATGGCTGAGCCAGGGCTTGAAGTCCGGTCTCCATAGTCATAGTCGAGCACACAAACCACTATACCACGCTAACTTCCCAAGGCAATTTGGGGGGGTGGGTGGGTGGGTTGCAGACTGCCAGAAATAGTGCAAATTGAGTCCACTTTTAGGGTTAGGGTTAGTGCTAGGGAATCATGGGAATTGTTTTTTTTTCTGAGACATTGAGCCTTCTCTGTCAGAGAGCTCTGAGGCCACAATAAAACACAGTTTCCATGATCCCCTTACCCTAACCCTAACCCTAAAAGTGGACTCAATTTGCACTATTTCTAGCAGTCTGCAACCCCCCTTGGCTTCACCTGCCCCACCCTAGGATGTCAGTGGACCACACAGTTGCCATTTTCATGTTTCTTCCTGCTTTGGGTCAGGAACTATAGTTTCCAAATCCATTGGATCATTCATTGGTTAGTCTTTATATCTGGATCTAAGTCTCATGCCATGCCAACCCAAATGGCTGTAATAATGTTGTGGCTAACTTTCTTCTAACAAGTGTTGGTGTCTTTTTTGTATGGCAGCTCTCCCCTGCTCACCAGACTTCAGCCACTAGTCCAGCAATGAATGATTTATCTTCTATGGTTTATCCCTTCTGTAAAACGTCATGAAAGAAACAGATTTCAGCATGTTCCTTTAGGACAGCAAAGTGGGGGTGGGGGTGGGGATCATGCTGAGAAAAAGTATACATTTCACAGACTTTACTTATGGACCACAGAAGACATTGAATGATACTACAAAAATGGAAAGGGAGGGGAGAATTAACATCCTTATGGATCCATGGCATCAAAGGGTTATTTCATTTTTTTCCCTACAGCACTTTCAACAATATTTTCCTTTGAA
The DNA here is from genome assembly GCA_020142125.1 of Phrynosoma platyrhinos. Lineage (NCBI taxonomy): Eukaryota > Metazoa > Chordata > Lepidosauria > Squamata > Phrynosomatidae > Phrynosoma > Phrynosoma platyrhinos. The sequence goes on along the minus strand of CM034706.1, from coordinate 48,576,293 downwards.
AATATATCTTGGAGCTTAGAAGAGGGACCCCAACTGTCTCCGTTCTTCATGGCTTTTGGAGTTTCTGTTTGTCATTGATTTTTAAAGTGCAAGTTCAATAACAATAAGGAGAAAAATGATTGCCACGAAGCAATGATAAAGGAAGGGATGGAAGGAGCTATAATAATAACTTATACTATTACATAGTGTACAATTGGGGGTAAGTTTTTCCTTTGTGAATACTACACTATCCACAAAGGGTCTTGCAGACGGCAATGCCACAATATGTGTGTGGGAGGGAATCTAACTCATTGTAAATAAATATGATAGAACTTTGCCTTTAGAGACTCCATGCTGTTTGCTAATGAGAAGAATATGGTTAACAAGGGCAGAGGTACATAGGTGGTCACAGATAAATGGACACCGGAAATTATTTCTGGATGAACATACTGCTTGGACAAGGATATATATTTAATTTTCTCTAAAATATGATTATAGATTGGAAGGGAAGTTAAGGAATCATCTCATAAAAGTGGGCAATGATAATTCAAATGGAACACCTCAGCTAGGAGTTTACAGCCAGAGTTACTCAGGAGTTACCCTCTTTCCTGCTGAGTCTTGCACTTCCTAAATTCAGTACATAAATTCTGGGAGTGTTCTGCTTAAAAGAGTATTTGTGTGTGTGTGTGTGTGTTTCTTCTGCTCATTAATGCCTTTTGCCCTCTTGTTGCCAGTCATCTTTTTGACTGAATCTCTTGTGGCTTGACCACATGTGTCTTTATTTTGATCTCTGCAATATTTGGGTTACAGTCACATAAAATTTTCCAGTAGAAAGTTTTCATACACTAATCTATTCAAATGTCTCTACTGCTAACAGTTGCCTATTACTGAGGGCAAACATCAGTTTTTTCTTTTCTTTATTCTCTTTTCTTTATGAGACAGAGCAAAAGGGAAGCCCAGGAGATGGTGGCATCAGCATCTGAGAGCAGCATCTAGGCCAGATTAGGGAATGCTGCAATTGTGAGGAAGTACAGAGGCACAGAGACATTTTCTCTTTAAAAAAGATCTTTAAGTTTGTTATGTAGCTATTATTTACTGGGAAACAAAACTTGCTGCATCAGGTGCAATCCTCCTCCAGAATTTAACATCTCTCTCTCTCTTTCTCTCTCTCTGCCTGAGCTGTAAACAAACACTACCACCTAGAGGGAATAAAAGGAATTGTCAGCAAAATATGCTATTCTCCCACATTATTGTTATATTTGTTTACAGTTTTCATGAGAGTTTGCTTTGTCTCCACAGATATGATAAACTATAGCACTGGTGTCAGCTAGTAGGATAGTATATAGTAAGAGTACTCCTGGCTACTTCTCCACCCAGCCATAGTTCCCAGATTGGCAAATACCTAATGCCAATATTTGAAAATTAAACTGGGTATTGTTCATGCCAGGTGAACCAGGAAAGGTATCTGTCTAGTGTCAATCTCTACCAAAATATATAAAATAAAATAAAAATTCCAGTCATGTATGGACACTTTCATATTTGTGTGTGGCTTGTTCCATTTATCAATGTCAAGGAGGCTAAGGCTCTGAAACAATACCATTCCTGAGGCAAGTGATATGACCCAACTAATCTTTAAGGGTGCTAAGTATTTCTAGGACAACTTGTGGTACTTTAGTCTAAGTAATAGGCTATCTCATTTGTTCTTTATGTTTGGTTCTCATATCTTGTGAATCTTCTGCCCATGTTCCATCCAAATCTTGGAAAAGTTACTTTATGGATTGCTATCCCAAGATTCTGATAGTTGTCATTCAAAGAAAATAATTTAGTGACCTATGGTCCAGTTCTGTCTTCTGTATCCCTTCTTGTAACCCTCTTGCATTTGTCTACTGTCTGGTTTCTTCTTGCTTTCATTCTTGGACAAATTCTTCCATGAATTACTTCAACTCACCTTTAACTTCATTTCTTGCAGACTAAGCAAGGCTTTGTCTTCATTTGTATCTGTTCTATAGTTCTGCATTCTATTTTCCATAAGCAACTGACAATGATCTTAACAGGCATTTCGTTGCTGGGGAGGTGCAGTCATTTCAACAAATGTAGCTTGTCACATCACTGCATTGGGGAAAGGTGGAAACGATATTGATGTGGAGAGGTTAATTCACAACACTGCAGCAGCTGTGTGGTCCTACTCCTGACATTGTCAGGTGTTAGCATACCCTACACCCCCCCCCCCCCGTGTAGTATATGGGGTATCATATTTTCATATCTAGAGCCAGGAATGTTTTAAGAAGTCATAATGTCTTTTGCAACACTAGGAAGTTTCTCATGGGAAAGACATGTTGACTTAAAGATACATGAAGGATCTAGGTAATATCAAAATAAAAGTTAAACGTGTTTGCTGATAATTCTGCCCTCTCCCCAGGCTTTCTGCACTAAAATGAGTAAAGCAATGGTCCAAAATACACTGCAGAAATGATCCAGTTTCAGACTGCTTTAACAGTGCTAGGGAATCCTGGGAATTGTAGTTTATTGTGTCACCAGAGTTCTCTGACAGAGAAGGCTAAATATATCACAAACTAGAGTTCCCAGAATTCTTGAGCCAGGGTAGACAAAGAGGTCTCAAACTATATTATTTTTGCAGTGTGTTTTGGATCCATATCTCTTACTTACCTCCTGCCATGTTCCCAAACAACTTCCTTATCCATTTATCCTGGGGTTGTCCTATATCCAGTCACTGTTTTGTTAATCCAGAGTTAAGGCCATCTACCAAAAATGCCCTTTTTGTCAATTCCATAGGAAAGCAATCAAACTCTCTGTACTTCATGTGGGAACATTAAGGACTTCTTGAAGGTACCAAACAGAATAAATATCCAATCCACCCATGGTCACTCTGTGCCTACAGCTGCCATCTACCAAAGCTCTGTCCAATAATCCAGAGCTTCCTCTACCTGTATCACCCTCAGATGCTGTCTGAGCCATACTGCACTTTTCCATGGCTTCCTCTTCAGGACTGGTAAATATTACCCTCTTTAAACCCTCTCTTGTGTGTCTGGTTGTTCTCTTGCATATTTCTAAATAAAACCTCCTTTATTCATCCTGCAAGATCCTGTGATTTTCAGTCTGATGAAATACTTAAAATTCCCTGCTAGCAATCCCTAGTCCATTCCCCTGAACCACATAATTAGACCTCTTTGGCAGAGAATTCTAAGGACCTCACCAGAGCTCAGGATTTTGGCAGATGGAGCCATGATAGTTAAAGTGGTATCAAACAGATATAGCTATATTTTGTAAATTTGCTTGTAAGTAAGCATAGCTACTCCCCACTAACTTATTTGGATAGTAAAGGTAAAGGTAAAGGACCTTGACATGAATGTCTAGTCATAACTGACTGTTGGGGGAAGTGCTCATCTCTGTTACTAAGCCAAAGAGCCAGCGTTGTCCAAGGACTATTCTGATGGTCATGTGGCTAGCATGACTGGACTGATTACAGAATTGGATGTTTTCTTTTTAGCTGAGTGTCATTTTCAAAAGTGTTTCAGAGAATCCAGAAGGGGTCAAGACGCTGCAAAAATACTGATTAATGGATTCATCCACTATCCATCCATCTATCCAAAACACCTTTCAGCTAGGGATGAATGAATCTTTTCCAAATATTGATTATGTTTCTAGTCTAACAATTTCATTCATTTTGATCTTTTTTAAAAAAATGCACATGAAAATTCATGTGCAATTTTGTGTATGAATTTCTCCAAATTAATGCATTTTTGTACACAATTTTGCCAAATGTATGGAATGTTTGCAGGGAATGTTATATAATATATTTATTGATGCTATTTTCATTAGCATACAAATTTTTATGTGCACTTTTCTGTTTTGTAACAATTGTTGTGCACATTTTTGACTGCAGAACTCCATTACAAATTACAGAGAAGTTATGTAATGTTATCCTTCAGAGAAGTTTCCATATTGCAGAGGATAATTGGGCTTCACTTTACAGGTTGGTTCAAAAGCATGAAATTAAATAAGTCTGCATTAAAATGAAACTGAATTAAGTACTCTGTTCCTAGTCCCAATCACAGCCAATTCAGATTTATCATCAATTCACCTGTAAGTAAGCAGAACATAACTGATGAAAAGAAACTTACTGTATGTTATGGAAAAAGTGACCTTTAAAAATGATCACACAAATCTCAAGGGAATTTCATCTGTGATTAATATAATCAGCCACTGGGTGCCAATGTTGTCTCATATTTGATATAGTGCACACTTTTCTTATGAACCTGAGACCTTCAAACCTAAACAAATATTACAATATTTGAGAGAAGAACCAAAGGAGATATGACCAATTTTAAGAGAATGTATTTATTTATTTTAAAAATTTGGAATTACAAAACTAGAAATATGATCAGCTAATCATGTTAAATATCAATTTTGTGCAGGCTTACATGAGAATAAAGTATTTAATGGAACAGGCACACTTCAGGGTTATGAGTCAGTAAAGCTATTTCTTGTTTGTGACTCATGGCAAATCACTATTTTAACTTTGGATCAAATAATGGTCTGTTTCTGAAAAGGTCCATTAGTCATTGCCAGGAATTGGCTTACTATTTCATTGTTCCAGAGTAGGCACAATTCAGCAAATTTTAATAATGTTGTACATTTTAGCCTGTCACTAGTTTGAAATAATGCAAATATTGGTTTTCTGAGGCCTACAGGCAAGTAACAACGGTCTGTTTTAGGTGTTACTCATATTACTCTGTTCTTTTCGCCAACTGTTGCCTCAAGATAATCTTGAGCAGCTGTTGTCTTATTATACTAGGTTTTAAAAAGGTACTCCATGTAGTAAACAGAGAGAAGCAGGAAGCAAGGCAATAGGGAAAACAGCACATGGGAACATGCCAAGTGCTGACAGCCCAACATGATCACATTCACATTTTTAGAATGCCTGAAATCCTAATTATTAAGGAACTTGTCTCTGAAAATAATTGAAGGAAGAAAAGAGGAAGGAGATTATGGTGAAGCCCACATAACAAAACAAGTAAAGAGAGGAAAACACTCATTTGTAAGGGTGCAAGATTTGAGACTTTTTTTAGTTCTTGCTTTGACGAAGAAGATATCTTACCAACCACAATTTATGCAACTTGTAGAAGAAGAAAAAAAACTCAACATCTGTGTAAATCTCCTGGAAAGTGATAATTTACCCCTTAAAACATCCATGAACAAATCAACTTTTAGGTCAGTTTTTCACCCTGTCCCTGGAAGCCTGTGGTCTGATCTACCGAGTTGTCCTTAACATTAGACAAAGGACATTATCACATGGGGGAAATCTGCTGGTTAATCCACACAAATCCCAAACAGAAACTGGATTTGTGCCTCACGATTTCACATGACGTCGCACAGAAACTGGACAGAAACTGGTGTTATCAGAGATCTTTTGAAATTCGGTAGTTTTCAGGAAATACATTTGCGAAATTACAGTAATTTCACACTTACCGTAATGTGAAAAGCAAATGCACATTTGGGAGCATTTCCCTGCTTTTTCCCATGGTTCCACGGTGAGCATTCCTCTATCTGTGCATGTGCAAGAAGCTAATTTCTAGTACATTTACGGGCTTTTCTCACTTGTGTGTGAATGTTAAATGCACTTACTGTAATTTTGCAATTAAGGTAATTACGTGTGAAAGCCATTTGCGGAATCAAGGTTTATTTTCGGTTTATTTTCAGAATGCCTCATTTCCACTTTATTATTGCTTTCTGGCCCATGTGTGATAACGTCCAAAGTGAAGCAACTGCTTCAAGTAGCAATTTTGGGGTGTCATGAAAAGAAAGGAAATGCTTATTTATCAAGATTACTATTGTATTTTCACTGTCAGAACAGCAGCGAGGCACTTGAGGGATTTTCAAGCTAATGTGCCAGAACAATAAGTCTGTCTCCAGGTACTTTATGCTTTGACTTGGGTGGGTGTAATCACCATTTTCTGCTCATATGCCAAAATAATATGACTACCATTTCTTGCCCTGTCTCAATGTGCTTGTAACTGGAAAACAGAGGGAGAAGGATCTAGTTTTCACTTCTCTTCAACATATTAGCAACAAGATGCTAGCATGGGAAAACATTTGAACACTGATAAACATTGCTGTTTCCCCTTTTTGCTGTTTCCCTGTGCTTATCTTGTTTGCTAAGGCAGGGAAATAAACAAGCTGTAAAAGCTAATATTGTTTGCTATCCGTGCTTCTTTAAGGAGCTAATAATTTAGAGGCCAAACATGCTAAGGAACCACCAGATGTCAGTGTATTTCAGACAAAAGTGTTAGAGAGATTTAACTAAAACTCATTAACCCAGATAATAAAGTATTATTTGTTCTTCCACAGTTTCATGTTATTTTATTAATATGGATATATAAATAAATTGCACAGGATGTTCATATATCTAATTCAGGTTGTGCTTTATATCCATCAAAAATAATGTACATAATTATATTTAAATAGATTCTAGGAGGCCATGAATCATTGCATTTAATATCAATGAAAATAACAGCTGTGTTACAGTTACCACATCTTTTATGTAAGAAGCACATTCTCATCCACTTTCTTTTCTGGTGATAATAAATTGCATTAATATTTTCAAGCATATCATATACAGCTTCAGGTGTCTGGTTTAATCAGCAGTATTTGTTATTGTCAATTGCCATCAAGTCAATTTGTGCTGGCCTTATGAATGAGAGACCTCTAGGTCACCCTGTTACCAACAGCTTTGTTCAGGTCTTACAAACTCAAGGTTGTGGTCCTTGATTGAGGATGCATCTACACTGTAGAAATAATGCAGTTTGACACCACTTTAAGTGCTGCAGTTCCATACTATGGAATTGTGGGATTTGTAATTTTGCAAGGCCTTTGGTCTTCTCTGTCAAAGAGTGTAAGTGCCTTTACATACTACAAATCTGCAGATTATGTAAGATGGAGCCATGGCATTTTAAAGGTAAAGGTTTCCCCTTGACATGAATGTCTAGTCATAACTGACTGCAGGGGGCAGTGCTCATCTCTGTTACTAAGCAGAAGAACCAGCATTGTCCAAAGACGACTCCACTGGTCATGTGGCCAGCATGACTTCACAGAACAATGTTACCTTCCCACCGAAGTGGTATCTATTTTTCTACTTGCATTTGCATGCTTTTGAACTGATAGGTTGGCAGAAGCTGGGACTACTGAGGGTTGCTCACTCCATCACATGGCACTTGGGCCTCAAACTGCCAACCTTCTGACCCTATGATCATCAGAATTGGCATCTTAACCGCTAAGCCACCACGTCCCTCATGGCATTTAAGGTGATGCCAAACTGCATTATTTCTACAGTGTAGATGCACCATGAGTCCATCCATTTGCAGTGTGGTCTTCCTCTTCACCTACTGTTCCATCTTGCCAAGCATTATTTTCTTTTCAAGTGAATCATGTTTTCTTATGATATGTCCAAAGTATGACAGTCTCTGTTTACTCATCTTAACTAGCAAGAAAGCCTCAGGACGGATATGCTCTAAGGCCCATTTATTTGTCCTTTTTGCAGTCCAGGGTATTTTAATTACTCTCATCTAGCACCACACCTCAGCTGAGTTGATTCTCTTCCTATAAGCCTTTTTCATTGTTCAGCTTTCACAATCATATAAATAAATTAGAAATACAATGGCATGGACAATCCTGACTGCAGTATTCAATTATATATCTTTACACTTGAGGATCTTGTCTAGTTCCTTCATAGCTGTCCTTCCAAGTAGTAATCTTCTGATTTCTTGATTGCAGTTTCCATTCTGATTAATGACTGACCCAAGGTTTAAGAAATATTTCACTATCTCAATGTCTTCATTGTCTACTTTAAAGTTATGTACATCATTGGTGGCCATTATTTTTGTTTTCTTAATTTGCAACTGTAAACCTGCCTTTGCACTTGCTAGTAGTATGGTGTCATCTGCATATCTTAAATTGTTGGTGTTCCTTTAGTTTTCACACCTCTTTCCTCAGAGTCCAATCCAGCTTTGCATATGATACATTCAGCATATGATTTAAACAAATAGGGTGATAAAATGCAGCCTTGACACCTTTGCCAGTTGGAAACCATTCTGTGTCTCCATATTCTGTCCTAACAGTGACTGTTGTTCTTTTGAGAACATTGGTATAGGGAGCAGGGAGTAGATGTTGTTTGTCATACAAATAATATACTTTTAAAAACATTTTAATGCTTCGTACTATGGGAGATTGTGCCAACAAGTGTTCTTACAAATAACAGACCACAAAACAGTTACAGAAATGTTGCCAGGTTTCTTCCTTATGCCATGAATAGTCTAGTCATAGCAGAGAAGATGTAGACATGAGTTTCTCCATATAGTTAGCAAGTAGTCTAGTGGGCCATATGATGATGGTACATTTTTTGTATCTATGAGGAGTTATTGTAAAATTATCACCTTTATAAAAAATTGACAGAAAGGTTGTTTTGATTTGTAGTTGTTAACTTATCTCTACATAGTCATCTTCCAGATTTACATATTTCCCCAGTGTTTCTTGACCCTCCAAATACCGTTATTGTAGAAGTATGCAGATTGCGCCTAAACCACTCTTCCACTTCATCTGTGTTGTCAAATTGGTGACCCCGCAATGGATTTTTCATTTTTGGGAAAAAGTCACTTTGTGATGATGACACTGACAAAATTTCATCAATATACCATAATAACTTCTGGATGATCATTATTACTTTACAATACCCCCTTGTACTTCTCCATCTTACACTTTAGTCACTTCTGGAACAACCTGTAAAAAAGTAAATGACACAATGAGCTGATTTTCTTGACATCATGCACTTAGGGATCAACAATGACACTGACAAAATTTCATCAATATACCATAATAATGTCCAGTTGATAATTATTACTTTATGATACTGCTCAATAAAGTGATACCACATGTTTGTAAATTTGTTCTCTTTTTGAATTCCCAATGTCATTCTCATAATATGTGTAGTTCTATGTATCTGGATTTTTTTCATTTCTTTTAACAACTGTAAACCAACTCGCTGATTTGTTGCTCTGCTAGCTGCCATTCTGTTTCTTGGCAAAATTCAAAATGCTGGTTTTGACCAATAAAGCCGGTATGGCTCAGGCCCAGAATACAGTGGTACTTCTACTTATGAATGCTTCTTCTACCAAAAAATTCAACTTACGAAATGCGCCTCCTTAAGAAAGCTTCGACTTAAGAAAGCATTCCAACTTACGAAATTGGCACGAACTAGCTGCTCTCTGAATTTCGTGGCATGCCATTGGTTAGCGAAATCTAGCAAAGCAGCACTGTATTGGCTAGTGAAAGAGGAAGTGTTTGCCTAGCGAAATTCAGCTAGGCAGCACTCTTTGGGCTTGCGAAAGAGGAGAGGAAGTGAGGCTAGCGAAATTGGTGGCTTCTGAGATCCAGGAAGGTAGGACTTGTGGCTTGTGGCTTTTTTGGCTTGTGAAATTTGTGGCTTCTGATCTCCAGGACTGTATTTTTGGCTTGTGATATTTGTGGCTTCTGATCTCCAGGACTGTATTTTTGGCTTCTGATATTTTTGGCTTTTGGCTTTTGATCTCCAGGACTGTATTTTTGGCTTCTGTGGCTTCTGATATTCAGGACTGTATTTTTGGCTTGTGATATTTGATCTCCAGGATTTTTTTGTTTTTGTTTTTTCTTCCTTAAGGGTAATGTAACATGTTTGTATTAGAGGTACTTAATGAAATAACCCTGTATTATACATTTGTATTGAGTTGTAGCTTGAATCTGGGGGCCTGGAACGGATTAGGGCATTTCAATGTTAAATTTGCTTCTACTTACGAAATTTTCTACTTACGAAATGGCTTCGGAATGAATTAATTTCGTAAGTAGAGGTACCACTGTATTTGAACTGTATCTTTCCCTATGAGCCTGCCTGAGCTCTAAGACCTACAGAAGAGGCATTTCTCTTTATCCCTTCACCTTCACAGGCATGGTTAGTGGGAACATAGGGGAAGTCCTTCTCTGTGGCTGCTGCCATGCTGTGGAATTCCTTACCCTGGGAAGGTAGGGTGGCTCTTCTTTGTTTTCCTTTCAGTGACAGGTTAAGACATTAAAAGATATAGCCATGGTGTCTGTAAAATCTGTATGTAAAGAGATCTTGTAGCACCTTTGAGACTAACTGAAAGAAAAAAATTGGCAGCATGAGCTTTCTTAGACATAAGTCTACTTCCTCAGATGCATTTGGTGGTGCAAGATCTCGCTACAGACAGGTTAAGACAGGGGTCGGCAACCTACTGCCCACGGGCCAAGTTCAGCCTGCAGAGGCCTTGCCCCGCGTGTGAGAGTGGGTGCCAAAATGGTGCCCGCACTCGTGCATGCATGTGCATGGCAGCAGGCACCATTTTGGAATGCCCAACGGCACTAGCACTGTGTGCATGTGCACAGCACTGTTGGGTGTTCCAAAATGGTGCCCCCATGTGTGCACACATGATTGTGGGCGTTATGCGCATGCGTGCATGCAGGGGCAAGCACGCGCGCGCCGGACCCTGGCACCATTTCCCCCCCTCTCGGCCCCTGGTAAAAAAAATTTGCTGACCCCTGGATTATGACCTTACTTTTCCAGCAAGCTTTTGGAAACAGATTTTATGCTGTTATGATGCTATACTGTTTTAAACCTATTTTAGAGCATGATTTTTATTGGTTTTAATTCTGTTGTTATCTAATACTGTTTTAATCTTAATTTTGATTTTTGTTTTTAACCGTATGTGTTTTATTCTATTTTCCGTCTTTCTTCAGGCCACCTTAAGTCCCTGCCTGGGGAAAAAATGAGATATAAATAAAATAATGAGTGGATGTATGGAATAGTTTTAAAGCAAGATGTGGCTGTGTGTCCCTTGTCTCACTAATCAGACGGCTAAATTTTCTTCTTCATTGTTCATGACTCAAGGGATACTTACCATAAAAAGATTGTAATGATGAAAACTGGTCTTGTTGATCACTAGCATTTATAGCACTAGGCTTTTCCAGTAGAAATGAAACCATGAAACTTGATTTGGAGCAAGGGCATCTTGATTAATGATTTAATGCTATGTAGTGGTTTGATGCACTGGCTTAGTGGTTAAGATGCCAATTCTGATAATCGGAAGATTAAAAGGTTGGCAGTCCGAGGCCCAAGTGCTGCACGATGGGGTGAGTTTCTGCCAATGTAGCAGTTTGAAAGCATGCAAATCAAGTAGATAAATAGGTACCACTTTGGTGGGAAGGTAACAGTGTTCGGTGCAGTCATGCTGGCCAAGGGGAAACCTTTACCTTTTTAAATGCCATGGCTCCATCCTACATAATCCTCAGTACAGAACTCATATGATATAGGAGTTTGAGCGCTGGACTACAACTCTGAGCTAGGTTAGATTCCTAGCTCAGCCATAGAAACCCTTTGGGTGACGTTGGTTGAGTCATATACTTTCAGCCCCAGAAAACCCTGTGACATATTAGCCTTAGCATCACCATAAATCAGAAATGACTTGAAGGCACACAATAACAACAAAAACACATTATCCAAAACCATACTTTGATGACATGCACCAAGAGTCAAAGTTTATTACACCCTTCCCCATGCCTTCCAGACCTATTTATAAAAAAGAGAAACCTGGTTAAGAAACTTGATATAACACATGCATTTTATCAAGAAAGTCTCTCCACTTGTACAAAAACTTTTTATTTAAGACAAAATATCTCTATCAGTGCAAAAATAAAAAATTAAAAAAGCCATTTACACTGTTGCAGCAGTGCTCCATGTATCACTAGATGTCAGAAGAACAGTGCCTCATGCATCATTGTAGATAGTAAAAACTCAAGGTAGCATCTTATAGCCTTTACACTGGGGACACTTTGCTTCAGGCATCACCTTTCATTAAGGAAACTTGGCCTCATGCATCATTTTGCAGAAAGTATGCCTGGTATAATAAATCATTTAACCTTAGAAAATACAGGCATGCTTTACACCAAAGAAAAGCTGTCTGGTGCTTCTGCTGAAATCTAGGAAAAAGAAACCATCTGTATCATTTCGCACAGAAGAAAAAAAAAAGCACGACAGGGATGATCCAGTTAGTTTTAAATGTTGGATAAAGAGGATATCCAATTTTCATTTACTTTCTGCAGAGAAATCTGGAACACTTAATTTTATAAACCAAGAAAATGTAAGGAGAACTCGAACCTGGGGAATTACTAAAGTTCAAGTCTCCAATGGGATCTTTTATCCTATGTTTGCAGAGGTGGCTAAGGAATAGACTGGCAAAGCTTTTCAATTAGTCTGTGATTTATTTGGGGATTCAAACATACAAAGACACTCTAACATTCACTCATACACACAAGAACTCAGGAATAAAGTAGTTAGTTTGGATAGGTAGCAGAAGGCTTTCTAATGGTGATAATTACCTGATGGAGGCTGATCCAACAATGAATGAAGATAGATAGACTCAACTGTCTATGAAAGGGAAAGGACAACAGGAAGAGCCACGACCCAAGTCAGGGTTCACAGTGGCACAGTGTCACCAGGAAATCTAACTAGACCCAATGTGCCTGAGATTTGGGGGATCTTTTATACCCTTAAAGCTAGCCTGAGGCAAAGAGTTGCTATTGTATATTAAAGGACTCCAAATTACTACTCTTGAAGTACATAATTTCCAAAGAGAGGAGATGGAATGTTAATGTTATCGCATCTTCAGCTGGACACATCCTGGCTGGTACTCATAAATCTCCTAGGTGCGAATGCCCTGCTTTGCAGCTCCTAAGCCTGGCCCTTTTGATCTGCAAATTGTTGTAGATACAGACATGATCTTTCAGGTGCCTATGTGAGGTCCTTGCTTTGGATTCATGGCAGCTGGTCTTTTCTGGTCTAGGGCCATGACAGGAGACCCACAAAGGTTTCTTTTTTTTTTTTTAATATATTAAAGCAATTCTGGAAACAAACAGATCTTTATTTTAGGTAAAATATTCATTTCCTTTTTTCACTTTCTGCTTTCAGAGGGGGAATGGAAGTGATGATACAACACACATGAAGCTGTTCTTTCAGCATTAATGAACAGCACAGGTATCTTTGAGGGTTCATCCATCATTGAGATAATCCTACCCATTATATATTAAGAACAAACTAGAATTAAAGTGGTTATGACAATAAAAAGCCATTGCTTTAATTTAAAATATGTATTTTTAAATTTTTCAAATGCAACTCATTTTATCCAAGCTTTATTAAAACAAAATTATTTTTATTGGTGTGTAGACTATGTAGAGTAAGTACATATTCAACACACGTTTTAGACACAGGTCTTAAAATTATGATTTGAAACAAAATCAAATATTCTGGACAATCTGTTTCATTTCTATTTCGTGACTGTAATTTTCACCATGGAACTGGTCAAAAATCCTTAGGAAAAATGGAACTGATCACCATAGGATAAAATGATAGATAGTTCAAGAGAACATTCTAAATACTAATTTGTTTTTGTTAGTTTCCTCAGTGTTGTGATTTTATGATGTAGTGGTTCATAATAACTCTTATGTTTTAAAACTACAAGGCATTTTCTGCTTTTTTTAAAACTAAAGCAAAGATTATTTGCTGTCATCATTCCTTTGTCATATTATGGAACCTCTTTTCTGCTCTGTAATAATTTACACACCACCGTGTCACATATATAAAATGACACATACGATTACATGAGCTGATAGATGCAATCATGTGTGCCAGCCTTAGGTTGCTTGCTTGTAAAGGTCTCAAGAATGGAACTGGGTGCCATTTCTTTTGATAAAGTTGGTTCTCCTAATGCATTGATTTATAGAGATATTTTCCCACCATTGCTGGCTTTTGCTCCCATTCCCATTTTCCTCATAAGTATATGAATATATTACATTTTATTCAGAAGAAAATCGATAGCTCAGTCACACAGTATGAGCATGGTAACTTTCTTCAGGGCTGGCACTAACATTAAGCAGAATGAGGCAACCACTTCAGATGGCAAATTTTGTGGGGTTGCAGCCTCCCAGGAGAATCTGGCTGTTTCTCTGTGCTGGTGGGCTGCATATGCCACACCACTTTCAGCTCAGTCCCTCAAAGGCTTAGGAACCCTGAAGTCTATCCCACTACTATTGTCAAGGTAGTCAAAGTAGGATTCAGCTAGCTGTCCAGTCAGTGTCTGTACTGGGACTAAATTGGGAGAACCACTGTAATGTCAGACAGCAATGTTTCTTGGTTTGGTCTTGACATTTCTTCCATGCCCTCCAAATGTCCTGATTTGGCATGGACAATTCCACTTAATCCTGTATTGTCACACTTTTTAAACTGCTTTTAAAATATCCTAGCTCCTCTCTCTCCTTTTCCTACTTCCCCCTTTTGTTCTCAGCTCATGTCAATTGCTGCAGACTGAGTACAAAGTGCAAAAGTAGTCTGCACTCAAAGAACTCAGCAGAGATGAGAGGAGAGGAGGGAGATCAGGCAAAAGCAAACTGCAGCCTCTCATAGCTTGTGTGATCTTTCTCATTAATAATTTGTGCCATCTTGACCATAGTATGATGTTGCTTGGCCACACATATCCCAGTTTTCATCTGTGAAAGGTTGGAGGGTATGTTCTTCCATTTTTTAAAATGCTAATCCTCCTCAGAAGGTTACTGTCTTAAAGAAGGAGCAGTGAGGGTAAAGAGTATCTAACCTTTCCTACACAGTCCATTTTTCTGCTCAGAATTGCTCACCCAGTTGATTTTCCTCATACAAGTGGCAAACAATTGGTGGGTGGGTGGCTTTATGCAGAAAACAGTTAAAGGCCCACAGTCTTTGCAACTTCTGAAGTATCCAGCATCTGCTTTACTTTAAAAAGAAAATTGGAAAAAAAATGTGTGTAATCAATTTGCAACATTTCATTTGGGTCTAGGCTCAACATAATTATAGGGTGGAGTCTGAATCCACCTTCCTCCAACAGCAACCCAGAATTAAACTCTTTCTTTAAAAGTATAAAATGTTGTACAATTCACTTCTGTGGGAAAACAAATGCAATATTTATTCACAGCATATAAAACATTTGTACATCACTTTTTGGTCCTAAAAATATGTCATGTAGATGTTGGCACCACTTACTTCCCAAGCTTTTTTAAAAAAATGCCACAATATCAAGGTATCTATGATAAAACAGGGGAACTACACTTGTTGTTGCTATGTGCCTTCAAGTTGATTCTGGGCTTTCCTACACAAGGGAAAAAATGTACTTCTTTCAAATCTGGTGCAATAAGGCCACACAATGTATGGTCCTATCTGCACCAAACTCAAAGTGTGACACCTTAACCTGGGTTTTCAAAAGCCCTCAAAGATTTCACCAGAGTTTGCAGGCAATTCTGGTGTTCCTTTAATATGAACAATGCATCCTCTCTGGATTCAGGTGTGGGGGAGTGGAGAGGCAGGATAGATTTACCTCAATGTCCAGGCCAGTTCACAACCTGGAAGAGTTAGAGAAAGGATTATCCTCCTCAGTGCTGCCACTGGTGTACGTTCATTTGCTCTGAGGTCAGAAATGAGGAGCCCAGATCACAGTGGCACCAAGGAGGAAAAACCCTTTCTGTAACTTTTCCAGGACAGGAACTGGCATGAACATCGAGGAAAATGGTAGTGCCTGCTAGGCAGTGATCTGTCCTGGCTCTGCCAGGAAGCTGACAGAGCAAAGGCAGCAATGCTGGATCAAAGCAACATCCAGATGCAGGAACACATGTAAACATTTACCCAATGTAATTACAGAGAAACAGGTAGCAGGGTGATTCTGGGGGTGAGTTCAGGGCAGAACAGGTGGGGAGACAATTTGGACTTTTGTCACTAATGTATGCAAGTCCTGTAACCTATTATGATTCTCTCATAGGGTTTTCTTGATTAGATTTGTTGATAGATTTACCATTGCTTTCCATTGAGGCTAAGGGACTGTGACTTGCCCAAGATCACCCAGGAGGTTTCCATGGCTGAGGCAATTTGAACCCTGGTCTCTCAGAGTCCTAATGCAACACTTAGGCCACTACACCATGCTGACTTCCTGATACACCTCTATGCTACACCTAGCTACTTTTTATTGAGATAGTAGAGTCAAGTGAGATGGTCTGGATTTGCTAGAGACATATGGCTTCAACTGAAAAGGTGAAAAGAAGTGGTTTTGCCTTAGCTGAAACTGATCAGTAGTCTTAGGTTTTCTTTTTCACTCCTCCCATAGGTGAAATCTTTATAGAGACAATGCAAGTACTACTTTGAGAGAAGGCTCAGTGTCAAGAAACTGCCAGACTCTACTATTGTGATCCTTCTGGTGAGGTAAAATCACTTTAAACAGCACTCAGCTGTAAGTTCAGCTTTGTGGCATTCTATGGCTGAAAGATGCTACAGACACTGTTTTGGTGAGTTGCAACAACACTCAGTCAGGAAGATGGGATCCTGGGCTCATGACTCCTATATATGGGTTGTTGAAATGGCTTTTTCTGGGAGCAGAAAGTGAAACGTAAGGCATCATAGAGTTGGAATAACCACAAGAGTTATCTAGTTTAACCCCCTGCCTGTGAAATGAGCTCAAAACTTGGGGACTGCTCAGTTTACTTGTGCAACTGGTGACATGACATACACATATGAGATGTGGGAGCTCTCAGAACTTTAGAAGTCCCATATTCCTACAGGAACATTTGGTGAGAATGTGAGAAAGGGGGGCTTTTCCAAGCTCTTCCCAGAGAAACTAGCTCCCTCCTTACAATCCTTCCATCAGCAGGTGAAAAACTTTTTATTCTTTTTTTTAATTAAAAATTAATTTATAGATTCATATTACACCCAAAATGTACCAACACATAAAGACAAAATAACTAAACAAACATTTAGACATCCACAAGACAGTGCTTTGCATTACACCATGTACATTGAACATTACACTTCCTAATCTCTACATTCTGAATGTTTCTTCATACTTTATTCACTTTTGCTTCTGTTTCATATTCTATTACTACCGTATCTTCTTGAATCTTTTCAATTTTTTTTATTCTGACAAGTCTTTAGGAAATGGCTAAGGCCACATCTGCACTGCAGAAATAATGCAGTTTGATACTGTTTTAAATGCCATAACTCAATGCTGTGGAATTCTAGGATTTGTGATGTCAGAGCTCTCTGGCAAAGAAGGCTAAATATCTCACAAAACTAAAAATCCAAGATTTCCATAGCATTGAGCCATGGCAGTTAAAGTGGTGTCACACTGCATTAATTCTGTAGTGTACATGCAGCCTAAGAAAGCTTTCCTTTATGTGCTGTACAACTATTTATCCTCTGTTTTTAAACTGAAATTATTTAATTCTATAAATAATTCAATTCAATTCAATTTGAAATATCATTTTTCATGCATTTTTCTATATTTATTTTTACTTTTCTTTGTTTTTATTGTAAGTCACCTTGAGTTCTAGCTTTGGGGGAAAGGTGTGATATAGGTAAAGTAATGCAATACTATATCACACAGCCCTGATCATTATTCAGTTTTCACTTGAAGACCCTGACTGTCTCATTTAAAGTGATGTCACTTCTATTGTATTTGATCAATGAATGAATCAATGAATCAATCATTCAATCAAAATGAAATGTTAACAAAATGAAAGCTTCCATGTTTAGAATTAGCTGCTTTTCTTCAACCTGTTCTCTCCCTGAAAGAAATTCACAAGAAATATGCATAATATTAACATAGACTTAAGCATTTTATCAACAACAACAACAACAAAATTTCTGAGTATCAATGTTGCAAGCATCTGTTTTTAAAAAGAAAATATTCAGTTTAATTTATGGTAGAACAGAAAATGCCCTCTGTTTCACCCTCGTCCCTTGAGGCTCTTTTCAAGGACACAGCAGAAGGAAAACCATACTTATATCACTGACAAAAGCCTCTAGGGGCGTGAAAATGTCAGACCAGATTCCCTTTTCCTTTCCAGAACTGTATATTATCCTGCACTGATTCTAGTTTTCTTCCTCTACTAATATCTTCTTTATTAGAATTAATTCAGCTCTACACTCCACTGAAAGAAAAGCAGCTTATATATTTATCGAAAGCTGCTATGTACTGACGTAGTATTAAGCAAACTGCATCCACTGCCAGCAAAACAGAACCCAGGGTTGTAATAACACCAAAAAGGGTACAAAGATTACAGTAAAGCATCCCAAAGTACAAAAAAATAAATAAATACACAACCTCCTGTCCCAGGAAAAAACCCTACCTCCAAATACTTCAAATTAAGGCATAGCATAGAATGGGTACACATTATATTTTGCAGCTATCTTCAATTGCAACTACTGATTTATTTGAGGAAGGATTCAAACACACATATGCATTAATTGGTATTGCTCAGACAGTTATGATTTGATCATAAGCATTGTTCTGTGAACTGAATCTTTTGAAAAGATAAATCTAGCTTCCTCCACCATCCAAGGTTCTATTCCAGGTTAAGTCAGTGGTTGTTGGGCATGAAACCTTTTTGACATTATTTGGCACCAATCAATTTCCTTTCAGCATCAAAGTCTCAATCCATCATAGGACTAGAATGAAAACCCCTGCTAAAATAATTGTGCTGGGTTACACCATTGCATGAGCAGTTGAAGTGGTTCAGTTGCACAAGTGGGTGGCAGGTGGTGGCAAAAAAAAGTGGCACAATTTCTTGTCCAAACATTCACACAGCTGTTTCTTAATGCAAATACTACTAACCATCTGTACAACCATCTGTTATGAAACTGCCTCTACAATTTCTTGCACATGCACATTGAACATCCATTTGTGCTATAAAAACTGTATTGGATACCACTCTTGTGCTTATTCTGAAAATGCTTAATTGTTAGCACAATAGTCCTTGTGCTAGTGTAATTACTTCACTGTACAGATTCCTCTGTTCTGACATTTTTATTTTTTGAGGCATATGCTGTTTGATTTGTTGTTGTTATTTTCCATCAACCTTATGAATGAGACACTTTCTTGAGCACCAGTCATTCACAGGCTTGCTCAGATCTTACAAATTCAGAGGTGTGGCTTCCTTGATTGAGCCAATTCACCTGTATTGAGTTCTTCCCACCACCACCACCTTCCACTTTACAAAGTATCACCATATTTTCCAGTGAATCATGTTGTCTCATGTTATGTCCAAAGTATGGCTTCAGTTTAGTCATTTTGACATCTAAGGAGAGTTCAGGTTTAATTTTTTGCCTTTTTGCAGACCATGGGATCTATAGAACCCACCTCTAGGGTTACATTTCAGATTACCGTAGTTGAATTTCTTTTTTTCAGCTTTCCTCACTGTTCAGCTTTCACAACCATACATAGAAATCAGCTGAAAGATTCTAACATATATTTCAACATGAGGATCTTATCTAGTTCCTCCACTCCTGCCCTTCTAATTTTTAGTTTTGGAAATCTTCATCCTACAGTTTTCTGAAGTCTCCCAGTTTTTAAAACAGTTGACCCACCATATCCACAGATTCTTTATCCACAGATTCAACCATCCACAGCTTGAAAATATGTTTTTAAAGTTAAATTCCTTGCTCTTACAATTTTATATAAGGGACAACATTTTATTATGCCAGTGTATTTAATGGGACTTGAACATCTACAAAATTTGGTGTTCACAGAGGGTCCTGGAATCCCAGTGAATACTAAGAAGAGTACACTGTACAAACCAATGGACCTTATCACACGGGGTCTAAAGCAGACCTAATCCAAAGGATATCCATAGCTAATCCGTATTAGTTCCCCGTGTTTACACACGACGTTGCACCAAAACTCGACAGAACCCGAAGCTAATCCGTATTAGTTCCCCATGTTTACACACGACGTTGCACCGAAACTCGACAGAACCCGGAGCTAATCCGTAATGAATTGAGATCTTTTGACATTCGGTTTTTCGGGGAAGTACAAGGGAGCTTTCGGAATTATTGCGCAATGGCCGCACAGGCGAAATACATATGATCACGCAATACGTATTGTGAAGCATTTCAGTTCATTTCGGTATAGAACTGAATTTATTCTTATTTTGGTTACTTTTCGCTTCATGGCCAGCGTGTGATAAGGTCCAATGTTGGTTTTCAGTAATATGGATACTTTATTATTTTTTGAAACAGAATGGGGCTGGAGGAGGATCAGTCATGGAAACTGAAAGCCTCAAAACACTTAATATAATATATTCCACTGGAACTACTCTTTGGTAAGTGGTTTGACTCTGGTAATTCCAAAACACTGAAGGACTAGTAAGAAGCAAGAATTCCCCCCCCCCTCAACAGCTAAGAGAACTAGGCCTTGAATAAAGAAGCAGCTGGGAAATGTAATATTTATTGGCTTTTTAGCATAATCTCTTAATTTAATATATTAACAGCTTAATAACATTTTTGAACCAAGATTATTCTGAATTTCCAGTTAAATCAATTGCTTTGGTTAAAAAATAAGCTTAATCAAGTTGTTCCTTTTTGTTACATAACACTAGAGTGAAGTGATAATTTAATTGAGTTCAGTTAGTTAATTTCTACTGCTAGTTTGATGTCCTGTATATTCTCTCTCCCTCTCCATCCATTTTCTGTATTGTTGCACCAATATCCTAGGTTTGCAATTTCCTGTTTTGGTACAGGCCAAGCATGTTGGAAGCGACAGTTTCATGTCTTAGGGCCATGTTGGTGAACATATGGCATATGTGCCAGAGATGGCACACAAAGCCATTTACCTTAGCACATGGCGTGGGGAAGAAGAGGAAAAGGCACATGCCTGTTTCTCCCACTCTTGGCCATCCCAGGTTTACAGCTACCTCCAAAGAGGCAGCTGAAAGCCTGGGAAGGTGCGGGGCAGGAGGAGGAACAGGTGTGTGCCTTTTCCTCCTCCTCTCGGGCCTTCAGATGCTTCCAGAGAGGCAGCTGAAGGCCTGGGGAGTTGCAAGAAAGAAGAAGTCCCACCCTGGAAGTCCCATTCCCCTGGGAATTCACATCTCTGACACAGGGTAACACCATGTGTCAGAAGGCCATTTTGTTTGAGCAAAAATCAGTTACATTGTCTTAGGGCATCTTTTTCCTCCATTATGTTTTTTACCTTTTGCATATTCTGTAGATATTTGTAGTTTGCTGAAGTAGGATGCTGGACAGGTGGTGAAGCAAAAATTGTGACTGGCTATAAACAGAAATTTATTGAAGTCACACATACACAAAAGGCTTATGTTTTGCAATCTGCCATTAGAAAAGTATGAGTGAGAGTGGGAATGGTAGGCCTCTGGCCTTGAAAGGCTCTTGAATCACTATAGCAGCAGTTTCTTCTGGGATTTATGTTTGTTGCTTTGTTTACATTCAGATTTATTGGCCTCTTCCTCCTGATATAAAAGAAAGTGTTGCAAAGTAAAATACTGAGTAGTAATAATGCAATAAAATAAACTGATTCAATAAAAAGTCAGTCAAATTCAATAACAAAGAAAACATGAAACTATAATAAACAGCACAAAACAAGAGCAAAATTAGCAGTACTCTAAGCTAAACCAAAGTAATCAGTGGAGGCAATTTAAATAACACAAAAGACTTGTAGAAATGAGGCAGGCATTGAGCAATGAGGCATGAACAGGGATACAGTGATGCATGTAGGAAGTTTGCATGTTCTAGTTCTTATCCCAATATCTGTTGGAATAAGAACAAGATCTATAACTTGAGTCATTATGAGGTCAATGACCATTATAGGGTTAATGGTGAGCTACTGAGATAGAGATGATCTTCAGCTGTGTTGAGCCTTCATAAGCCTAGCTTTTGTTTATGATTCTCTCTCTCCCTTTCTCACTCACTCTTTTCTCTTAGCCTTTTTTCTGTTGAGTTATATTTTGTGTTACTTGCTTCAATGTAGTTTATATTATTTGATGTATTTGCTATTTTATGTTATTCTGTTTGCCATATTTACTAAGGTCCATTTTGTATCTTTTGTATATATTGGTTAGGAATCTTTTTGTTATATACATTGTTTGTTACCTTTTAAACAGATATCATACCTTTTATTTATAGTTTATATAGTATACTATATTTTATATAGTACTTTTACCTTTTATTTATAGTACCTTTTGCTTTTGGGATTTTCAGTTCCATGGTTTCAACAATATCCCCATGTGTACTGGCCCTGTTTTCTCCTGAACCACTCACATTCAGTGGGAAAGTCTGAATGTGTCATCTATGTATGTGTGCTCTTTGTGTCAGCAGGAACATCTGCATAATATGGCATCCAGAAAAGTGAAGCTTTCCTAATAGTGTTGGCAGTGATGGACATTTATACCCACCACCCTTTTTACCAATGAACTCAAGGCAGGGAAAATGGCTGTCCTCCATCTTATCAATGCGAAGTAGATCAGTCAGAGAGGACAGTGAATGTTCATGGTCCAGTATTCTGGTCTTATATGACTCATTAAGGGCTTGAATCTGGATCTTCCAATTCCCGGCCTAACAGTTGCACTACTCAATAATAACCCACAAAAAACTTGAGCCTTTGAGGACAATCAGTTGGAAGGCTCAGTCTCTTTTATAAGGGCAAACAACAAGGTGATTGTACCCCAGGTTTGTGCTATAATGTCATCATGCTTCTTCCCCTGAATGGAATTTCTTGTTAGATATACATTAGAATTTGATGGTTCACTAAGATGGTTCAATATAGTTGGCTCCAATTCAAGAATAGGATAGATTGTGTCAATATGGAGAGTCCCTGGACTAGAGTGCAAGCCCTCCAAGGTGACACCGATGGAAGATGGACTCTGAAGAGTTATTTAGTGTAGTCAAAGCCTGCAAGCATGATGCATCTCCCCCTCCCCACATACCTAGGCATGAGAACTGTGCAAGCAGGTTAGCAACAAAGGAAAATTCACTCCCCCACCTGTTTTCATCCTTCATGTCTTTTTCCAGCCTAAAACTGCCAAGCAGAAATATCAAACAAGGTCACTAATACAAATTAACTGTTTCTTTATTCCACTGGACAGCTGTTAATATTTCGTCATGATGCTAACAAGGATTCTAAAATGGATCTGCCTGCTGGCAGAGGGTCAATGTACTAAAAATATGTTACTCTTTAAGGTGTCATAAAACCCATTGCTGTCATGTGGTGTTTCCTTTCACAACAGACATGCAAGCCACAGGAAAATTCACATTTCTCAGAAAGAAAGAGGGAATCTGCATGGTATCTGCACAATCGAATTGTATCATTAGGAAAGATGTCTGGATCCTCTGCTGGGAATACACATTAGCTGTGTAAACAAACAAGCATGAGAAGAGATCCAACAGCAGCTTTGGCCACTCTGATACATTCTAGCTGATTTGGGTGACAATTCTTATTTAGAGCATTACCTTTAAAGAAGGTACAGTTAAGCTTTCATAATTTCATCACTTCCAACAGTTTACAAGAAAACAACAACAAGAAGAAGAATCCCTAGTTACTAAGCCTGGCTCTGGCTGCAATCCAAGAGTTACAATAAGAAGGGGTGAGAAAAGTCAAAGAGATTGAGAAATAAAATGAAAATTACATAGGAAGATGCGAACAGAGGAACATAAGGACATCCAAATTGAAAACAGCAGTGAATGCTCCTTCTCCCATATGGAACAAAGACACATGAAGCAAATGTATTCTCTTCTTGGAGGATTCAAACCATTCCTGTAAAGATCAAATCAACATCTATGATTCAAGAGGCAGATGGCTATAAATGAGTGCAACATGTCAAGCATACTTTGAGTAGTTCCAAAATGACACATCATAAGGCTCTAAGTCAGGGGTAGGCAACCTTTTTGAGCCAGGGGCCGGGTTGCTGTCCCTCAGACAATTGGGGGGGCCAAAGCACCCTAAATAAATAAATAAATACATAAAAATTTTTTTTTAAAAAAAATTTAAAAATTAAAAAATATATGCATGCACACTCTGTCAGCCTCAGAAAAGCCATGGCAAAACCCCTGTGGAGATTTTGCCAAGAAAACCCCAAGAACAAGTAATAACAACAATAATCAATATCATTATGGTGGGCGGCAGCGGTGGCGGCAGGACCGGCCTGGGGCCGGTCCAAAGGCTTCATGGGGCTGCATCCGGCCCCTGGGCCTTAGGTTGCCTACCCCTGCTCTAAGTACTGTGTTTTTCCACAGCAGTCTGCTAAGGGGATTTGAGATATTTCCATAGATGGATAAACATACGTAGCTCAATCAGTCAGAGAAGGACAATCAATCAGAGAAGTACGTATGGTATATGCAAGATATTGCAAAACCAATATAATACCAACTGTAGATGAATGGGCAGTGAAAATAAATGATTTAGCTGTTATGGACAGTCTGTCCATGTATATTAGTGGAAAGACAACTCAACAATATAAAATGGGGGAGAAGTATCAAAGTTATGGAAAAAGAATAAGAAAGATCAACTAAGCAAAAAAGGTGTACAGAATATGTAATCTATATGTGTATAGGAACAACGTATATAGTAGTTAAAGCAGAAATCATGTATAGAATATTTATTTAGGTCTTTGTTTTATAAAGATGTTATGAAAAGGAAATGGCATGAAATAGAATTTAAGATCCACCCAATAATGGAAGACTTAGGGCCTAAGCAGACTGCCAGAAATAGTGCACATTAAATTGAGGCACTGCCCTGGCTCAGTGCTAGGGAATCATGGGAACTGTAATTTATTGTGGCACCAGAGCTCTCTGACAGAGAAGGCTCAATGTCTCAGAAAAAAATGCAATTCCCATGATTCCCTAGCACTGAGCCAGGGCAGTGCCTCAATTTAATGTGCACTATTTCTGGCAGTCTGCTTAGGCTGGCAGCTACTCTTCCTGATCAGAATCAGTCCCTTGTGTGCTTTAGTTAGAATGAAGATTATATATTATAAAGTAAGCATAGATAAATTATGTATGGAAAAGAATGTGTAAGCAAAAATGTATAGCAAAACATGTTTCTTTGTTATTGTGTGTTTTTTGTGGTATTAAAATAATAATAAAAATTATAATTAAAAACATTATGGGACATCATAGTTTGTGCAGTCCTTGAAAAAACAAGTGCAGTGAGTAATGTTTCAACAAAGCCGTAGTAAGCTCCAAATACGATTTGGTAAGAGACTGATCATTTTTACTTAAAAGAAATTTTCAGAGTCTCTTTAAACAATGCAATAAAATATCTCACTTTTTTGTTTTACCATTTTAATTAGATAACCCCACTATCATGTTTTACCTTTTTCATCCTTTCTAGAGGTTTACATTTGTGATTTTGTTGTAATTTTGTCTCTTTTTTACTATATTTTTTTCTCTTGAAAATGTTATGCTGAAGAAATTTTGAAAATTCATAAAGGGGAAAATTGAAATGGCAGAAGAGACATATAGTTCCATCTTACTCACCAGATCACCCATCCCACAATCTGCTTGGTTTCAATGTGTGTATTTGGAGATAGGTGGTCCAGACAGAAGTTGAGACCCATATAATAAAGACATTTTTGAGAGCCACCAGCACTACAGTTCTTGAGACCAGGGTTCAAATCCCTGCTTGGCCCCTGGATGACCTTTGGCAAGGCACACTGTTTCAGCCTCAGAGGAAGGTAAAGGCAAACTCCCTCTGAACAAAAACAACAACAACAACACAGAACAGGTTTGCCTTAGGGTCACCATAACCCAGAAACAAACTGAAGGAACACAACCACTTTGTTTTTTAATTGCTTATGTAGAACGATTATGATTTGAATGTGTTGTAACTTTATTACATCTAATTATGTTTTATATGTATTTTAAACTGTTTTAAATACAGGTGTGGCAATGCAAACCCCTCTGATGAAACATGCAAAGAAAACCCCATGATAGGGTTGCGTTAGGGTTGCCATAAGTTGGAAATGACTTGAACATGCACAACAACAAATACCTCAATAAACAAAGCTTTGGAAAAAGAAGCTCCTTTTTACAAAGTATTTTTATGGGAACCCAGCACAGTCTCCAATGTGTGTGTATGTGCATAAGGCTATGTGAGTTTAGCTAATATAAAACAGTTTGGTCACTTTAGTGCAGCTAACAAAAGAGCTACATCTGGGACACTGAATTCTTTCTAGGTTTTAAACAAAAATTTGAAGAAACTATAGGATATGCTGGACATATTTTGGGGAAAGGGTTCAGCATCTTCAATATGAAAATTGTTGTTGTTGTGCACCAGAATCCTAGATGACCATTACATACTATGTAGCAGTGTAACAACATTCCTATGTGGTGAATTCAGGCACGACATATCCCCAAACTCCACTTATCGGTAAGCAGACACAGGGATAAAAAAGGACCCAGTCACAAATATCTGCATCCCAGATATTGCTCATGTGAGAAGGGGCATCATTGGGGGATACGGGGAAGGCAAACCAGGCATCATCAGGCGAGACCCTAAGGGAGGCGACACCACTGCTCCCCAAACATATGCCTTTTGGCTGTGGCATTTGGCTGTGTCCCCTTAAAATGCTGAAGAGATGGTGTGAGTGAGGTGAGGTTCAGTGAGAGGCAAAAGGGGAGACTCCAGACTCCACGTTTTTTAAAAAATAAATTTTAAATTTTAATTAAAAATCATTTTAATTTTTTTTATTCTTTTAAAATTTTCTTTAAAAACATCACATCCCACCAAAATTTCACTTTAACCACATGAAACTATGTATGATGTAAATACATTTAGGCTGTGTGTATGAAATTGTAATTTAAAAGTATAATTTTAATTTTACTAGTTGTTTATACCACAACTATTACCATTACTTTCAGTGATGTACAGAAATTATGATTTATGAGTAACATTAGTACAAAAACATTTCTAAGAGTTCTGCATGGTGTGGTCTGGGAGGTCAATGGTTGTGTGATGCCAACCCTAGTGATGCCACTGCCACATGAGGAGAAGTGGGAGTGGTAGGCAGGTGCTTCTCGATTGAAAGAGGAATGAACCCATGTCAATCCCAGTGGCTGCTTATTGTTAAGTGGGGTTTAGGGTGCTTTCCCTGAAATGTAGCAGTTGTGAATGTGTAACTGTAGATTACACATTTATAATTGCCCAAAAGGATTCCAGCTATTACTACTACTACTATTACTACTACTAATTCTACTACTATATTTTTATCCAGCTTTTGGGACTCAAGGTGCCTTACAACACTTAAAATAGATAGAGTTAAAATGTATATTATACAAAAGGAAGTAACTACCAAAGAAATTTAAACTGGTTCCTTCTCTTCTGACCTTCTGCTGGGCAGGTAAAACAGTGCTGTTCCTCATAGCCTTTAATGTTTGAAAATTGCTTCATTTTAACAGCTTTAAAATTATATATTAGTTTTGTTTTTAGACTGTTTTTAAAAGCTTTTAAACAGTATTTTAATGTCTTTTTAAATTTAAGTATTTATAGTGTTTTAATTACTTTCATTTGTCCATTGCCCCAAAAGCCATCTTGGGCCGGGAGTCAATGCAGAAATATCTTAAATAAGCAAACAAACAAATAAATAGCAATTAAACTGTCAGATAGCTCAGAATGAAGCAGTGTGGGTTTACCAACCCATTGGCCTGGAAGCCACAAGCTGCTGCTGTGTTTAAGCTGTGCAGCTCATAAAGCAATCAGCCCCTGTGCCTGGTTTTTAATTTTTTAAAAACTGCTGTAATGTGATTGCTAATCATGCCATTATCATTACATGTAACTTGGCCCTCAGTCACTTTGACCAGCAGGAAATGAGGGATTAAAATATTTTAAACAAACATATTCAAAATACATATCAGGGACATAAAACTATTAGGGTCACACATTCATAACAGAAGTTATGTTGATCTTCATGTATCCATGTCCAAAAGCAGCATCTTCTACTAAGACATCATGCAGCAATAGGAAGGTCAGGTATGTGTGAGTCAATGTTTATCTACATTTACGTAATAGTCATCTGTCATGGATGCTGTAAATGCTGGTTACCTGCACTGAGCAGGATAGTGGCCTAGATGAACTCCAATGTCCCTCTTAGCATTACAACTGAATGATGTGTGTGTATCTCGGAAGCAGTAAACTGGCCTGCATTTTCATGCTAGGTTGCTATTTCATTTGCATAGTGAAGCATGCAACGTGCTGTCATTAAGTCTGAGAAACTACAGAGGGAAGATCAATAGTGCAACATTTTGACTGTATAAAACTGCAGTAACAAATGGTCTACATTTTTGTTTATAGACTTTTGTTTTGTTTAAGAACAGATCCCCCTTTAAAAACAAAACCTAGGTAAGCTATTTTTGGAACTACAGCATCCATGCTATTGGAAAATTCATGGAGTTGTAGACCAAACAGTACTTTTTCCAAGCTCTGACTTTTTACAGATACTATAGTTTGTGTGTATATGTGTGGTAGTGGTGGTGGTGCTTATTTGTGTTACACAAGCTGCTGCTACATTCATCCAGTTTTTCAGGATCACCCCTAGGTCCCAGAGAAAGTGTTTGATTCAACTGTTTATCCTCCATCTCTCGGTTGTACAAGTTTCACAGGGACCTTTATGTCATGGTAAATTTTCAAGAACGGCAGCACTTATAAAACCCTGCTTTTGACATTTTTGTTTCCACTGCCTGCTCTTTCCTCTAGATAAAAGGATAGTCATTTTCAAAACAAACTATCTAAGCTTGAATTCAATGACTTTCCTTTCCTGAGGTAGTTGACACTGTTCAAGAGATATTTATTTGTCAAAGATTCTCTCTCTGCACAGTCACCAAGCATCCTGGTTCTGCATGACACAAAATTCCTTCAGAATTTCAGCCAACCACTACCATTTACACTAATATAGGGACAAAACAGACTGACCCAAAGAGCTGGCTTCCCAGTGACTTGGGGGCATGGCGTATGCACGACGCATGCCCTAAGGACACCAGGAAGCCACTGTCAAACCGCCAGAGCAACCACATGTTGACAGCTTTTCAGCACTCCGGCAGTGTGGCGTTTACATGCCGCACACCACTAGAGCTAGAAAAATCCACTGTGGTGGTGGCAAATGTGTCCTTTTTCCAGCACAAAAAGGGGAGGCTTTCTGTTACTTCTTTTTGCACTGGGAAACATCTGGGTTGGGCATGGCGTGTGGTTGCCATGGCCCCAACCCAATGCTCCAAGGGGAGGCCTCAAGCTACTCCTTCGAGGCAGTCTATTTCACCCATAGTTCCTGATTAGAAAGTAACACTGAGAAAACATATGTCATATAATGGGGATGGAAAACCTGTTTGAAAATATTGCAAGAAAAATATTTGAAAAATGTGCATCTAAAGTGTTGAAAAATCCTGGATTTATGAGAATAATCTAAGATCAGTACTTACTGTGTATACTCATGTATAAGTCTAGAAATTTTGGTCAAAAATTAACTCAAAACCTAGAATGATTTATCCACATGTCAATGTAAATTCCTATATATATGATTCATTCCCTTTCTTAGAGTGGTGAAAGGTGAGAGCTTAGGGGGGTTGCAGACTGCCAGAAACAGTGCAAATTGAGTCCATTTTCAGGGTTAGGGTTAGGGAATCATGGGAACTGTATTTTATTGTGGCACCAGAACTCTCTGACAGAGAAGGCTCAATGTCTCAGAAAAAAAACCAGTTCCCATGATTCCCTAGCACTAACCCTAATTCTAAAAGTGGACTCAATTTGCACTATTTCTGGCAGTCCGCAACCCCCCTTAGTTATTCCCTGGAGCACCTACAAGAAGCACCAATCCCCTCTACTCTCTCTACTGCAGCACCACTGCTCACCTTTTTCAATGGGTGGAAAAATGAAAGTGGTAGCAGTTCTTTTGATTTAAAGTATTTGAATAAAATATTTATTTCTGTCTGTCAGCTTTTCTAGGTTAAAATCAGGCAAAGTTTTCACATTAAAGTTAAAGGCTATAATCACTGTTAATGTAGGCACCATTTTCTTTGCTTTACGTTTTCATCCTTTTTGACATATGCACACATTTTCTTAAGCCTTCCCACACCTGGTCATCTCCCCGACATATTGCATAGGTACCCTTTACTGTGGTTCCCTCTTCACCCACCCAACATTTGGGGTGAGCACTAACAGTTATTCCAGGCTTCTAGAATTGTATAAGTTCTTTGGCATCATTTTTCTTTTATTTGTCCTTTACACCCATTTTTTGTTACATGCCCCTAAGGACATGTCCTCGATTTATACTTGAGGCTGACTTATAGTTGAGTATATATGGTATACTGTGAAAAATTTACACATAGTTTCTGCATAGTAAATGCTGTTTCTCACACAAAAAACTGGCTTTTGTGCAACCCTCACCCCCAACATGTTCCAATTTTTCACACAATAGGTGTCCAACTACAACATTTTTTGCACAGGAAGCAGCATCTTCTTTTCAAGGAATAAAATAATAATACTGCACACTTTGCACAAGACGAATAATCTTCAGAAACTACATGGCTGTCAAAAGCTTTCTCACAGTGGCATAAACATTGCTAAAATTATATATTGTTTCCTTCAAGAACACTTTGTTTATCTGTGTTTGCTTGTTTGTCTGTGTGATTTATACACATTTCTCCCAAACTTTGATCCAAAACAGCAAAGAATTGTATTCCTACTGTGTAGAAGACTCTACTTGCCCATGTCTCATCCTCAAATGATCAATAAACCAAAACTGCAATTTCCTCCCATGATATGCATGCATGTGTATGTTTGCAGTTTTCAGGGTTCCCCCCATTCAAAATTATCAGGGTGGACTTAGTTTCATGTAGGCCATGACAATAGTTGGTGGTTACAAACATTTTGGGAGAAAGTATCATCTCTGAGGAGCACAAAACATTATGAATGAAAATATTAAATCCAAAGGCATGTCTATGAATTTTACTGTGGGCATCCAAACCTGTATGACTTTTAAAAGGGATTAAACCAATGGGCTATTTATGAAGAATAATGCTGTCAATGGTGGCTATCTGTTACCTCTAGTATCAGAGGAAGCAGGCCTCTTAGTTGCTAGGGAACACTAGCAGTAAGGGGTAGTTGAACTCATGTCTTGCTTGTGGTCTTCCCAGAGGCATCTGGTTGCTGAATTTGAGGACAAAATGCTGAACTAGACAAGCCTTCAATAAGAACAAGATTCCTTCTTTGTCAGATGAATGTTTTTCCATTTAGTTTTAATGAGGAATATTTTCACAGCCTTCTGATGAATCTTGATTTGACAATAAAGTTTTGGCTCAAGAAATATTTCTTTTTGACCAGTTTCATAACTCTGAATCTGTCAGGACAATAATTAATGTGCAAAGTAATACTAAGGGTTTATTTATGTGTGGCCACCTACCATAGCATTTACATTTTAAGATGACATTCCTCCCCTAGAATTAATAAAGGATGTAAGATTGGAATAATACAGCAATGAATCTGGTCTTTAGTGCACATTCCTTCCAGCTACTTTAAATTGTAAATTACAACAGTTTCCACCCTACAGAAATAATTGATTGATGTTCTTGGATAACTGTTGCCCACTAAGCTGTCTTGACATAATTATGAAAGAAAAATATTTTTCATGATAAATGGATTAATGATTAGTGGAAATAATTAGTTTCCTACTTGAAAAGGGCCCACTCATTTTGAAATTTTAAAATTTGATGCAACATGTATTCATTTAGTGGACGTTTGAGTCCACTGCTGAAAAGTATTAAAAATGTTCAGCACACAATTGAAGGAGAAGCATTCATTTTTTAAAAAAATTAAGCCCCTAAAGTTACATAATGTGAAGTGCTTATGAGTTTGGTCTTGATTTTTACTACTTTGATCACTGCATTCTGAAAGAGAACTAGCTATTGAAGACCTAAATGATGAGCTTTTCTGCCACCTGATCTGTTATTACATTTCATGGACTCATAGAGGTAGAAGACACTCCAATAGCCATCTAGACTAGAGAAGGGCAACTGTGGCAAATGCAGCCACTTTTATGCCTAGGATCCTTTGTGGGCTGCTTGCACTATTGAAAAATTAAACACCCCCACTCATGACCAGAGGTCCATTTCTGGTTCTCAAAAATGTTTTTTTTAAATGTTTTAACAATACAGGGTAGCCTAGTAACCTATTTAAAAGCTAATTGCTGACCTGTATGCTGCTAAGATATATGTATGCTGAGGAGGGTGGCTATGAAAGAACTCGACAAAATTCTAAAATGCAAAAATATACAGCTCAGCACAAAAGTTAGAATCATACAAGCCTTTGTATTTCCTACTACAATGTATAGATGAGAGACAATTAAGAAAGATGATAAGAAGAAAATCAATTCATTTGAGATGTGGTGCTGGAGAAGAGTGCTGAGGATCTCATGGACAGCCAAAAGGACAAGCAAGTGGATCCTAGAGCAGATCAAACTGGAAACCTCCCTGGAAGCCAAGATGACCAAACTGAGACTGTCATACTTTGGACACATCATGAGAAGAGAGGACTCTTTGAAAAAAAAAACAATAATGCTGTGAAAGGTGGAGGAAAGTAGGAAGAGAGGGAGGCCACATGCTAGATGGATGGACTCTATTAAGGAGGTCACGGGTATTAAGGGGTTGCTGGAATTAAGCAGAGCAGTGGAAGACAGAGGGTCTTGGAGATGTCTCATCCATAGGGCCGCCATGAGTTGAGATCAACTCAAGGGCAGTTAACAGCAACAGATGCTGCTAAGAACAACAATTTGCTCCTATTTTTCACCAGAAAATGATTGTCCTGAATAATGAGGTGTTGAGGGCACAAAAATATTCACAGCTGTACTTTGCCCTTATCTGAACTAGACAAATTCCCTGCCAGTACCAGATCTGCAGCAAAAATATGCTGACAGGTGGCCATCCTTTTCCTGCTTTAAACCCTCCAGGGAAGGTGAGCACCACAATCTTTTGAGATAGTCTGTTCCTCTTGCCATCAGGAAGTTTAGCTCTTGCTATAAGGAAGTTCCTTCTACTATTTAGATGAAATTCCTTTCTTGTAATTTGAATCCATTTGTTCAGGACCTATCCTCTTCAGCAGCAGAAAACAAACTGGCTCCATCTTCCATTTGGCAGCCCTTCAGATATTTAAATATGGATGTCATATCATTTCTCTCTGTTCTCTTCACCAGGCTAAACATGCCCAGCTCTCTCAATAATTCCCCATAGTTTCCAGATCCTTTACCACTTTGCTTCCTTTGGACATATTTTCCCTTTAAGCATCTGATAAGCTACCATGGAAACAGAATCCTGACCAGAGAGGCCTTTTGGTCTGATATAGCATGGGTCTTATTATATTCTCATTATATGTCATCAATCTCTGTTTCTGTTGTGTGACAGGAGTGCAGCTGTGGAATGGACACAGACTTAAAAGAACTGGCAGAGGAGACATTAGGCCTGGGTCCCACCCTTGAGACAGCCATCTATCTGAGACTACTAAGCCAGCCCAGCCAAACATGACAGCTCTCAGCTCCCCAGACCAGATCCTGTAATGCTTGACACCTGAAGCTATCTAGACCGAACACTCTTGAACCTAAATTATCCATGCCTATGACAATCATAGCATTTTCTGAGATGGTACAGGCCAACCTCCTCCAGAAGCTCCATTATCCAAGAGCAAGTATGTGAATGCCAGCATCATACCCAACAGGAGCTCCTAGAGAGGTGCCAGGATTCAGGCCAGGGAGCTGTCCTTTTAAGGGGTTTTCTTAGCAAGATTTATTCAGGAGAGGTTTGCCATTGCCTTCCCCTGAGGCTGAGAGTGTGTGATTTGCCCAAGGTCGCCCAGTGGTGTCATGGCTGAGCAGAGTCTCAAACTCTGGAGACCAGAGTCATAATCCAATGATGAAACCACTGGTTCTTACTTAGATCTGTAACTATTCCATATTTATGGTCATTGCTTAATAATGACTGTGACACTACTCCCACAATCATAACTCTCCCCCATCCTACTTTACTAGACATCAGCTGCATGAGGAGAAGGAGATCCATTCTGCCAGTGACTAGAGCAAGGGTAGGCAACCTTTCCTCTTTAAGGGCCGAGGGACTTCAGCTCCCAGAAGCCTCAGCCATGTTGGCCAATAGTCCTATGTTGGCCATTAGCTCCTGGGATTCTGGGAGCTGAAGTCCCTCAGCTCTTAAAGGGGAAAGGTTGCCTACCCCTGGACTAGAGCATGGGTGAATAACATTTCTGTCCTGGGAGGATTGGGTCAGGACAGGTTACTAAGGCCCAAAACACACTGCAGAAATAATCCAGTTTGAGACTGCTTTAAATGCTCTTGCTTAATGCTGGGGATTCCTAGGAATTGTAGTTTATTGTGGCATCAGAGCTCTCTGACATAAAAGGCAAAATGTCTCACAAAACTACAGTTCCTAGAATTCCCTAGCATTGAGCCAGGGCAGTTAAAGCAGTCTCAAACTGGATTATTTATGTCGTGTGTTTTGGACCTTAGTTAAGTATACTTAACTAAAGTAGCTGATATAGAATACTGGCCAATATTATCATGTTTAGGTAAAAATGCCTCAGGTTGGTATTCCTAAAATTGTGCTAATAATGTGACATGTCTTGAAATTCTGTATTGCCAGTCTCCTTCCCAATGGCTGGAAATAATGTTCTGTTGTAGATATGCAAGTGTACATGACCCAACACCCAAGCGAGAGACCACTGATGGCTCCCATGTTAGTGAGGTGCTGAATCCACTTTGGATTTTAGTCTGAACTTTCGAAGAATTAACCAATGTGCTAACTTATTTTGTTAATGTTAAAGTTCATACCATAAGTCAAAGTAGACTCACCACTACATTGACAGCAAAGCCACCAGGTGCTACTGAATCAAACCCAACCATATAGCAGCTGCAGAAATGCATGGCAGCTATTCCATACAATGAACTTTCTATGTAATATATGTAGTACTTGGGAAGCATATTTTGCACTATAGCTTATAGAATCCTGCCCCCCCCCCAGCCAGGATGACCAGTGGGTGTTGTAGTCCAAAAATATTTTCCCCAAGCTCTTTAAATATATCCTGCTTGGTTCTGTTTTAAAGATTTCAGTCACCTCTTGATCAATTATTCATCACTATCTCTATCCATATATTGTCACATGCTATTTATGAATTAAAGCATCTTTCTTTCTATAACACTAAATATGGCACATGAATTAAAATCCACAGAGACTTAATACCTTCCAGTGATCACAGTTTCTTGTGCCAACTGCTAGGCAGGCAGGTGGACTGGTAAAATAATCCATGAGGGGGGAAAATCACAACCTGCAAGAACAAGCCAACAATGAGGGCAGTTGAAAAATAATACAGCAGAGGCATATAAACATAGAGTCTGGTGTAATTAGAGGTTTCCCAGAAATGTGCTGTTATTGGATTTTCTCATTTCTTTTGCTCTGCTTTATGCATTAAGGGAGCAACCTGAGCTGTAAAGCAAATTAGTCAGTAAAATTCTTCTTGAAGAGCTGGCATGTTAGTCAACAAAGTATATTTAACAATGCCTCAGGCTGTGCTTGTATTTGGTTTTTGCTTTCATTGGCACATTGCAAGAGGAATTAGGAAGAATTGTTACAGGCCAGATTGTTACAGGCCAGATTGGTAGCCCTTTTGGAAGAGAAGGTCCAGGAGCTGGAGGCCCAAGTATGTACATGTTAGCACATTAGGGAGCAAGAGGCTTTCTTGAACCCAGAAGAACAGAAGAACACATAGAGGAAGTTTATGATGAGCAGGTTAATGCTCAGACACTGGAGATAAACATTTGCAGGAATGTGACACATAGAAGTAGGAAAACCAGGAATCATTCTGTGAGCTTACATCTACAAAATCAGTTTGAAGTTCTCTCCCTTATCAGAGATGACGAGGAAGAGCATCAGGGCCAGTCCTCAGGGAATGTGCCTGAGACCTTGATAGAATCAGCACAGGGAATGGCCACTGCCAAGCCTCAGAGGAGGCATGTGGTAGTGGTGTGGAACTGCTTGCTGAGGAGTACAGAAGCAGTGGTTTGTGGGCCTGATCTTGGGAGGTGTGTTGTCTCCCTGGGTTAAAAATATGTGATGTAATAGAGAAGCTGACAAGACTTGTCAAGTCTACTGGCCATTACTCCTTCCTTTTGGTCCACATGGGTACCAATGACACTGCAAGGCACAGCATTCAGAATATAATAAAGGATTATGAGGCTCTGGGTAAGAATCTGAAAGACCTGGATGCACAGGTTGTCATCTCATCTCTTCTCTAAATTGAAGGGCATGGTCCAGGAAGAGAGAGGAAAACAGCAGAGGTGAACAACTGTGTCCACAGATGGTGCCACCAAGAATGATTGGGATCCTTGGACTTAAGTTTTGGAAGGGGAGATTTCTGGCAAGGGATGGGTTGCACTGCTCACCAGTTGGCAGAAATGTTTTCCCCCAAAATTCAAAATGACATTAATAGATTAGAAACCTCAATGGATTAGAAAGCCAGGCCAAAACTAACAAAATGAATTTCCATAGGGAGAAATGTAAGGTACTGCACTTAGGCATAAAACAATGAAATATAGGCTCAGGAACACCTGGCTTGACAACAGCACATGTGAAAGGGATCTAGGAGTCCAAGAAGGCCACAAGTTCAACATGAGTCAACATTGTGTTGTGAAATATTGGGGTATCCAGACAGCGAGATCTAGCATACACACATGCAAAGTAGTTGCACGTAGGCAGAAACACCCAGAAGTTGGTCTTCTGTGAAGAGTCTACTCCAGATGGCACAGAAAGAATCCTCCCACATGCAGCTGCTGCTTTCGGCTTGCTGAGAAATGAATAGCTTCACAGCGAGGCTTCTCTCAGAGAGGGCTTTAATCTTTGTTGCAAATATTTACAAAAATACAGAGTACCAGACGTCTGTCTTGAATAACTCACAGCTATACTGAGTAACAAAGTGCTTTGCCAACCACCAACCACAACTAACCAACCGAGATTCTGACTCTCTCCCAAATATAGTGGTCTTCTTAAGAACATGTGACAGCCATGCACTAATGAAACCTTGCTGATTTCATCCCCAGTGCCTGCTGCATCAAGACTGTTGCATCAGATCTCCCATGATACATACCTGACTTGTCCCATCCACTGTGCATGTTGTATCAGACTTTCCATGATGCACAACTTATCAAATGCTGACTCATGCACCTGCCACTTGAACTGTAGTAACCCTGCTACCATTGCTCCAGTTCCGTACAGTGGCCACATCCATGCCATTTTCCAGACCAGGGTGCTACATGGTCTTGACAAAAAAAGCCAATGTGATTTTAGATTGCATCAATAGAAGTACAGTGGCTAGATTGAGGGAAGCAATAATACCACTCTATTCTGCTTTGGTGAGGCCTCACTTGGAGTACTGTGTCCAGTTCTGGGCATCACAATTCACAAGGATGTTGAGAAGCTGGAACATCTCCAGAGGAGTGTGACCAAAATGGTGAAAGGTCTAGAAACCATGCCTTATCAGGAGTGGCTTAGGGAGTTGGATATATTTAGCCTAAAGAAGAGAGGTCTGGAAACCATGCCTTATCAGGAGTGGCTTAGGGAGTTGGATATATTTAGCCTGAAGAAGACAGGTTAAGATGTGATATGATTGCTCTGTTTAAATATTTGAAAGGATATCAAACTGAAGATGGAGCAACTTTGTTTTCTGTAGCTTCAGAGAATATTATCCAGAGAATTGGATTCAAGCTACAGGAAAAGATATTCCACTTCAAAATCGAGAAAAATTCCAGAGTGTAAGAGCTGTTCAACAGTGGAATATACTT
Source organism: Phrynosoma platyrhinos (assembly GCA_020142125.1). Taxonomy (NCBI): domain Eukaryota; kingdom Metazoa; phylum Chordata; class Lepidosauria; order Squamata; family Phrynosomatidae; genus Phrynosoma; species Phrynosoma platyrhinos. The sequence continues at coordinate 48,538,583 of CM034706.1, read as the reverse complement.
CCTTGGAGGATGGTGGAGTCTCTTTTGGAGGTTTTAAAACAGAGGCTGGATGGCCATCTGTCAGGGTGCTTCGATTGTGTATTCCTGCATTGCAGGGGGTTAGATTGGATGGCCTTTGAGATCACTTCCAACTCTATGATTCTCTCTCTCTCTCTCTCTGTTGTGTTGTGTGTGTGTATTGTGTACCTTCAAGTCATTTCCAACTCATAGTAACCCCAAGGGGTTTTCTTGGCAAGATTTTTTCACAGGAGGTTTGCCATTGCCTTCCCCCGAGGCTGAAAGACTTCGACTTGCCCAAGGTTACCTTGTGGATTTCATGGCTGAACTGGGAATGGAACCATAGTCTCCAGAATCATAGAATCATAGAGTTGGAAGAGACCACAAGGGCTACCTAGTCCAAGCTCCTGCCATACAGGAATACACAAAGCACCCTTGACAAATGGCCTCCCAGCCTCTGTTCAAAAACCTCCAAAGAAGGAGACTCCACCACATTTCGAGGCAGCATATTCCACTGTCAAACAGCTCTGACCATCACGAAGTTCCTCCTGAGATTTAGGTGGAATCTCTTTTGAATCCATTGCTCCTTGTCCTTGTCTCTGGAGCTGTGTAAAACAAGCCTGTTCTTTCTTTGATATGATATCCCTTCAGATATTTACAGTAAATATAGCTATCATGTCCCCTCTTAACCTTCATTTCATCAGGCCAAATATTCCCAGCTCTTTAAGCCACTCCTCATAGGGCATGGCTTCCAGACCTTTCATCATTTTGGTCACCCTTCTCTGGAGACATTCCAGCTTTTCAACATTCTTCTTGAACTGAGATGCCCAGAACTGGACATACTATTTCAGGTGAGGCCTGACCAAAGCAGAATACAGTGGTACTATGACTTCCCTTGATCTATACATTGTTGCAACCAAAAATTGTGTTGGCTTTCTTGGCTGCCACATCACATTGCTGACTCATGTTCACTTGTTGTCTATTAGACACCTAGATCCATTTCACATGGACTGTTTTCTAGCCAGGTGGGCCCCAGCCTATATCTGTGCATTCCATTTTTTTTTCTGCCAAAGTGTTGTACCTTACTACTGAGTTGTAGTCCAACACTCAGACTTCTATACCATGCTGGCTCTGACACTACATGGCTCAGGTATTTTTTTTCCTACATGAGTCTGACTGTGTTTTGATATCTTCATGGGACACCCTTATCTCTATCCCACCACCCTTACAGGTACATGAGGCTGGGGTGGGAAATAGGACAGAAACTTATTGGTGGATGCCCCCAGGTTCTGTAACTCCCTTCTAAGATTGGTTAGATTGGCTCCTTCCTTGTTGTTCATCAAACAGTAGGTGAAGACTTTTTTTTTCAACAGACCTTTGAGAATTAATTGTTCATTTATGGGGAGCATTTAATATTGTGCAGTGTTGTCCTTATTGTTGCTCTTCAATTTATATGCTATAAAATTGCTTTTAATTCTACTAACATTTTAACTTTTGTATGTTTTAAGTGACCTGAGTTTTATTTGTATCTGTTTTAATTTTTGTCAGCAGCCTTGAGCTGCTGGGGAAAATGTAGGCAACGAGTGAATGAATGAATAAATAATGATAGCTCATTTACAATTCAGACTGAATCACCATGCAGATTCACTTCCTCAATCATAAGGAAGCCACCAGCTGTACTGGGGAAATAGTTGGTTAAGATAATTAGAGTCTTGAGAAAAGGTGAAACCAATGAAAACCTCAGTTGTGGAAGGGCAGGCTTTTCTGATGCTGGTAGAAAGAGTACCTCAAAAACTAGAGACCGGGGTTCAGAAGACCAAAGAGCTGTGTATATGTGTGTGTACTTTCAAATTGTCTATTGACCTATGTCTAGAATTTCATGAATTTCATAGGGTTTTCTTAGACAAGGAATATTCAAGAGGTGATTTGCCAGTTCCTTATTCTGTGATATAGCCTACAGTCTCACATACAAGTACTAACCAAGGCTGACCCTGCTTAGCTTCCAAGATCAGATGGGATCTGGTGCCTTCAAGATATTTAGCAGTTGCCAAAGGGAAGAATACAAGGGGGAATTTCAACAGTTGGAACTGATCTAAGCAGCCAGAACCTCTATCACAAACTCCTACTGCTTTAAGCCTCTGGTTAGCTAGTTTGCTTGTTTGTCTGTCTGTAATGAAAAAGCTGACTGATTTAGGGGGTTGCAGACTGCCAGAAATAGTGCAAATTGAGTCCACTTTTAGGGTTAGGGTTAGTGCTAGGGAATCATGGGAATTTTTTTCTGAGACATTGACCCTTCTCTGTCAGAGAGCTCTGATTCCACAATAAAATACAGTTCCCATGATTCCCTAACCCTAACCCTAACCCTAAAACTGGACTCAATTTGCACTATTTCTAGCAGTCTGCAAACCCCCTTAGAAGAACATAAAGCTTCTTGTGCCATGGAATAGTCATGTTGAGAAGAAAGAGACATCAACACTTGTAAAAAGACTAGTGAGAGAGGGGACTTTAGACAGTGGCATCC
>CM034706.1:48517877-48528895 GCA_020142125.1 Phrynosoma platyrhinos | reverse complement strand
TGTTAACACCATGAAAACTAGGAAATGTATTCTGTCATTCTGCTTTGGTGAAGCAGATTCCACTACATCATATGTGTTGACAGGGATATATACATGGAGACTGAGGAAAGAAAAAAGAAATAAACACAGGGGTCAGCTATCGTTAAACATGGAAAGCACTTCCTCTAGCAGTTTGACTGAAGTTTAAAGGAATGCCAAACAAACAAACAATCCTACAGTGACTATTCACATCACAATTTAGTGGTTACACAGCAGGGTAAACCTTTGTGCAAATTAGTGCTAGTCCACAAAAACTATACTATAATAAATCTGTTAGTCTGCTGTAGCTTTTGCTTTGAACATATTAACCTGGCTATTTCTCCTCCTAGACAGGCTAACATATGGGATCAGGGTATCACAGAATAAATCTGATCCATGTTGCTTCTCCCTGTACAAAAAGATTTGAAACCAGATAAAGCTTTGTCTCCTGCTCTCCCAAGTCTAATATCTTGATAACAGCAATATCTTTCTCTCTAGCCTTTTCCTTTCCCACTTCTGTTCCAGGATCTTCATGGGCAACTTGTGTTTTTGTTAGTGGTTGCAAGAGTGAAAACTGAACAGGGCTTTTGCACCTTCAATGGCAGTTTAAAAGAGGGAATCTTAGCAGACATTGCTGTTGCCTGATTTCATGACAAACAGCACCAGGTGAAATTCTTTTTGCACAGCCATTTGCACATACAGGGGCCATTTCCAGTTTTAAGTCTGGCAACTGAAAGTTATCATCACCCCTAAGCACTGGTTATGCTGGGCAAGATTTAAAATTTAAAACTTTCTGTCTTGGTAGGATTTAGAGTAGGAATAGGGTGGGCAATGTCCTGACGTGGGAGGCATATTTCATCTCAGCTGAAGGCCCTGTTCCAGAACCCACAGGTCACGGGAGGGCTGACCCTTCCATTTTCACCCTTCCCAAATCCTTTGTTGTTCTTGTTAACTGCCCTCGAGTAGATCTCCAAGACCCCCTGTCCTCCACTGCTCCTGCAAACTCATACTTGTGATCTCTTTAATAGAGTCCATCCATCTTATATGCAGCCTTCCTCTCTTTCTACTTCCCTCTACCTTTCCTAGCATTATTGTTTGTTTGTTTTTTCAATGATTCATGCCTTCTCATGATGTGTCCAAAATATGACAACCTGTCATCTTGGCTTCTAGGGAGATTTCTGGCTTGATCTGCTCCAGGACCCATTTGTTTATTGTTGTTTTTTGGCTGTCCATAGAATCCTTAGCACTCTTCTCCAGCACCACATCATGAATGAGTTGATTTTTCTCCTATCTGTGTAGCTCTCACTTCCATACAGTTGTACATCCTTCCATTTTAGAATCTTCTCTAGTTCTTTCATAGCTTCCCTTTCCATTTTTAATCTTCTTCTGACATCCTGGGTGCAGTCTCTATTTCTATCAATGATTGATCCTAGGTATGAGAATTCTTTTACTATTTCTATTTCTTGATTGTCTAATTCAAATTTGTGTAGGTTCTCTGTTATTTGTTATTTTTGTTTTCTTTATGTTCAACAATAGGCCTGCCTTTGTACTTTCTTCCTTCATCTTTCTTGGTAGTTGTTCCAGGTCTTTGAGGTTTTCTGCTAGTATTATGGTGTCATCTGCATATCTCAGATTATTGATATTAGTTCCTCCTATTTTCACTGTTCCTTCTTCTGTGTCCAAGCCTGCTTTTCTTATGTTCTATACAACATTGAACAAGTAGGGTGATAAGATGAAGCATTGTCTGACTCCTTTTCCAATTGGGAACCATTCTGATTCTCCATGCTCTGTTCTGGCCATTTTTTACTTTGCCCCCCCCCCTTACTCCTCAACACACCTTGAGAGGAAGGGGAGCTATTGGTAATTTTGCTGTGTTTAGGAGCCTTTTTGTACCCTATGGATGTTATCACATACGGAGTCACGGGGAGAAAGTGGAAATAAATGGGCATGAGTGGAAGTCTTTAATTTACGGGATTTGTCCCGTTCCGCCTCGTCTGATAATTAAATTTGAATTTAAAAGGGGGTTAATTCGAATGCAAACCTGATCTTTTCATTTTCGGGATTTTTGAGGATTTGAAAAGATCAGGTTTTTGTTCGAATTAACCCCCTTTTAAATTTGAATGTAGTTATCAGACAAGGCAGAACAGGATAAATCCCATTAATTAAAGTCTTCCGCTCATCCGGTTTATTTCCACTTTCTTCCCGCAACTCGCCATGTGATAACGTCCTAAGTGATCTAGCCAAGGCTCAGAAAGGTTTATTTCCCAGCAGGAAGAGATTAAATGATCACATGTCTAGGCTTAATGTGGCTTCAAAGGACCTCAAACATAGCAAAAAGACTGAAAACATTCATTCCCCCAATAGTTTTTTTGGGGGGGAGGTGTTATTGGCCTCATGAAGGACAAAACAAAATGTAGTAGGTCCAGAGACATTTATTGGGTCCAAAAACGTCCTTGGGGGCTGCATGAGGCCCATGGGCTGCATATTTCCCACCATATTATAAATATTATATGTATATTTAGTGAAAAGAAAATAAGCAGGTTGAATTATTTTGGAAGAAATGGAAGAATCACCTGCTGTGTTTTTAAAGTACATCATCATAGCATGCTATTACAAATCTTGTTCATGATATGTGACTGTTTTCCTCTGCCATATATTAATGGAAAATAGATGGTTAAAATGTATTGTAAAACTGAGAAGAATGTGACAGTATGTTTAACTTCACTGAAGAGCAATTAATTCCAAAAACACTGGTAAGTATCTTTTTAAATCTGAACCTGAGCTAATTGGAAAGGACATACTGTAACTGCATATGACAACTGCATATTAGAGAATTCTCTGATTAATTCATAATTTTTATTCCTCTGAGATGCATACACATGTAGTTCATGAATGAGCACTAAAATATATTGTTGTTGTTTTGGGGGGTTTATTGTTGTTGTATACATCTCTGACTTGTGGTAAACTTATCACTGGGTTTTCTTGGCAGACATTGTTCAGGGTGGCTATGTTCTTGCCTTCGTTTGAGGCTGGGAGAGCATGACTTGCACAGGGTCACCCAGTGGGCTTCCATGGCCAAGTGGGGATTTCAATCCTGGTCTCCCAGTGTCCTAATTCAACAGCCAAATCACTACACTACTGTGGCTCTACTAGGCTAGTAGATTTCTATTAAGTGTTATATTTCTCCCACAAATTTGTTGTCAGTCTACCTTAAAATGATGGACCTCATCTAATATGAATCCACTAAGAAGAGAGATTTCATTAAATGGAGAGGCACTCTTCACTCAAAAACTTCATGTTATCAATTACACCAAAACAAATTGATGGGTCACCCATACCTATGCATAGCAGAGTAAGCACTGTTTCTGCTCACAGAACAGCTTCTACATTTCAGAACCTCCATACATACAGTTTGCGAAACTTCAAAAACTTCATGTTATCAATTACACCAAAACAAATTGGTGGGTCACAGGGTTCTCTCCTATGGTATAGGAAAAAATCCCTAAGTTTTTATTTGGTTGAGAGTATAGAGCAAGAGTTGGCAACTGTAGCCTTCCAGATAATGTTGGATTGTATCTCCCACAACTCCTATCTAGCATAGTCAGTGATGAAGAATTATGGGTGTTACCATCCAGCAACAGTTGGAGTACCACACTTTTATCCATCCCTATCGTAGAGTTCTCATTGGTGAATTCTAGTTGTACAAATTCTAAGTGCTCAGAAAGTTTCCCTCAGTGTGGCAAAATTTGGTACCTTCAAAATAGCAAATACATTTCCTGATTCTGTTGTACTTTGCTGTACAGCCAACAAGGCTGCCCATGAATATGTTTCCTGGATTTGAAGATACTAAATTTTGCCACAATAGAAGAAACTGTGGGAACAATGGATTGGGACTTAATTCTTTGAGATTTTTACCTTCAACAAAGGTAGAACTCTTTCACTGGACTACAATTAAGCTTTACCTATACAGCCTTTAAAGTTTTTCCAGATGTAACAGTATAGAGACTCCTTGAGGAAATTCAATGTACACTACTTAAGAAAAGAGTAGTTAGGATATGGATAGCTGGATATCAAGGGAAGCTATGTTTCTGTTGCTAATAGAGTTGAAATTTTATTATCTGTCTCTTCTTGCCCTTTGATCCTGGCTCTCATATGGTCAAGAAGGATGCCTACATTGAATTCCTTCAGTACTGTATTAACTAACAAAAAAAAAATCTTCACCTTTTTTCTCCTGTATGATTTTAACACTTTTGCCTGCTGAAGAAGCCAAGAGATCTTGTGGCACCTCTGAGACTAACTGAAAGAATGAAGTTGACAGCCTGAGCTTTTGTAGAAGTGAGCCTACCTCCTCAGATGCATGTGATAAAGAAGCCAGTGAAGTTTTGAAAGCATGCATGACACATTTTCTGCATTTTGATTGGCCAGGAAAAGAATATCTCTTTTGTAGATTTTGGGTTTTGTCGTATGCATTCTCCTACCCTTGAACTCACGCCCTTCAAGATCCATGTGTGGCATCTTGTGCGAGATTTGTATTTCTGTCTACTTTCATATATGCATGCGCAGGTGAGGAAACTGATAACATGCCCCACCTCTCATTTTGAAGCTGGGAGACCTAGAGGAGCCTGAGCAGAAAAAGAAAGAAAGTATGTGAAGACTGTAGATATGGGCTTTTGGCTCCCCCTCCCCACAAGGTAAAGGTATAGGGGAATGGAGGTGGGTTTTCCTTTCCCACTTTGATGTCCTCTGCTGCTACAGTAAACATCTGCAAATGGTGAATTTCATGAGCTCAGTACAGGGTGCAGAAGGCAACTGTTTTGCACGCACACACACACACACAGCCCTGTGCCATTCCCTGTGTGCACAGTGAAGGTGCTTGTGGAAGCATCTGCCACACAGGAGGGATCTGATTGCCCTGGGTTCTAAAAGGGTGCCCTCCTGTTCCAGGACCAGACTGGAGAGAGAAGGCATTTAGGACCCGGAGGAGAAGAGGGAGAGTGTGTGGCCAAGGCACCCGCACCCACCCAAAAGCACAGCCCTGTGGAGCGTGGGCTCACTCCTTCCCAGTCCTTCCTCAGGATCGGAGGCTGAGGCATACAGGCAGCAGCAAGCAGCCTTTCCACTGGGCCACCCATCTTGGAAGCACGGATTCCTGCAGAGAACCTCAGCCAAGGCGGGGCTTTCCAGGGCTCCAAAGGTATTTGGGATGGATCTTTTGTGTGTCTCCTGCCGAGGCTTCCCTCCTGCTCTCCTCCCCACCCTCCGCTGTTATTTGTGTTGCAATGCCAGGGCTGCGGCGTTTCAGCACCATCGTCCCTGGACAGCTCCTGCCTGCAAGCCAGCGCCACTCCACAGCCTTTCCTCCCACCCTTTCCTCCTATTCCCCCCAGCCCTAGAATTTTCCTCCAACACAGTTGCTCAAACGGAGCCTCTTGCAATACTCAGGGCAGAGGAAAGGGAGAATAAGGAAGAAGGCAATGGGGAGGGATCCCTACCAGCCCTCAAGGGTCCCGGACAAGACACAACTTGGGGAGGAAGGGAAGGGAAGGGGACCTCAGATGAAGGTTGTGATTTGGAAGGCAAAGCCTGGCTGGTGGCACTGGAGAGGGAGAGGGAGGGAAGGCAGTGCTGTCTCCTCCAGGTCAGAGAAATGGGGCAGTGGTGAAGATCAGGAGGTCAGTGCTACTAAAAAAATATTGCTCTCAGCATCCACCAGGCATATTAAACCCCAGGATGTGATGGAGAAAACAAACAGGGTCAATCGAATTTGCTACTCAATGGAAGATCACCACTGTTAATATTGGATAAGGGGAGAGGGAGTATGAATGACTTCCACCCCTTCTTCCTTGCTTGCTTTACTGCAGAAAGTAAGCCATTGTTTATGGTTTTCTCTCTCTCCCCCCCCCCCTCCTTCTGTGGTGCTCAGCAGAGTTAAAGGACATGCTTTTAACACCCATCCATGCACTATGGCCAAAATTCATTGAAATAGCATGATTTTGCAATACAGTCCCAGTGCTGAAAATCCTTCCCAGTGGCCTGGGCCAAGGGATGACTATTCAGCTGGGGTGAAATTGGGGTGGGGTGGGGAAGAGAATAATATTAAAGTTACAGAACAGATGGCTGGTCTTTGTTCATAAGTAGTCAGTGATTGATTTATATTGGGAAGAAAAGAACAGATGAGCAATAGAGAGAGATTTTTCTTGGGCTTTTGTCATATAATCAGAGGATAACACAGATTGTCCTGGTACATTAAAAGTTAGTGCATTGCCAACAAGTAAAATGACATTATATAATAACATGATGTCATGCACCAAAGGTATGAGTTCGCTCTCCCAGCTGGTAGCAGGTTTTTTGTCACTTAAACAAAACACGACAAGCGTAGCCAATTTCCCTGCAACCATCTAACTTGCAGATTACTGGATTTTATTTCATTTTAATTTTTAAATAATAATTAATGATTTTGTCAGCTTTGCTGATAATCCTCCCATTCTCGTTGACTCATCTCTGCTCTGTGATCTTCACAGAGAATTTTTTAGAAACCAGAAAGAAAGAGCTTTCTGATCATCTTAAGCAAATGTTATGTATTATCATAACAGTTTCCATTTTTTCACAGAGATTTTGCCCAGCAATCTTTGCTTATGTTGTTGTCTAATTAAGTATTGAGTGCAATAACTAGAAACTGCAGAATTGGGCCTGCAGATCAATGTTTTACACAGCAATATATATTTGCAGGCAGATTTCATACATAGTATTAAGCCATCTGTTTAATTTAGCTCAGTAGACTGGCACCAGGCAAAGAAACATTATTTTCTTTACAATACTTACCTGAGGACAATACTAAAATCAGCAGCCATTACTTCTAAGAAAATAATTTCTAATAGTTTCTACATATACAATTTCTTATATGAGCCACAGCAGTGTCTTCATATGTACATATGCAATTATAAAATAGCATTCTGCCACAAGAAGTACACACTCTTTATGGAGAAGAAGGAATGGTGGAGGAAATGCAAGTGAAATTGTGCCATTTGCTGAAAGTACCTGGTAATTCTTAACATATACTGGTAAATCTTAGAAATGGTTTTATGTTTGACATGTACAGCTGTGCAGGAATAAATATTATCCTGTGTCAGTAAAGAACAGAGATTGTTTTTATGTCCTTGAGATTTACCGGTATCTGCTGAAATGTTTGTACCATGCCTCTTTCAGATATTTATTACTGGCCATGTCATAATTCATCAGCTGATCATTGAAATATGGGTGAAAATTGGCCATGAACCACTAGTGTTGCTTTGAGTTTTATGGTATCAGAATTTTCTAGTATTTCTTTTGGGTTTTCTTCAAGAATTTTTGCTTACTTTAACATACAGTTACATGTAAATGCACATCTTCATTGTTGGGTAGCATGTAAACTCCAAAAAATTAGATTGAAGTTGCACTTAGTACTATGGAATGCCTAATAAAGTCCAGTTTCCCTACAACCATTTTTTTTTTAAAAAAAAAGCATTGAGCTCTAAAGCATGCCAGTTTGGTGGAGTTTTATTTCTCTAAGAGATGCTTTCAAGATCTTTTCAATTCCAAGGACACAGGGATAAGACACTCCTTTTCTTAAGGAATGACATAATTATGATGGTACAGGACCTCTGTGTACATGTGTACAAAGTAATGGTTCCTTCCCAATTCATATTTCCTTTGGGAAGTAATTAGTGAGGGCATTTTGTCAACAGTCTCTGCCACACTTGCTCATAGACATGAAATGAATATAGTTTAAATGTAATTTATTACACCAATATTCTATCAGTATGAGCATACACTGTAATACTGAGTCATTCTACAGTACTGTCTGGTTTCCTTTGGTGCCCACACATTTCCCTTTTGGCATCACTGCAACATCCTGTTGAATAGCCATACGTAGTTGGTGCTGCTCACCGGTAGTTGTGAATTATGATAGTAGTAACTGTAGTGAACTGTAGTGAATTGAAAACTGTGCCATCCAACACATCTGTTTGCTATTATTGTTGTGTGCCTTTAAGTAAACACCAACTTATGATGACCCTGTCATAGGGATTTCTTGGCAAGGTATATTCAAAGGAGGCTCACCATTGCCTTTATCTAAAGCCAAGAAAGCATGACTTGCCTAAGCACACACAGTGGACTTTCTGTGGGTAAGTGGAGATTTGAACCCTTATCTTCCGGGGACCAAATCAAACACAAACCCCATTATCCCACACTGGTTCAAAGCATTTAGTTACAATACCTAGCTACATGCTGACTAGCTGTTAAATTCATAGGCATGCATAATGTTGAGATTTTAAACTTTAAAGGCTTTTAAATTTTGTTTGTACACTCTCCAGAGTCTTTTGGTTACTGTGTAGTTTTTAAAAAATGAATAAATTAAGGGAAAGACAGAGTAAAAGAAAGAGGTTGGGAGGGAGAATACTTTTAAGTCATCAAATATTTCTGATGTGTTTATTTTTTAATGCAGCAAGTATATTTGGGGGTCAGGTATCAGAACTCATGACAACATTGTTTTCTAAGCAAACAAAATAAATCTTTCCATTTATGGCAAAGTGAAAATATTTATCACCTTCATTGTTTGTATTTTTGAATGATGTTAGTGGATGTCCACTTTAAGATATGTAGACAGAAAGCTGAACATAAATTACATATGATTGTTCTAAAGTTATTTAGAAGGGTGCATCAAACTGATGAAACTGCTTCTTTCAGGGGAACTAGAAGGATGATAATATTTTCCCTGCAAGAAAAAGGAGAGGAGGAGAAATGAGGTGCTATAATGCTAGCAGGCATTGATTAATGTGATAATGAATTAGGTCACTGCATTGTTGTAACCCTGTGCTCCTCTTCCTGTAAACAGCCTCATTTCACAATGTTTATTAGCATTTCTTTCCCTTTAAAAAATAAATGTTAGAAGTGTGCATGCAGGTGCATGTGTACACACATAATTATTATAATCAAGAGTGAGTTTTAATGCATTTAGAAATTAATTGTCCAAAGCCCAGGTCAAACTACAGAGACAATAGTATTTCATAGTATTCACAGTATTGATATTATTCATAGTATTCATAGTTCTGTGTGTGACACCATATAATACTGTGTGTGACACCACAAATAATAGACCTGGTCCCAGGTATGCACACCCTTGTTACATCTAGAGTGAACTAATGTAATACACTCTGTGTTGCATGGTCTTTGGGTATGATTTTGGAATTTTTGCTGATGCAGAATCAGAAAATTCATCCTTGTCCTGATAGTCAGATATGTTATACCAATCTTGTACTAGCCAGGGTGCTGTATTAGTATGAATATTGGAGCCAGGAGACCAGCATTCAACTCCCCACTTGGCCACAGAAAGTGACTGGGTGACCTTTTGCAAGTCACAGTCTTTTAGTCTCAGAGAGAGGCAATGTCAACCCCTCCTGAACAAATCTTGACAAAGAAAGCCCCTTGATACTTTTGATTGATAGTCACCATAAGCTAGAGACAACTTGAAGACACACAACAACATAGCTAATGCATTTGGGGCCCAATCCAAAGTTCTAATGATGGCCTTCAAGGTCTAAATCAGGGGTAGGCAACCTTTCCCCTTTAAGGGCTGAGGGACTTCAGCTCCCAGAAGCCTCAGCCATGTTGGCTAATAGTCCCATGTTGACCAATAGCTCCTGGGATTCTGGGAGCTGAAGTCCCTCGGCCCTTAAGGGGAAAGGTTACCTACCCCTGGTCTAAATGGTTTGAATTCAGTTTATTTGAAGGATTACCAGTACCTGTAAATGTTTTATAATCATACTCAGAGGTCCTGTTTATTGATCTGCCACCAAGACCAGTTAGCCTGACAGCCATTAGAGACAAGGCTTTTTCAGTGTTGACCCCTGCCCTATACACTTGTCTCACAAGATATTTATTACTGCCCCTATGTGTGGCTTCTTTGCATGAGGATGACAGTGGGACCAGGGAAGTACTTGGCCTCAGCACCTCAATCTCCACTTTCTTCACATGGAAAGTTATATATCTGAAGAAGAGAGATTAATGTTTCTGTGGAGGCTTCCCACATGAGGATCAAGGATCTTGCTTGTGTGGAATGCTTTCCACACCTACAGGAGCCTCTTCCAGCAGGCCTTTCCATGATAGATAATCCCGGCCTCAGGAATTTCTCCCTTAAGAGGGCCTCCAGGCTTTCAATTTTAATATGTAATTAAGAATCACTGCCGCACCGTGGAACTATTTTTAATTATTATTGTTGCATTTTATATTGTATGTTTTAATTTGTAAATGATTTAATAACTTTTTAAGGGGGGGGGAGGGAACTAGATTTTATTGCATTATATTATATTTTATTGTTGTTAGCTGCCCCGATTGATCTCAAAGGGGCGGGATACAAATAAATTTTATTATTGTTATTGTTATTATTATTATTATTATTATTATTATTATTATTATTATTTAAATGCATCATTTTTGTGTAAGGAAAGCAACAACAGGGAGGAAAGACTTCTAATTCTTATGTGAAAGAAAGTAAGGAAACACCTGAACTGCTCAGATTGCCTCCCTGTGAGAATTGTCAATAGATAGACTGTCATTCTGGGAAGAGGTTGAATCTGTAAGACCAAACTTAACAAATGCACAGTGAGTTCATAGAACAGCTGTTAATGCATGCTGAGATGGAATGAGACCACCATTTCTCCAGATGGCTCCTCCTAATGGATACTGTCCATATCTCAAGACCTATATTTCATTTAGTTTCTAGAAATATTAGAAAGATATATTATCCATGTGCTACATCCCCTCTATTAATATGTGATGTTTCATTTCACATATCTTGAAATACCTCCATTTGTTATTCTGTAGGGAATGGGTATTTTTTTTAAACAAACAAACAGACCCAACCAGAACAAGTTAGCATAATAAACAGACTGAAATTGAATCCAGACAAGACGGAGGTGCTCACGGTAGCAGGCCCGAAACCAAGAATTGGGTTGCAACCTCCA
>CM034706.1:48492829-48513866 GCA_020142125.1 Phrynosoma platyrhinos | reverse complement strand
GGAATATCCGTGGGCGGAGGTTATTAAAACCACCACATTGTCATGGATAGAGCATTTCCTGACCAAAGCTGAACTAAAAACCACTGTCCATCCTGCCGAGGGTGGTGGACCCATTAGAATGGTCCGCCCTCGAAGGCTAATGGAACCATTAGAGGGTTTAATGGCTGGTAACACCAGTGATTCTGTAGAAGCTGTGGAACACCAATCTCACCAAGGTTATTGACACAATTGCTCCCAAGTGTCCTTTCCAACCCACTTCAAATCATAAACCATGATATATGGAAGAGCTTAGGAAGATGAAGCAGGTTGGACAATGACTAGAGTGCATCTGGTGGAAAATTCGACTCTTATCTGACAAGACTTGTCATAGGAAATTTCTTTGTTCCTATAGAGAGGCAATACACGCAGCGCAGAAATCTTTCTTCTCTGCACTTATTGCATTTGCAGAGTCCCGTCCAGCAGTGCTGTTTAGGGTGGAAAGGGAACTGACACAGGTTCCTCCTGTGCAGAGACCATTATTTAACCCTACAACAGCCTGCTGTGATGTGTTTAACAACTTCTTTGCAGATAAAATCTATCAGATAAGAGCTGACTTAGATGCCAGTGTTGTAACAGAATCAATTGTCGAGGTGTCCAGCAACCATTGATGAAATTATACTGGTTCAGTTTCAATCCATGAGTTCTGATGATGTGGACAAGCTTCTTGGTAGAATGAGGAAAACAACCTGCCTTCTTGATCCTTGCCCTTCATAACTGGCCATCCAGGGGGGAGATGCCTTGAGGATGTTTCTTAGAGACAATGCATCCCTTAGGGATCATCATGTTCCATTCTGTTTGAAGGAAGTGGTGGTTAGGTCACTCCTGAAAAGACCTTCTCTGGACCCTCTGGACGTGAACAGCTATAGGCCAGTTTCGCTACTACCTTTTTTGAGCAAAGTAATCAAGAGGGTAGTTGCTCTTCAACTCTAAGCAGTCTTGGAGGAAACCGATTATCTAGATCCATTTCAAACTGGCTTTAGGACAGGATATGAAGTTGAGACCGCCACAGTCGCTTGAGCTGATGACCTTTGTCTAGGCATCAACAGGGATAGTGTGACCCTATTGGTGCTATTGGACCTCTCAGTGGCTTTTAATACAATAGATCATGACATCCTCTTGGATCGCCTGAGAAGATTAGGAATTGGAGGCACTGCATTGCAATGGTTCCGTTCCTTCCTCTTGGGTAGATTCCAGAGGGTGATGCTCAGGGACAGTCACTCTACAAGGAAAGAGATTAACACGCACAATATATATATGAAGCCGCTGGGAGAGATCATCCAGAGACATGGGGCAGGGTATTATCAGTATGCTGATGACACCCAGATATATTTCTCCATGTCTCAGTCTTCAGCTTTGACTTCAGATGGCTTCTCTCCTCTCAATGATTGTCTTAAAGCAGTAATGAACTGGATGAGGAAAAACAGATTGAGACTGAATCCAGATAAAATGGAAGTACTTACAATAGCGGCCCCGTAACCAGGTATTGGGATGCAACCTCCAGTCCTGGATGTGGTCACATTTTCCTTTAAGGACTGTGTTCGCAGTCTGGAGGTGCTCCTGGATCCATCACTCCAGATGATAAATCAGGTTAATGTGATGGTCAGGAATGCCTGTTATCAGCTTTGGCTGATACACCAGCTGTGTTCTTTCCTGGAAGTTAGGGACCTTGAAACTGGTGCATGTTCTTTTTGTTGTTGTTGTTAGCTGCCCTTGAGCTGGTTCCAACTCATAGAGACCCAGTGGATGAGACATCTCCAAGAATCCCTATCTTCCACTGCCTTGCCCAGATCCTTGCCCTGTCCTATTTTGGTATAATGATGGTTTTTGCTTTAACTGTGAGTTTTGTTATGAGCAGTTCATGGTCTGTGCCACAATCAGCTCCTGATCTGGTTTTGGCCTCAAGGAAAGGGCTTCTCTGTCTTTTAGTTCCAATTATGTAGTCTATCTGGGTTTTGTGTTTACCATCTGGTGATATCCAGGTGTACAGTCTCCTATCTAGTTGTATGAAGCAGGTATTTGCAATGAATAGATTATTGGCCTCACATAATTCTATCAGATGCTGTCCTGCTTTATTCCTTGTTCCTAATCCAAATCTTCCTACTGTTTTTGATCTTCTTTGTTGCCAACTTTAGCATTCAAGTTTCCAATGATTAGTTTGAAATCTTGTGATGGTATATTATCAATTTCTTCCTGGACTGCATAGAATCCCTCAATTTCCTCTTCATCTGCACCTGTGGTTGGTGCATATAAATGGATTATTGTGATGTTTATAGGTTTACCCTGAAGCCTTATTGATAATATACAGTTTGAATTTGAGTTATATCCTTTGAGTGCTCTAGCTATATATTTCCTTAGTATGAAAGCCACCCCATTTTTTCTTGTTTTTTTTCATTTTCTGAATAGATTACTGTATAGTTATTTGAGTCAAAGGGACCCATTCCTATGCCTTTTAACTCACTCACTCCTAGTATTGCTATATTCGTGTGTTCTATTCCCTTCTTTACTATGGCTAGTTTTCCCTGGCTCATGCTTCTCATGTTCCATGTTCCAGTTCCACGTGTAGTGCTGCTTCTAGCTATGCTTGTTTTATTGGACATGTTTTCCATCTGACCTCCCCATCTCTAGTTAGTTTTTGAGTTGTCTCACCTAAAGGGTCTTCTTGGTGAAATGGTCTCACAAGGACAAACACGTTTTGCCTCCATTTGCACAGTGCTGACAAGTGTCAGCTATGGTGACACTCTTGTTCTCTCTGTGAGAATTAACTTTACTGTCACCCACCACTACTGCTGCAGCCCATATATTTTATATTTTATGCCTGTTATTTCCTTTTCCCCTGCTTCAATTATCTTTTCCCTTTCCTTTTTACACTCCCAGATGTTTTCCCCATACTCCCCTCCTCCTCCCTGCCTCCCACTTTGTCCCCATCTTTTGCATCTGTGGCCTTCTGGTCTTCTTGTTGGGAGGGCTCTGGTGTTTCTGGGCTGTGGCATTGAAACCTCCATCATTGTCCATCACCCTTCTGGTTTCAGGGAGGGAGGGTCTGATAAACCTGGTCTCCCCAAGCCTGCTTCTTTGTCCCTATGACCATTGCAAAGAGGAGAGGAGAAAAGGAGCATCCTTGTCTAGAATGACATTGAATAATAATAGGTGAAGAATGAATATCTCCTGGAAAAATTATAGCTTTCTGAGAGCTACACAATGGACATATCATTTTAAAAAATGTGTCAGACATGTTCATCTCTGCCTAAACATTAAATAAGTAAGTCCGTTCTAATTTGTTGAATACTTTTTCAATATAAAAGGATGCTATTGCAAAAGATCTGTTTTTACTTTTAGAACCATAATGAATGACATCCAAAAGGTGTCTGATTGGATGATTAATACAGTAATCTTTAATTGATATGAAACAATATAATCATTCATTATTTTACTTATTTGTTTGGCTAATATTGGTGTGAATGTTTTATTATCATGTTTTAACAGGGAGATAAGATGGTAAGATCCAACCATTGCCAGATCTTGCCAGGTCTCAAGATCACTACAATTTTGGACATCTTCCAAGAATTTGGGGGAGGCAAGGCCTCCATAATAGAACTTAACAATGAACACATATAGGGCATTAATTCATTTTCAAAAGTTTTATAAAAGAAACTCTCAAGACCACTCACTCAAGGAGACTTACCATTTTTTAGATTGTGGATTACTTGTTTTATTTCTTCAGGGATTATTTCCTGAGATAAGAATTCCTTCAACTAGTTGTTTGATGTTAATATCCTTTAGGAAAGAGTTAGTATTGAATTCATTAATGAAGGAAAGTGAACATCTGAAAATGTATGAAAATTATCTAAAAACTGGGGAACAATACTCTCAAAATATTTCACTCTACAAAGTGGAGAGAAAAGGTAAAACACTGCAGAAAAAAGGACTGATGCTACCAGTTGTCACTTCCCCCTTTGTAATTTCCATATAATACTCTGATTATGCTCCAGAAATAACGCATTAAAGATAACATTGTTACTTACAATGTGATATTTCCAAGGTCTGGAGATGCTGAGCCTCCTCTACAATTTCTTATTCTTGATATTTGCTGTTAACCTGGCTTCAGCTTAAGGTTAAGAATGAGAGACCTCAGTCCCTATGTTGGGTGACCCTCTGAATGAGATACCTCTAAGAGTCCTGGCCATCAAAAGCCTTGCTCAGGTCTAGAAAATTCAAGGCTATGATGTTATCTTGAAACAATAAGTCCCTCTGTAATATGGTATTCTTCATTTTCTTTTGCCTTCCACTTTAGCAATCGGTATTGGATTTTCCAGTGAGTCATGTTGTGTCATTATAGGTCCAAAGTATGATAACCTCAGTGTACCAAAGTCAGAATCATTAATGCCATTATATTTCCAGTTTCTATATATGGCTGTGAAAGCTGCACAGTAAAGAAATCTGACAGGAAGGAAAACTTCCTTCCGTGTTTCAACTTACTTGAAACATGAGGCTGGAAGAAGCATTTTGTGGAATACCAAAAACACAAATAAATTGGTCCTTAAGCAAATCAAGCCAGAAGAAGTGAAGTCACAACATGTATATTTACTCCCAAAAGTGTGTGCAAAAAATACATTCTGCAGAATGTCTTAGACTGCACAGAAATAACAAAATGGAGTTTATCACACAGGAGGGAATCAGCCAAATGCCATGCAAAAAAGAGGATTTAAATCCACAAAAGCAGGCATGTTGAGCATTAATCCGAAATTAACCCGCACAGAAAGTGGACAAATCCCACAAAAGCAGGATAATTTTCAGATACATCAAGGACATTAAATATTCATCTGACATTAACCCACACAGAAAGTGGACAAAATTGGCCACTTTTTATTTTCAGGATTTTCCAGAAAGTAAAAAGCAGCCGATTTTGTCCACTTTCTGTGTAGGTTAATGTTGGATTAATGTTCAATGCCCCCGATGTGTCTGAAAATGATCCTACTTTTGTGGAATATTTCCAAAATTTAAATCCAGTTTCTGCACGGGATTTGGGCACATGTGATAAACTCCAGTGAAAAATCAATTTACCCAAGTTCCATGTGAGCTGCAGTGCACCTATCCCCCTTCTATGTGCATGAACCTGGACATTTGTTTCAGCATAGAGCACCAATCCTTTTTGCTCCCTGCCCTGAAATGATTGGAGAAATTCTTGTGAGTGATGGCATTCAGTGAGTGTAAAGGAGTTCCTGTGCATGCTGATTGCTGGACCAGCTGTACATGTGTCTCCAAAAGGAAAGTCCCCTACTTCACTTAGGTTTAGATCCAGGCTATTTGACAGACCCCTATGCGCCTACTTAGAGATGCCCAGGAGAAGCCCTTCTGTTAGTCCCGCCACCTTCACAGGTAAGTTTGTGTAAATATGAGATGTTGGCAATCTCTTCCTAGGGAGATTAGAATGGTTTTTTCCTTGCTGTCCTTCAATCAGCAGGTAAATATTTAATATTATTATTCAGACATGCTTTTAGAATGAACACTTTTACCAAAAAGGTTGTAAGTACTGTATTGATTTTGAATTGTATTGTTTAATTTTTTCAAGGCTTTTAAAAAAAAAAAAAAAAAGATTAGGTTTTGATTTCCTGCCAGAGCATAAAGCCCCACTGAGTGACCTTAGGCAAATCACAGGGTGGCAATGAAAACACCCTCTGAAGAAACTTGCCAAGAAAACCCTATGATACATTCACCTTAAAGTCACCATAAGTTTAAAAAAATGACTTGGAGGCACACAACAACAACAACAACAGTTTAATTCAGTTTTAATGTTGACCTTTTAATAATCTTTTTCATGTGTACGATGCCTTCTTGGGGAAAAGATGGGAGATAAATAAAGATGACAACGGTGACAATGATGACGATGACAATGATGATGATCATGATCATCATGATCATCATCATCATCACTATTATATTTTCTCCTGTGAACTATGTGATGTGCTCACAAAGAAGCTTGTTTGTGACAATCAGGATAGATGAATGAGTACAAATGATCACAAGAAATTACTCCTATATAGATGTACCTTAATGTTTTCCAATTCAACTATTACAAATATAGTAGAGAATACAATGCATTGTGAACAGTGGTTATGTACTCTGATCTGCAGCATAAAAACCTTACATAGTAGCAGTAGGTTGGTGATGGCATGGGGATCTTTGCTCAGTTCTGAAATGAACAAGAGAATGAGATAACGATGTTAGCACTGAATGACATTCTGGTTCATGCACGTACTGTGTCACCTTGAAGCAGATGAAGCCATTAAATTAAAGTTATGTCCTCAGTGAAAAATACTTCTAGAGAGGGAATTATAGCTTTAAAAATAACTACAAATACTCCTGATGTGAATGGCATTTATGAAGGAGTGCTAAACTGATGAGAGAATGCTAAACTGATGATAGATAAAATTAAGACTTAAAACATGCTGTTGCTTAAAATAAAACTAATCAGATGGGAATGGTGACTCTGAATCTTTGGAATGTTTCAATAGCAGTTGTAGTTTAGCTTTACAAGAACATCATATACTAGATCAAGGAATGCAGTAGAAACTTGGAGTGAAGTGGAGTGGAGGTTAAAAAGGATTTTCAGCTAGGGGCCTTTCACACTCAACAAATTGAACAGTTATAGAACTATGATTCTACTTTAATTGTCATGGCAACCTTCTGTCCTGGGGTTTGTAGTTTGATAGGGCTCTGGAACTCTCTTCTTAACATTCTAAGTACCCCTCCCTGAAATGACAATCCCAGAATTTCATAGGATGGAACCATGGCTGTAAAACAAGAAACAGTGCTACAACTGTAGTGTGAAAGGTCACCAATTTCAGATTGGCAATGTAACCATTGTACCAGACTGAATCTCACCAGGGATTCTTTTGTGAGTATGGATACTGACAAAGAAGTTCCGCTACTAGTTGTGCAATGATTTACACATTTGGTCAGTGAAATTTATGCAAAGCACACGAGTTTCAATAAAAGAGAAAGGGACAGCCATTAGTTTTACCCTTGTCTCTTTAGGCTGACCCAAAAGGGATCTTCCTTCCTTTGTCTAGGAATGTCTTCATGGAGCTTTCATTGTCTTCCATTATTAATATTTTTTGCATCCTAATTAAATAAGGAATTGTAATATAATGTTAAATCTGTGCAATATCAGTTTTGCTAAAGGTTCAGTTCAATTATAAATTCACCAAGCTGTGATCACAATGCTTCTCTTCCATAATGAATATATATAATGATGGCATTATATTAAATACTGTATCACATTCTAAAATTGTTGAATTTTTTGTCTGTAAATTTTAATCAGATCTGTATTAGCAATAAAAAGAGGAAATAAACATGCTTGGAAATGCACTCATTACAGTCTTACATTTTTTTAAAAATAAATAAATCTGTATTTGTTTTTCAGAGAACAATGATGAAAGAAATGTATTTCCTTGGATGGATATCAAAGAATATGAATCAAATGTGAGAACTCCATGTGTGGATATGAAAAATACGTTTCAGGACAAAGCAACAGTTAAATGCCCTTGAATGGATGTTAGTTGAATGGGATCAGCATTTCATCTAATTAAATTTCTGAAATTAAGGATTTGGAAAAGACTTTTATAAAGATGACCCATTTACATGCTGGACTCAGTCCAGAGACTATAGAGAAAGCCCGTCTGGAACTCAATGAAAACCCAGATGTTTTACACCAGGATATCCAACAAGTCAGGGACATGATCATCACTAGGCCTGACATTGGATTTTTACGTACAGATGATGCCTTCATCTTGAGATTTCTCCGAGCCAGAAAGTTTCACCAAACAGATGCCTTCAGGTTACTGGCTCAATACTTCCAGTACCGTCAGTTGAATCTGGATATGTTCAAAAATTTCAAGGCTGATGATCCAGGCATCAAGCGGGCCCTGATTGATGGATTCCCAGGGGTGCTGGAAAATCGTGATCACTATGGCAGGAAGATACTTCTGCTCTTTGCAGCCAACTGGGATCAGAGTAGGTAAATGTAGATAGTGTACTTATCTTCTTTTGGTCCACTGTTCATAAATTTATCATTAAGAGCATTTTTCTGGCAACACAATTATTTTGTATTTTGAATCACGTTCAAATGCTGAATTGATTTCTCTACTTGATTGATTTGAAAGACAAGTTTTATACAAATAATTGACTTTATATTTTCTTCAAATGTGTAGTTCCTTTTCCCCCATGCATGCTACAGACTTTAACAAAACATTTGCAAGAAGTTTTTCAGTGCCTATTATGTCACACAGCTGGTTATATCATGTATGTGATATAACCACTGTGGGGACACAGTAACAATATTGTATTTTTAAAACTGGAGAGCAAATAAAACCACTCACAACTGTTCAGAGAAGTGTCATGTGACTATTTCTAAACGAATAACATAAAGAGTCAGGGAAAATGCTTCTTTGCTCACAACCACTCTTTTCCATAACAGCTGGTGCCCATAAATTTTGCTTTATTTACCCAAGAGTTGTAAGCGTCAAACACTTAACTGGTCTGCAGAAAAGTGTACAGAGAGTTGGATTTAAAGGGCAAAGGATTATGGCTATGTGAGATTGACACACACACACATCCAAACACCCCAAAGCAAAACCCTATAAAATGTTTTAAAAATATTGATCAAGTTAAATTAAGGTTCTAATTTTGGAAATGTGATCAAGAACACATTCTGTTAAAATGAGATACTATTTTAAAATGTTGCCTATGTTCACACACTTTGGTGATAATCCCTGGCATTTAATTCAAATAGTTGCTAAAGTGAATTTACACAGAAAAATCTGGAGACACATTTCAAGATGCTCAAAAGATGGTTATTCTATTAGAAATAAAACTGAACACCTTTCAGATTTCTTCTGCAAATTCCACTGAAGGCTCTCCAGTCTGTATTTTTTTAATGATTTAGAGGTTGTTGCTAAGCAGTAATTGACATTCTGTTTCAATGTTCTGCATGCATATTCTTGTGGCTATTGCAAGACGCCAATAATGGTAAAAAAAATTGCAAAACACATTTACTATCCTTTATTCCTTCACATTACTATTAAATAAAGAACTGCCAAGATTGCTGTGGTTTGCAGCAAAAGCATAGATGTTGTACATGATAGACTGAAGTAATTAGTTCAGAGCAATTGCACTTTGCTTAAAACAATTACATTTTTCAATCCATGGTATTAATAATTTTCTTGTGAATAGGGGAAAAAGTGAGCATTTCTAATGAGAATAATACTTTGAAGCAATGACATGTGAAGTGGTGCAATTGGATATTGTGGAAATGAATGCATTTGATTCAGTCATGCTACATCAGTCTCCCTGTTCTGTTGCATGGTTTAAGAAGTCATAATTAAAAGTATGTAATAGGAAACAAAAGAATATGGAAAAGGTACAAGATGCCTTTGCCAGATCTTGGAAAAAGTTACTTTTTGGACTATAAATTCCAGAAAGCCCCAAGCCAGCATGACCAAATAATTTTTCCCAAGCTCTTCTTGCATCCTTCTCTGTCTAGATAGATGGTCTTGACTGGTTATCTGTTGGCAGATTCTTACAACAGATGTACCAGTCCTGCTCTGTCTTCTTATAGGTAAGGTAAAGTGGCAAGATAGAGGGTCCCTTGGGCTCCCTCTTGCCAAACAACAATGATGAGCAAGTATCCTGATAAGCCATGAGATAGAAGTAGCAAAGAGAGAAAAAAATGAAGAGATCTCTGAAGCCAAATTTTGCTATAACTTGAGACTTCAAAGATTTTTCCATATGATCTAGTTCATCAGAGTACAGAAGAAAATCTCAAGCACCCTCCTCCCATGTTATATTATTACAGACTTCATTGTTCAAGGAAATCAACAAAGTTACACACTGTCCAATCTGTTCAATGTGTTCACTTTGCTTTTCTTCATTTCTTGCACTTGAAAACATTTCCAAGAAGAAGGCTCAGCTTCTATATTTGGAATATGCAGGAAAAGCTGCTTGGATATGCATATCAGTTCTGTCTTAAATTTTATAAACATGAGAAGATTTTTCTGTGAGTGACCAGACCAGCTGGAGAAAAAAGTAAGACTCATTGGGGGTTCTTCCCCCTCCCCTTTTAATACAACTATTAACATAAGCATTATATTTTGTAATATAATAACACTCTCTAGTTCCACATAGCAAGTTTTAGCACCAATAGTCAGCATAAGAGATGGTAAGAAAAACATCTGGTGGGTCCATGATGGAACAAGGAGAACAATGATGAAGCAAGACAGCAATTGACACAGGCCCTGTTTCTACCTCATAGAGATTAAAGGACCTAGAGGTGAAAAATCTTAATCTCAGATGAAAATATCATTGACCTCTATATATTAATGATGGAGGGCACTGCTTCACTTCTCTTGGCCTACCAGAATCCAGCTTCCAGAAGCCCCAACCAGTATAGCTAATGAGCAAGGATTCTGGGAGTTGAAGTCCAAAACATCTGGAGGGCCACAAGATGAGTTCTAGATGGTTATAGAAAATTTTAAAATAATGTAGATGTGTGTGTCTGTGTTGTTTGTAACTGTGTGTGAAAGAAAGAGAGATTCATCCAAAGGATCTGTCATCATGTCAATTACAATAGTCTGAAAATGTAGCTGATAAGAGTTAGTTTGAAAGTCCAGATCTTTCCTCATCATGTTAGACTCAAGTTTATTCCTGCAAGTATTGTGCCTCTAGAGAAATGCACAAAAACATGTTTGGAGGACTTGTTTTATTCATCATTGCAATGGTTTGATTGCACAAGCAACCCTTGAAGTCATTGTGTGCACATGCGTGCCTTCAAGTTGACTTATGGTGACCTTATGAATTTCATACGGTTTTCTTAGGACACACTCAGGGGTAGTCTTTCCAGTTTCTTCCTCTGAAATATAACCCATAGCACCTGGTATTCATTGGTGGCTTCCCACCCAAGTACTGATGAGAACATTCAAGTACTAATGTTGGTGACAGCATCATTTTTAGAGGTGATAATGTAGTGTGTGATTCAGCATCTTCTAGTACATTGTGAGGGTTTATGAGACAATAATAATAATAATAATAATAATAATAATAATAATTTATATCCCGCCCCTCTGCAGAGCAATCGGGGTGGCTTACAACATTAAAATTTCCATAAAGATATATTAATACAATTTAAACAGAACATAAAAATCCCAAATCCCACCCGTCCTTTAAGAAGTAAGGGTTCTTCTTATTCCAGGCTGGATGGTGCTGGGCCTAGTGTCTCTCCCCCAGATGACATCGGATGTAATGGAGGGAGGGCTCTTCTTCTTATTCCAGGCCCGATGGTGCTGGGTTTAGTGTCTCTCCCCAGATGACATTGGATGGAATGGAGGGAGGGCTCTTCTTATTCCAGGCCCGATGGTTCTGGGCCTAGTGTCTCTCTTCCAGATGACATCAGATGGAAAGAATAAGAAAATGAGCCCTGCTCTCACTGCTCTCTTGACTCCTTTCTGGCCCCAAGAGTAATACTGTGACCAAATATACTCTTCCCATATCCCATCTATATTGAGATAGAGGATAGAGTCAAAGTCCTCAGGGTTGCAGCTATTGAGTCAGAGGGGCTAAGCAGACCAGCATAAAGAGCCAGACTGGGGGAAGAGTGGGGGGGGGGCATGGTGACTGTACACTGGCCATCCCAACTCTGCCCTCACACCGGCTTCATGACGCCCACCCCACCATATGGTGGGAGGTGTCAGGGTGCACCCTTGGTGCAGCTTTCACACACGCTGTACCAAAAGAGTGCTGAAAAGCTGCCACTGTGGCAGCAAGGGTGGCTTTTTGCCTCACTAAAAAGGAATAGCATTTGCCAGCTCTTTTTAGAACAGCAAAGCACCAGATCGGGGCTGCAGCGTGTGGCTGCCATGGCCCAATCCAGCAAGCAAAGGGGTGGCACAGAGCCACTCCTGTGGGGTGGTCTATTCAGCCCCAGAGAGAGTCTTTTCTCTAGTCCTAAACACCTGTGTCTGACTCCTTGTCCTTGTCTTATTGTTCCTTGTCTTATTGGTATTACCAAAATGCAGGTCTTTAGAAGCCTCATTACTGCATCTAAAAAATCTGTTTTACTTTTGTTAGTTATGTGATTTTATGAAATATGACAAGATTCACCTATTTTACCATGATTGTAGAGAGGTGATTTTATTCACTCACCTCTATTCATTAATCAATTAATGGTTTTCTTGTACCATTTTGTATTTACTACTTACAAGTCCTTGCACCTATTTTAAATATTGAAGAAAACATTTATTTTATATTAATAATTGTCAATCAAATTCAACCTCACCAAAGTAATCAAAAGTCTAATGCAAAGTCTAATGTGAAAGGGGAAAAAACCCTTTAAGCCAGTCTACTCCAAAGAGATGATCCTTAGATGTATTGTACTACAATTCTTATCCTTCCAACCTAGCATATGTTTGGATATATGATGGGAATTCTAGTCTAATTTATCTGGAGGGTGCCAGGTTGGGAAAGAATGCTCTAACCAAACAGCTTGGGTTTAAGATGCCATTTTGAATCTAGCCATTTCCAACTAACTGCTGCATTCTCAAATCAATTTTATTTTGAAAACATAGGGCCTTTACAGACTGCCAGAAATAATGCAGCTTGAGACCACTTTAACTCAATGCTAGGGAATCATGGGAATTGTATTTTTTTTTCTGGGACATTGAGCCTTTTCTGTCAGAGAGCCCTGGTGCCACAATAAACGACAGTTCCCATGATTCCCTAGCACTGAGTCAGGAAAGTTAAAGTGGCCTCAAGCTGCATTATTTCTGGCAGTCTGTAAAGGCCCATAGTTAATTCTTTATACCGAGAAAGAATAAATTTCATCTTTGAATGAGGAGGAAAATGTGACTCTCTACTATCCAACATTTGTCTATTATCCTTTCCAAACATGTGGATTATAGTCTACCAAACTTTGCTTCATATGCAGGAAATTCATGATGTTGCCAGCAAAGGGGGAGTGAGGGCTCATTTTCTTAACACTTGCACTCCAACAACTGCAACTGGAGGACCTCGTTATATTACAAAATATAATGATTATATTACAAAAGGGAGGGGAAAGGTTGGGAAAAAGGCTTTTCACTAAGTTCCAAGAATAGGCCTTGCCTGCTATCTGGACTAACCTTTCTATCAGACAGCAGCATCCCATTAAATAAGTCTAGCTCTAACCACTGTTAGTATTTGGGGATCTATATTCTTTTCCCAAAGAACACAGCTTAACAGTTTCATAAACTGTTGATTATGTAGAATTTACCATTGTTCTAGGACTGAGGCAGGCAGAGTAAAGTCCACATGGGGCCACCACAATGCCAATTCCTGGTGGCTGAGTCAGTGGGAAGACATGTCACTTCTCTGCCCTAGCAGGAGCATGCACACATAAATGGGTAGCAATATCTGCTTCACAGATGATCTCCAGTATATACTGATCATCTTACCCTTTCTCTAAATAGCCCAGGGGAGTCCATAATGTAGTTACCGCCTCTTATCTTCATAACATTTCTGTGATGTAGTGTAGCTACTTGCTCTAAGGCAGGGATGGAAAATCAGTGGCCTTCCAGATATTGTTAGATTTCCTCTTCCATCAACCTGAGCGGGTCTGTGGTCTATGGTTAGAGATGATGTAGCCCAACAACACCCATGAGCATCCCACCCTGGGTTGGCTAGCCCAGACAGTAAATTTTAAAGCAGAGCATGGATTTAAAGCCTGGCCTTTCCCAGGCAAAAGGTGAGATTCAGACCACGGACCTCCTGATTGTTAGGACAATTGATTAGCCATAAAGCTGTGCCAACTCCTGGATTATCTTGTTAGTGCAAGGAAATAAACAAAGAGAAACAATAGTTCATGTAATACTATTGTAATTCAAATGTATTATATCAGATAGCAATAACTGCGGAGAGCAGTGAGAAAACTGGGGGGTGGGGGAAGATGAGCATATGATATCAGCTGGCTTCATTAGGAATACAAAGCTCCAGACACTATTTAGATAATAGATTATGTAATTAGGAGAAGCATTTAGCATGGAAAAATATAAAATTAAGGTACACATTTATAATCTGTTTGCTTTCTTTCAACTGTCCAAAATTAAAAAAAAAAAAAAAAACGAGAACAATGATGTAGATCTATACAGGTGATGGACACAATAGCCATGATCCAAAGAGCTGTACAATTTTTGGGTACTTTCTTCTGTTACTCAAGCTGTAGTTTTGTAGTCTGCATGACAAATAATTCTTGAAAATTAAAACAGTGTTTCTGGTAAGATTTGGGGATCAAGAAACACAATGTAGGGGGAAAAGTTCCTGAGTGTTCACTGAATATCAGCACCAAAGCACAGAGTAAGTTGAATTTCAGGTTCTTTGGAGTAGAAAAGAGTAACCTGAAGTTGTACCTGGAGGTATATGATAGCTGTTTTAGGCTGGATCTGCAAGGCAGAAATAAAGGAGTTTGATGCCACTTTAACTGCCATGGCATAATGCTATCGAATTCTGGGATTTGTACTTTTGTGAAATAGTAGCCTTCTTTGTCAGGGAGCTCTGATACCACAATAAACTACAAATCCCAGGATTATATAGCATTGTGCCATGGCAGTTAAAGTGGTGTTAAACTGCTTTATTTCTGCATTTCAGATTCAGCACCCAAGATCCTGCCCCTGGTAGAAACAATCATAAGAAAATGGTGAGAATATCTTCAATTGCCTTGCAAGCCAGCAGCAAGATGGATAGAGATAATATATGGGCGGGCTGGTAGAACAGGAAGGCCAAAGGAAGCAAATTGGGAGAGAAAATGTTGAACTTGGAAATGTCCAAGCAGGCAATATTTCCAAGACAGTCTTCCATGAATAGGACAAAAACTATTTCTAATGATAAAAGGGTGATTGTTTTCACTTTTGTGTGTGTGTGTGTGTTTTATTGCCTTTATTTTAAGTCAAGATTGTGAAATCAGGGTTCAAATCAAGAGTCCTTGTCCAATTTGAGGCCACTGATCAAATTGATTTTATTGTCAGGGACCAAAGTTCTTAAGAGTCTTTGAACTTTATCACACATGGCTTTAAAATGACATAGAAGTTTGATACTTGTGCCTTTGGTGATACCTATCACATAACAATGCCTTGTTCTAGAAGCATGGTTAGTCCACACTTTACCATTGACAGAAAAAGCCATCAATAAGATTCCAGTACCACGGATTGCTCAGTCATGTGGTGTCAGTGTCTCCTCCTCTCAGCCCTCAATCCTCTCCTTTGCTATTGCAGAAGAGGCTTTTTTGTTTGGTTTTCTTAATTTTTTTTAAAAAATGCATTCATATAACTCTGGAATTGTGCTTAACTCCCCCCACTGCCCCCCCCCCACAAATGCAAAGCAAAATGGGTTGCAAACAGGGAGGATGAGGAAGGAAGAGAGTGTGAGGAGCCAGAAACAGCCTGGTTGTGTTAATGGGGGGACATGGGGTAAGAATGCTGCCAAACTGGTATTTATGCATTTTCCTTCATTAATGCAATCATAGCAGAACAGAGGTGGTGTGATAAACTCCTTGGCATATGAAGTGAGAGAAGCAAGTATTTGAAAAGAATACATCCTAATGGAATACAGACATGTGGGGAAAGGAAGAAGATTGAGGATGACAGGGGGTATGACAAACCAAGTCTCCAGCTATACAAAAAGACACAGTAACAGACAGAGACTCTGTTTACTTCACATGAACCCGAGTATCCATCCCATGAAAGAGTAGGATGAGAAAATCAGGATGCACACTGTTTCTTTTCTCTGTTCCAGACCTGCCCAACATGTCTCTTTTTATTGCCCTCAGTGTTCATATCTGCACCAGTTTTGATCATGGTGATCTGGTTCCATTGGCAATAGATTTAGGGCTATAGGCTTTAGGAGCCTATGTGAAGTTTGACATGTATTCTCCAAAGAGTGTTTGAGGATACTATTTTATTAGTGATGATGGGGTAGAATTCCATACTTTTTTATAATTTCTGTCTTTTGCAGTGGTCACCTTCTTCCTTCTGTTGAGGTTGTGTATATACTCTTTTTCTTTTCAATCTCTTCACCACCACCCCAGACATGCATTCATTTTTCTCTTACAAATGCATATCTTCCATCAATCCTATCAACCCAAATCAGCATTTCACAGGTAGGATTGTATCAGACTTCCCTGTGTTCAGGCTGCTAAAGCTGCCTTCCTTGCTTTGGCCTTTCTAATAATGAAATCATGTTTAACACACACACATTAGCCAATAACACCTATATATTTGTATGTTGCTTTAGTGTTCAAAAGTATCACAGATTAGAAGATGCAGATTGTACATTTGATGGTGTTAAATCTAAAACGCTGATTATATGACTTATAAGTCAATCCATAATCTGATCAAAGATGTTGAACCCACCAAAATACATTTGCTTTTTTAGATAATGAATACTAATAAGAAGCAGTAGAACCAAAACAATGGATATACATATAGATTGAACTCTTCAGTGGCTAGATTCTGTTTACTGGGATTGCCACTGCTTAAACGTGATTCCATCATAACCTCAGTAAAGTAGTAGTAAAATATAGGATGATCTCTCAGGGGTAAATGACTTTCTGATCCAGAGAGTCTGACTGTAAGGCTGCCCACAATGAATGCTAGTGTATTGATAGCTCTCATATTTGGAGACTGTATTGTAACTTCAACTGAAGATGTCAACAAGGATGTGACAAATCAAGTACATTGTGTGGTTGAGAAGAAACATGGGCTTACTCTGACTGATGCCTCTGAAAATACCAATATGGCCTCAAATGTTAACAATAAAATAAATGTTTACATTTTTGTATGAGTATGAACAAACACTGATAGTCAAAGAGAAATATTTCTTCATCTCTTCATAGTCAAATGACAGAATTTGCCAGTTCAACACATGTCAATGAGTACCATCTTGGACAGTTTCAAAAGGGAACTGGAAATTCAATAATTACTAGCCATGAAGACTAATCACAGAGGAAAAAAGCAGGACAAGACTATTGCCCATATATTCTAATTTTGGTCTCTCACAGATATCTGTTTAGCCACTGCAGAAAACAGGATGCTGAACTGGATAGTTCTGTTCCAGCAAGCCCTTTGTGTGTGAACAGTATAAGAATGTTTGAAAAGAAGAAAAAAGATAACAAATTCCTCCATCAAAACTCAGTTGACTCTTTTAGACAATGTAATTTTCTTTCCATTCCATTCATATGCCTTGCATTCCATCCTCATCACACTATCCTTTTTTCATACTTAATGTTTCAAATCAAAGTCACAATCCCTAGAATTCTGACTTTTGAATAAGTGAACTTGGTTCATTGCAGTTTAGAACAATCAGTTGTCTCCTTTGCTTGATGGTTCATCTATAAATAGCTTTGTTCAACTATACATTTGTTTGTTAACCTATAAATTACATTAGGTGTTACTCATGTGGAGTCTAACTGCAGATGAATAAATTATTAAAGATATTTATGCTTGACAGAAGTTGTTTTAATAGCTTCTGTTTACATCCTAGGAGACCATTACCAAAACAATAGCATGCAATAGGATATCTCTAATGAGAAAACATTAACTTGATACTTCTAGTTCCTATTTAAGGCATTATATTGTTATGTTTTCCCCACTTTCCTGAACATTGAAATGGAGCATTCTGAGGAAGACAGAGCACTAGGGATTATTTTGCAATGTTTGGTTTATGTATAAATATGCAAATAAAGCATAGAAGGATATGTACTTCTAGCAGAAAATCACATCAGAGTCATAGTCCAGTGCTCAAACCACTACACCAGGGGTAGGCAACCTTTCCCCTTTAAGGGCCGAGGGACTTCAGCTCCCAGAAGCCTCAGCCATGTTGGCCAATAGTCCCATGTTGGCCAATAGCTCCTGGGATTCTGGGAGCTGAAGTCCCTCAGCCCTTAAAGGGGAAAGGCTGCCTACCCCTGCACTACACCATGCTAGTTCTCATTTGCAGTTTTTCTGCTAAAAACAATTAGGGAAATTTTCTGGTACACTCCCCTAATTATTTTTAGCAGAAAAACTACAAATATCAAAATTTCCTACTATGAAGTCATGGCAGTTGAAGTGGCTTCACAATAGAATCATAGAATAATATAATCATAAGAGTTGAAAGAGACCTCAAGTCCAACCAATGCACAATCAAAGCACCCCGACAGATGGCTATCCAACCTCTGTTTAAAAACTTCCAAAGAAGGAGACTCTAGCACACTACTGGGTAGCGTATTCCACTGTCAAACATTTCTTACAGACAGGAAGTTCTTAATGTTGAGGTGGAATCTTAAGTAGAAGTGAGATACTTATGTTATGTGGCTACCCCCTTGAACCCTAGAACGTAGTAAAGGACTGCAATCTTAATTGGACACTTGTTCTTCTGAGATCCTATTAAGAATATTTCAAACTTGAAATTCCTTGATGGGGTGAAACCAGCTCTTTGATAGCATAGTTGCTCTAAATTTTTAACATCTCTTTTCAGACATGCCATAATAAGAAATAAACAGGTACTTAAATCAGTAGCAATCAAATCTACAAGTGCCATTTTAAAAGTTCAACACATTGTTGTGGTCAGGTCAAGAACAGGGGAAATGTAATGAGGTATTACTAGATTTGCTACATTTTATCAAGATGCACCCCCTGAATCAAAATCACAGTCTTTTAAATTAAACTTCTTACAGACTGATTCCTTTCATTGTAATTGAAGGGTGTCAATCCTTTCAAGTTTCTTACCTGCACTTTAGCCTGACTGAACAAAATACAGATTCTAAACAACAAAGCCTCAGCAAGTATAGAACACTATAAGTGGCACCAAATTGAAGGGAGAAAAGCAACCAATAACATTCGTTTAATACCATCAAGACAAATTGATCCCATGAGAGAATAATTTTCTACCTTTGTCCAAACTGTATCCTATTTTATGTTATTCTTACAATATAACATGCACGCAAAATTATATTCACAGCACTACTTCTGATTGCTTATGTTAAAAACAAATCATTATACAGTGGCACAATAATGCAACAGGTCTACTAGGTATTCACTGTGGATTCAGCACAACTTTGTAGAGCTGACCTACTTGACTTGTAGTACATCCTGACAGAATTCACTAGAAATGTATTAAACTAAAAAATAGTAAGTGTATGGAACATACGTGCTAAATGTTACTTCCACAAAAGTTGAAGTTCATGAAAGAACAATCTCACAAAAGTTGAAGTTTACACTACAAAAACCTATGATTGCAGTCCTTAGTGCCACAGAGACATGCTGGACATGCTAAAGAGCTAAGAAAATTTTCTCTTTTGTGAAACTTCAAAAGACAAGTTTGCTGATATACAATGTGTCATATTTGAGGGTGAGAATTAAGTGGTTCATGAACCTTGGGGTGTTTTTTCTCTTCCCTTCCCTGGCATAATAATCTGGTTCAGCTCTACCTATATACTTTATTCTATCTAAGGGTGCATCTACACCAGATGCTTACTCCAGGGTTGGGCTAGAACATTATGCCCTGGACTGGTGTTGGAAAGACCATGATGGTGACCACATGCCTTGGGATGAATCCACTGTGACACCATGTTGTTGGGTGCATGGACCAGCTGGGTCAATACCACATCAGTCCTGCTGGCCCATCCTGCTCTGTGCCTCTGCTACCACCACTGTAGCCTTGTGGGCCAAGTACTTCCCTGTGAGAGCCTGACCACCACTGTCACTTTTGCTCCATCACCATCAGAATGGGATGCCCCACCATGAGATCAACAAGGGGAGGGTGCTCTACCCCCTCTTTGTTGATCATAAAGGTGCCTCTTTCTGACTTCAGAGAAGCAAAGACACACTGGGAAGGCTTTCCATGGAACTCCTGCTCATGAGGAAGTGGCAGTGGTAGCTGCTCTAAAACAGGATATCCCTTTTCCCTGCACTACTTAGCGCGGGGAAGGAGGATGGAATGGCTCTTGGGAGGTAGATCACTAGATCAGGTTGAATCTGACCATATCCAGCTGTCCACATGCACAATGAACCCAATATTACTCTGGGGTTTCTGGAAACACCAGAGATTTCCCTGAATTTGCTTAGCAGGGGCAACGTCAGGATAAGGGCAAGAAAACATGGATCCTCCCTGCAAGTAGTTGTATGTTGTGAGGATTGCCAGCACCACCTTCAGGGTGAGTGTGGTGTTTTCACCCATGTTGACAAGCCCTAAGAGTTGGAATTTGACCAATCATGAGATTTTTGTCATCACATATAATTCACTGGTTATTCTTTCAGTCATGTTGTGCATGGAAAATACCAGTATAGATATTGGGACAGATACGAGAATACTTTGCGTGTAATATTAAACTTCCTAAGTTTAACTCTTATGTGTTTTCCTCTTCCCTCTGACCTCCTTTATGAAAATAGCAGTACCTTTTGCTTTCACTTTCAATTGCCCATGGTTGCTTCTTATGTTAGATATTGTTGAAAGAAACAAGATGGAGTCATTAACAACAGCTTGGTTTGTTTCTCTAGGTCACAGTCAATAAAAACTATTGTTTGCCCAAGTTCTGACCTAATGAATAACTACTGTTAATTGAAACTAGAAGTGATACCTTCTAGTCTCTTCTGACTGTATGAAATGGCTCTTGGCAGGTGGATCACTGCAGAACAAGTCATGACATGGAAAAACATGAAGCAAGTTTAAGTACATTCCCATAGTATGAATCCATAGTCTATCTTTGCCAATAGATAGCGCCAGATGGTGGATATGTCAGAGAGACAGTAAATTTATTCCAGGTTTTAATCCAGATTTTAAAGGATTTATCAGATGTGTTGAATTGTATTTGCAAAATAGGTCAAGTACTTTAGGTGTTCCCTTAAAGTTCACATTGAAACCCAGAGGATATTCACCGCTTTACTCAAGTGGAACCTGTTAAGGAAAATGCAACATGGGACATACAGTGATGGAAATAAAA
>CM034706.1:48474178-48487687 GCA_020142125.1 Phrynosoma platyrhinos | reverse complement strand
AAATCTTCGTCCAGTGGTATTCTTCCCTTGTTGTATTTCCAGTTACTTCCAGTTACATATACTTGAGTTACTAATACTAATCCCCTTTCTGAATTCTGAAAATATTCCTGCTATTTAATATGGTTGAAATAATATAACTTTGTTATATCTGACTACATATCAGAAGCTCTAAGAAACCCTTTACTGAATTGTAAAGATGCATAATGGGCAGCCAGAAAAGTGCCCAATGTGTACACCAAGCATGTTTGCTGTCTTTGCTATGTAGTAATGTAATACCAGCCCTCTGGATATGGGTGTTATACAACTGAACTATTCTCACATATGTAAATTCACTTACAAAGATATAAGTCCCCAATAAAAAGAGCCAGTGTGTTGAGGCATACTGGAGCAACATGAAGGTGGATAACAAGTGTAATGTAATGTTTTGAACATTGGACTAGGGGTTTGAATCCCCGCTCAGTAATGGAAACCCTCTGGGTGACCTTGAGCAAGTGATACTCGCTCAGCCTCAGAGGAAGGCAAAGACAAACCCTGTCTGAGCAAATCTTGCTAAGAAACTCCCATGATAGGTTTGCCTTAAGTTTGCTATATGTCAGAAATGACATAGTCATATAATTACAACAACAGAGCATTCCCAACAAGATTCTGGCCATAGTTTAGGCATCCAAAGAAAAGGGTCAGGCAAATTAATCAAGAGAATGAGAACCTTACAAATATATAAGGTCTAGGTGTGAATGTCCCTCAGTGTCTCACACTATGCAGTACTAGAAGTGTGCAGACTGTAGGAAAATATCAGGAGGGCCAGATGTCTTATGGGGAGCAATCTTCTCATCACACACACACACACACACACACAATGTAGCTGTAGCACTATAGGCTGAACATACCCAATTCTGTATAATTTCAAAAGCCAAGCAGATTGGCCCTGGTTAGTGCTTGGACAGGAGAACAGTTGCAGCTAAGGCAGTCACTGCTCATCAAACTTGACAATAGTGGACTTGATAGACAACTGCTCCAACTCAGTATAAGGTGGCTACCTGTAATCCAATATACCAGTGATGGGAGTTATGTGGCCCTCCAGATAGTGTTGGACTGTAACTCTCAGCATTCGTCAGCATCAGGAATGCCTGCAAGGGGTGCTGGGACTTGTCATCCAATAGCAACTTCTGGAGGACTGGATGGTTTCTACCTCTGCTATATTCTATTGTTTTTGTCATTGCTATACAACCAGTTCTTTCTCCTATCAGTCTTGCTTTCAGGTGGTATGATGAATATCTTATAATTGACAGTTGCAATTAGGTAGCCTCATTCTGAATGCATTTCATGCCACTAAAGTTCTCTTTTAAGACTAAGTTTTTTCATTTGTAATATCATTCTAGGTTCAGATCTTTCTTTCTATCTCAGTAGGCTGCCACAGCACAGCAAAGCAATTTTAACTCATCTATGTGAACATATGTTGCTCCTTAGTTTTCACGTTTAGTAGCCATGTTTCTCAAATATTTCTCTGCTAAAAAACCAAAACCCAAATAAGGGAGAGAACAAGACTGCAGATTTGGCCATCCCTGAAGCTGACTCAATGGCAATGAAAAACACAGCTTCCATATTGAAGATTACTTATAAAGGAGCTGAAAAAAACCGCTAGCATAAGAATGCCTTTATATAACCCAAAGGTGGGCATATTGCAGTAGCCACTACCAGCACCAAGCCATCAGCTATTGAATAAAACTGGAAAATATGCTTTGCACCCCCTAGGGGACATGAAGGACAATTTCACTATGTTTGGGGCCCTCAAACTCCTTTAGGCATGGGAGGGGGGCTTTTTTTCAAAACAAGAAGTTTCATCAGGAGGACTCCCAAAACAATGGAATTGCTTCCTTAAGGGCACATATTTTTAAAAAAATTGTGGACAGCTTAGACGGAGGTGCATATTCCAAGCTCCATTTGGGTCCAGACCCTCAGAAGCTGATCTCTTTGAATATGGTCAGCCCTCATGTCCACGAATTTTTTTATCCACAGATTCAAGCATCCACAGCTTGAAAATATTTTAAAAATATATACATTCCAAAAAGCAAACTTTGATTTTGCCATTTTATATAACAAACACCATTTTACTATGCCATTGTGTTTAATGGGACTTGAGCATCCATGAATTTTGTTGTCCATGGGAGTCCTGGAACCAAACCTCAGCAGATACCAAGGTCCCACTGTATTAACCAACAGCATGGTTGTATTTGGAACAATAGTTCTAGGAATCTCAGAATTTGAAAAAGTATAGAAAAGACATATCAGCAGCATCAAGAGTTTGGAGCATTTCTTCTCTGTTGAAAGGAAAAAGTATTTGGGGTGATTTAATTTAGAAAAAGAGAAAAAAGATAAGAAAACATACCAGTGCTGTGGAGTGAAGACAATAGACGCACATCATTTTTTCCAGCCACTCTCACAATACTAGAAATCTGGGTCACCAAATGAAACTGCTTGGCAATAGATTTAGGTCAAACTAAAAAAAGAAGTTTATCACACAGTGAGTAACATTCACACATGAAATTCATTGAAGTAAAAAGTGGTGATGGCCACTGGTTTAAAGCTTTCAAAGGGGACTAGAGAATTTTATGTGGGACAGGCAGAGGTGACTTCCATGTCAGTGGGATGGATGAAGCACCAGGATTTTTTGATTAGGATGGACAAGAAAATAATTTCCCACACTCCCTCAGACTGTGTTGTTCCTTCTGAATCTAGCTGTAAGTCATCACAGTAGTGGGGGTGAGGGAGGAAGAGAAGACAGATTTCCCAACAACACACAGTTTTGCATACTGTGTGATGCAAAGGATTTTGGGCTGGCTTGTTATTGAATGTTCAATTAAGACTCGTTAGCTATTTTTTTTTTAAAGACTCATTTCGCCCAAGGATAAAAACTTATATGATGCTTTCATTTCAACAGGAACCCACTGGATAAACTTCATAATTTTAATCTGTCTTTGTATACACATGTATCCCATGGGGGTCATGATAAATGTTGAAATAAAAGCATCATACCAGCCTTATCTCTGCCAGAATCAGCTCTTTTTATGGAAAAAAGCTAACAACATACGCAAATATATATAACCCACTTGGAGAGAAACCAGGGGTGGAATGACATATTGCCCTAGAAATCTATCACTTCATAAGCTGTGGAGGTATGGCATGCTTAATACTAAAAACAAAACAAAGCAAAACCTGTCTACAGAAAATTAGCATATCAACAAGCACATCAAGAAGAAAGCCAGGTTTGCATAAGTGAGATATGAAAATACTTCTGTCTGCACCATTTCAGGACTTTTGAATACAAGCAAATATTGTTTTTTCTCAGATTGCAAAGGAAAATACATGCAAGGAAAAAATAGTCAAGGATTCCTCTTCTGGAACACAGCCACATAGCCTAATAAACCCACAAAAAAAACAAACCTATGGATACTGGCCATGAAAGCCTTTGACTTCACAGTCAATTATTTATATCACTGTTTCAGGAGAAAGGAACCAAAACTGATCAGCTTATGAACAGCATTTGCCTGGTTGCGCAACAGAAATAGAAAGTCTTAACAACAGAAAGTCTTAGGATATCTCCAAATAAAGAAACTCAGTTGAAAAATATCTATGGGTTTTTATTTATTTATTTTTGCATTTCATGTGATTTGTGGAAAATTACAAGGATTTCTTTGTCTCTTTTATCCCCTCCTCAGGAATTCTTTCGTAGACATTTTACGGGCTATTCTGTTGTCCTTAGAAGTTCTAATTGAAGATCAAGAACTTCAGATAAATGGCTTCATTCTTATTATAGACTGGAGTAATTTCTCCTTCAAGCAAGCCTCTAAATTAACACCGTCTATCCTCCGACTGGCCATTGAAGGGTTACAGGTATGTCAGCATATGATTCTCTAGGAAAACATTCATGCTTGATGAGGAGAATACTGTTTCTCAGCATGCAGAGGAGAAAAGAAAAACTATTTGCATATCTGAGCTTTAATCCATCAGAATTTCCACTGTTTGTTTTTTCCCTATTTTCATTGCAGTAGTGAGCCTCTTCCTACCACAGGGCCTGTACGACTTACTGCAGCAATTAAGAATAATGTTTAGAGATTTGAAATTTAATCCACATGAGACTTCCTGAGGATTAAAAACTTGCAACATCTGTCTGATGAAATACATGCCACCCACACAGTCTATGCATGTATACTGCACAGTGGAAAAATAAGCATCCAGAGACACAGTTGAGCATCAGTCAGTCATGTCTGAAATGCCAAAGAGCAACTGGTTATTTATTTTCCCAAAAGGAAACTAATTTGAACAATTAGAACTGCTAAAGATACGTTGCTCATGTCTTGCTAGGCAATTTATGAGCAGACTTTCCTACAATACTACAGAGTGTTTGCATGGTTTGGACCTAATCTCAGATTCTGTTACTGATGTGTATGTATTTCTGGTGGAGTGGTGTTATAGTGTGTTATATTGTAGACTAAAAACAACCCCTTTTCCTCTTCTAACAAAATCTTTGCTCTCCTCAGACTGGATTGGATTGCT
Source organism: Phrynosoma platyrhinos (assembly GCA_020142125.1). NCBI lineage: Eukaryota > Metazoa > Chordata > Lepidosauria > Squamata > Phrynosomatidae > Phrynosoma > Phrynosoma platyrhinos. The sequence continues at coordinate 48,483,133 of CM034706.1, read as the reverse complement.
GGGAAACTCTCTAGGGCTATTTTTAGATGGTATGTAGCAAGGAGGGAAGTTCAAAAGTTCTACTAAACATCTACTCATAACTGCTTTGAAATGTTTGTGCAATCCAACTTGTTTCTGATATTTCAGAAATAAATCCCAATGAATTCAATTATGGCTTACTCCCAGATGAACATACAGGAATTCAGCATAAGTGAGAATTATTTGAAACAGTGGTAGCCAGTGGCTTCCATATCAATGGGGCAGGGAATCCAATCTGGCCATTCAGCACTTTGGATAATTCCCTTAAAATCAAAGAAGATGCTAAACAGATGGTGCCTATGTGCTTAAAAAGACTGATGACTGTGAATACTCTTTAGGTCTTCAGAGGGCTATAAAAAATCACAAAAAGACAACACATCCTGCAATATGTTTCCTTTTACTTCATGGATTTCATTTGAGGCTCTCTAGGTTTAGTTTAGTTTTTGTCCTTTAAAATTTGATCTAAAATCTAGAGCATATTCACTGCACCAGTTATGTGAATTGTCCCAGTTGCCACTGTTTGGAAAGATTTCTCAAGTCTTCTCCTGCATTGTTGAAAGAAGGTCAGCTTGACATATTCCCCAAACACTTGAGCAGTCTGTTTCTAGCAACTACTGTGATGTAAGGTAGAGTGGAGTATTCTCTGAACTGTCAAAGAGAACTTTGAAAGGACACTAGGGATCTATTGTTTACATTTAAAATAAAGGAGTTGGAACAGATTTTGTTTATGTCAAGAGAGGCCCATGTTGTCTGTTTGTTTGCCATTTCCCCCCAAACTGAGATGGAATGAGGGAAGGGGAGGATGCTGATTTTTGTTATTGTTTTGGTTTTCCAACAGTTTGGATAAAATATTTGGAGATCCCTAACTGTGGGGTCTAGGAATGAAAATATGTGAAATATAATTTGAGGTTTAAACAAGATACAACTTTAATTGTTTATCTGCAACTGCAACAGCTGCCATAGTAGTTACTACTCATTCATTTTCCCTTGTGCAGATGGTTACTAAGCCTTGATGAACTAGTGGATAACCTGGCATACTGTCAGTGACATATGCAGGTCACCTGGGACTTGCAGCAGTATATGTATTTTTTTTTCAGATCTTGCCAAAAAGAGGTATTCAGTACCTCCTTCTGCAAGGCCTTGGCCTGGTGCTAAAAACAGCCAGGAGGCTGTCAGGTGCAGCTTCATCTCTCCGCCTACAGGTCTTCCGAGTCTCATCCTTGCTGCTCTTGAGCAGCAAGGGTAAAAGGAGTAGCCTTCTTCCCTCTGTACTCAGAGCAGCCAGAATGAGCCTGGATGCACAACAAAAGACAAACAGCAGCTGGAGCCTGGAACTACCCCTGACATCTCCCCCAACAGCTGTTTTGCAGACTTGTGGAAGCATCCAGGCAGAGGAAACAGCTTCTGCCACCTCCACAGTTATGCTGTCAGAAACTGAACACTCTGCCAGTGTGATGTAGAACCTCTGTCCTGCCCACCACTGGTTCCTTTGCATGGGCGAGAGCACTCAATACTTTCTCACTGTTATATCCACTGATCATCACTTGGGAAAGTTACCTTTTAGACTAAAACACTGAGAATCCTCCTAGCCATTTAGAAGATACTAGGAGTTGTAATCCAAAAATTAAAGATTACAAGCTCTGTTACTATCTTCAGCTTTTCAAGGTTCATAGAGCTTTAGTGAGTGTTATAACAGAGGCAACTGGCACCACCATAATGTTAGCCTCTTCTGCAGTAATATGCTCCATTTGTTCCAGGTTCACCTTACCACTAGGCAGAATGAAAATATGCCTAGGTGGCATATTCTGTAGGAGCACAACAATGTCCCCCAGTCATCCTCTCTGTTGGAGGAGAAAGATGTGTGTTCCCCAGAACCAATTCTACATCCTCTGAACTAGCCTCCTGCCCTCTAGAACTGTGTACTAGGTGTGCTATAATTCTGTTGAAGCAAATTAAGACCTAGGATGTCTGATCCTCGAAGCTCCTTCTAGTTCAATCACTTTAGACCACAGTTATGAGATAGTGGCACTGGCTCTCTGTACTAGCACATCCGGAAGTTCATTTGGGTGTGAAAGGAAGTTGCGTAAAAGTTATTCACCTGATTATATTATTTCAAAATTATTTATTACAGCCATAAATACACCTAAACAGGGAACTAGAATCATAGAATACAGCTGAACTCACTTCAGAATAAACATGCAGTTGCATCACATGCTGCTATGGAACAGACATAACTGGCAATGTATCATCCAACTGTTGTTGAACAGAAACTTTCATCAGCCCTTGAAAGCATAGCCAGTACAGAGGAATGCTGTCCAATAACATCTGGAAGCTACACTTTGTTCAGTCCTTTTCTGGAGAGTTAGGGGTCATGCAAATGGGCTGGAAAGAGTGATGCACAGCCACATCGGTGCCAATCACACCAGAGCCACAGCAACCGCATGTGCCCAGCCCTGATGTGGGCTGCTGCCATTGTCCTCAATCTAGCCAGCAGCAAGGAGAGGCTTTTTGCCACTCCTTTTTGTGTTGGCTCTTCCAGGTTGGGGTGGGCTTGACACAGCTTCCAGCTGCATCCAGGGTGTGTGTGTTGTATGCATGCCCCACCCCCAAAGCATCCAGAAGCTGGACTTTACTGCCAGTCTGTTCCAGATATTAATTAGTAATTGTCCAGGTACATTTGGGCTCATGATGACGGTGCAGGTCTGTCCATACAGTATTGGATATAGCTTATTTGTCTATATACGAGAAGGATATCCAATCTGCATGGATAATATACACACTCTGTATTCCTCTCTCTTTTCTTGCTTATAATAAATACAATTTCATTGTGCTTCTTACATTCTTATAACCAAGAGCATACAAAATACATGTCCCAACTTTCATTTTGCCCAAATGCGGGAAACTCGACTGCATAATTTGTGGTAGATTTTCTTCCAAGGGGGTTTGCCATTGCCATCCTCTGAGGCTCAGAGAGTATGACTTGCCCAAGTCAGCCACTCTCACATTTTGCCATTATCTCTTTTCTGTTTTGTTACTTTCTTTTCTTAAATCCAGACATAGGCAAATCATTTCACCCATATGAAAAAAGCTCTTTACGGGAAATCAAGGACACAATAGTATAGGAACTAACTGTAAGGGAATAGTTAATATAAAATAATAAATGGGATACAACTAATGAGGCCCAGTCTAAATTAATATCTGCAGTCAAAATTAATTTAATTATTATATGAATCTAATGCTTCTGCCCTATTATAAGTTCCTTTATGAATATTAATAAGGTTCCCGAGGTCATTAAACATGAAGAACAATAAAGAATTACTTGTGGTTTGGAAGAAACTGCAAGCAATAATTTGGATGGTTTCACAAGGGCATTTGTTAATGATATCATTATATCTGAGAGTAAGTTGGAAGTCCATTTTCAGATATGCAAAACTTTCTTTTTAACTTGAAGAGCTGATTGCAAAGCAAAAGCAAAGCAGCTTCCTTGCCCATGATCACCCAGTGCGTTTCCATGGCTGAGCCAAGATTTGAACCCTCGTCTCCCAGTGGCCTAGTCCAATGCTCAAACCACTACACCACACTCGCCCAGTGGAAAGATATAGTAAAACGACTTGCTATTAGAGGAGGCATACCCAGAACAATGACTTACACAAGACCTCTTCTGAGGGCAGATAGCTCGTATTCTTAGACATCCATAATCTATATATGTAGAAGAATGAGGTGGTAGAGTGGACTCTTTTGTTAATCAGACTGCAATAGAAAACATCAGGAATTAAGAGCCATATGTCTGCTGATCTTGTTTTCTATTTGCATGGAGCTCTTTTTACATAGGAGAACAAATAAAAATACAGTCTCACTGTTGTTTGACATAGTACAGCCTATTCTGCCAGCTCACTTTTGCCTAATTCTTAAGCATATGAAATATCCTGATGTCCACAATCTTCAAAGTAAATTTAAAGATGTAAGAAATATGTCTCAGAATTTAATCTGGAGCAGAGGGGAGCTAACATTTGTATTTCTTCTCTCAGCAGTTTGTGAAAAATTGCTTTAGAGAAGCTGCAAAAGTGCTGAATTTTCTAAACGATACAAAAACTGCAGTCATGTGCTTGTTCCCTGAAAGGCAGCACTTCACAATGTAGAATAGTGGGTGCCATTTATATCTCATATAACATCTGAATTATGCAAATATCCTTCACAGAAATGTTTTAAATATTAATAAGCTTCCTGCCAGGAGCCAGTACTTGAAGGAAATCTATGGTAGTTAAGCTTTGCCAAAGGCACAGGAAAACATGCTGCTCTGTGTATTTTATTGCTGTAGCTGTCACATTCTCCACATAAAATCTCAATGCTAAGTGTTAACTTTCAAACACTTCTTTTTAAATGGTTGTTATCTTTAAAGGGAATCCCTTTAGATCAAGTATCAGAACAGGTAGGATATTTGAATGTTGAAAAGTTGCAATTTTTGGAAGACAATATCAAAAATGCATACAATTATTGTAATTTAAAAATTATTAGATTATCCATCTAGATCAGGGGTGGGCAACCTTTCCCCTTTAAGGGCCGAGGGACTTCAGCTCCCAGAATTCCGGGAGCTATTGGCCAACATGGCTGAGGCTTCTGGGAGCTGAAGTCCCTCGGCCCTTAAAGGGGAAAGGTTGCCTAACTCTGATCTAGATCAAGAGCTATTAATAATCTTTGAAATTCTGATGGTGAAACCACACCAAACAGTACCTCACCCTAGAAGAAGGACAGGCACACATGCAAAGATACAAAACTTGCAAAAGTAACCTTTTTGGATTACAAACCCCAAAATTGCCCAGTCAGAATGTCTGGTAACTATGGGAGTAGGAGAGCTATAGTGAATACTTTGGGGATCTTGGTTCTAGAACTATTCATATGTTGAAATAACTTCCCAAGCTTTCACTATTCCACTAATTACAGCAGGTATCAGTCTCCAAACCAAAAAGTAATTAAACCCCTTCTACATCCACAACTAGAGCCAGTGTGGTGTAGTGGTTTTGAGTGCTGGACTACAATTCTGGAGACTAGGGTTTGAATCCCTGCTTGGACAGGGGATGACACTCCCTCAGCTTCAGAGGAAAGTAAAAGTAAATCCCCTGTGGACAAATCTTGCCTTCCCCCAAAAAAATCCCATGATAGAGTTGCCATAGTGTCTCAGTAAGTAAAATTGTTTTGAAGGCACACAACAACAAAATATGCCCAACAATAGGCAGAAATGTAAAAACACGAAAAACAAACAAACACCAAAACAACTTCTTGCTATCGCAAGAGGCGAGTTAGGTAACTGTGCAATTGCATGCATGATTTACATCCAGTTGCTCTTCTGAGATAAAGATAAAGATATCTTCTTTGGCAAGAGCCAAATAATTTTTTTCTTGTGAGCTCTGCATATCTTTTCCCTGATTTCTATTAATACACAAAAGGATGGTTTTTCCTATGTCATATTTCCAGTTTGAGTGTTCCATAACATATTGAACAGACTAATTCTTTTATTTATCTTGTCCATTTTTGCCATAGAATAATGAAATCTGATCAGCAGTGCAGGCAAAAGCAACTACCTTAGAGTACTCTGCATGCTTTGTAGGACTTGAGTATGCCCAGTAGTGTGTCTTATCTGACAAAGTAAGGAAAATGACATTATTCTGGAGAATATGGAGAATGGCAGAGATAAAGAGAGAATGGCAGAGATAAAGTATTTGGGGCAAAAGAGATGGGTGATGGGATGTGTGTGAGACTTAACACAAAAAGCAAAATGATGTGGTGAATTGAAAGAGACAGTAGTATTATTCAAGAACATGCATTAGGGATTTACAATACAAACCTAACTGGCCAAGTTGTTAAGGAATCAATTGAACCAAAGGACCAGTTAAACCAAAGAGGAGATGTGATGAACTGGGTAAAGGGCTATCCACAGACTACAGTCCATCAGCAGTGGGTTGATGGTTTCCTGGTGCACTACACACATTTCAACACTATCTAACCCCTGTCCTCATGACAGTTCCCTTGACCAGTTCTCTCTGGTTCACTCACTACATTCCAATACTCATTTATATGGCATTCTACTTTCCTTGACTTTAGGCAACATCCTTCCTCCTACCTTTGTTCCCCAATGGCCATTGTTACAATTGAACTTGCCATCTCATCTCCATAGTCACAACTTTTTGATTTTGAATTGACATTCTCACACACAACCATTGTCTCTGGACTCTCCACTCCACCTCATATATCTGGGGAGGTATACTCAAGACTATGAAAGCTCATGCTACCTTCTTTATTTCAGTTAGTCTCAAAGTTAGTTGCAAAGGGATTCCTTTGCTTCCAACTTAATTAAAGATCAAAGTTGTAACATTGCATGTAACATTGCAACTTAGTGTCAGATGATTGTTGTTGTAGGAGGAGGAAACAGAATTACAGTTAGCCCTCCATATCCACAGATTTTTTATCCATGAATTCAAGCATCCAAGGCTTGAAAATACTTTCAAATATATAAATTCCAAAGAGTAAACCTTGATTTTTGGCATTTTATATAAGGGATCCCATTTATGCCATTGTATTTAATGGGACCATGGATTTTGTTATCCATGGGAGGTCCTGAAACCAAAACTCAGTGGATACCAAGAGACTCTTGTACTCATCTTCTAAACTGGGGTGTTCAGTGGCTCCCATGTCCATGGGGTGGTGAATCCATTCAAGGTTTTTTCACTAACTTTGAAGGAACTCTCCAAGGTTCTGGACCATTTTTGCTGTTGTTCCAGTCCACTAGTGATGGGCTATGTAGGGAGTGGGATTGTTGTGGAATTATGCTGTAGTGTTTACTTGTAATGTTGATGTGGTGGTGTGCTTATTTTCTGAGTTATCATGGGAAGAAAATTGATTTATCATCTGAATTGTCTGACTTTAGACATTACATGACCAAAGTTTAGAGGTAAATGTAAAGTTTAGAGGCAAATCTCTAACCTCTCTCTTTCTCACTCACACTATGGGTTATATTCTATTTGAGGAATGAAACCATTGCTTGACTCAGAACTTTAGAATTATGTCACCGGAGATGAGATAAAATTCTAATGCGTTTTGGCAGCAGACGTTCACATAGCATTTCTCAAATTTTACTCTAATCAGTTAGTGGCTTAGTCAACATGATTGTCATTGAATAAGAGCAGCTTAGAGTTTATGATTGTTAAAGCTAAGAATTATGCTGAAACCTACATTTTTCTTTAAGCTACATGTAGTTATTTTTTATTTGCTCATAAATCCATAGGCTGCAATTCCATGTCTATAACTGTAATATTTTAAATAGTTTTCCATAATTTGGTCCTTGACTGCAATACAAAAAGCAAAGAAAACTGGTAACACTCAATGGAAGGGATGCAGAAAAAAGACAAAATCTCAAGGTGCTGGAAAAGATAATTTAAATCTTATTATTGGCCTAATGTGTTTCAGCCTAGTACAGTGGGCCCTTCCTATATGCAGGGGATTATTTTGGACCTTCTCCCTCACGTATGGCAAAAAACGCATACACTCAAGCCCTGTTTGTTTTAATGGGGGTGTGTTCCTATGCATGGCACGGTGGACGGTGCGCAGGCATGTGCACCATTCATTCTTCTGGGGCTTGCTGTCCATGTGACCTTAAGTCCACGTATGGCAAGCTCATGTATGGTGTGGGAGTGCTATATTATTTAATGACCTTCTTCAGGGGCTGTTAAAAGACAAAAGAATAAAAGGGACAATACATAAACAACAAAAATACATAAACAACAAAAACAGGAGATTAATCACATCTGTCAGCAGTGGTTAATCTTTCTATTAAGACTTTGAGTTTACAAGAACTACAGATTTGGGAGAAAAGTTTGTCATTTGTACCTGCTTCCCAACATGTTCCTGCCTGAATAAGATTCAATTTATTTTGTTTTTTTTAGAAGCATTAGGTTATATCAATATTTTAAAGAACCTATACATAAATTTACATTTAAGTTTTGATTATTTTTAAATAAATTTATATTAATACATTTAATATAAAGGTCAAAATGTTTTTTATAAAACAGGATGTTCATAAAACTTTTTAAGGAATAAAATAGATCTATCAATAAGCACATGAAGACTTTTTTCTTCTTTTGCTTGTGGATCCTAATAGTGCTTTCCAATTCCTGTTTGTGGTTTTTCCAGGTGGAGAAACTACATCAGGAGAGACATCTCCTGATGTGTCTTCTGCAGCAAGATTGTTAAGTGAAAGCAGGATCTAGCTGCTTATTGGCCCCATCTAATAGAGGGAACCCTTTCCAGCAAAACCAAAACTCCAAGATTTCACTTTCTTCCTCCCCACTCCATGTCCCCTATATCAGGCAAAGGAAACTTCCACCTTCCAACAGCACGAAGACTGCAGTTATTTTCTCCTCCCCACTCCCCCAACCCAGATAAAAGAAAACCAGTTCAGTCATATTCTCCTTCCATTCAAAACTTCATACCAAAACTCACAATAGCATCAGTCTCTCACCTCACCCTCCTCATTCTCTCACTTCTCCTTTGCTTTCCTGCCTTACTCAATTGCATAGGCATGCTGAGTGAGACAACAATTTCTTTATTTCTGGAGAAACAAATGTGAAATGTCATAAATTGGGGAAATTTTCCTTGAGACCTGTATAATGTAAGGTACAAGGGAAAGTGTTTGGAGTTCTGTCTAACTTGGCCCTTTTCCAAGATAATCCAGTTCATTATAATTTCCTTCTCTCTCTCTACCCTTGTCTGCTGTGTGTTTCAATACCCACTTCCCCAACAGTCAGTCTGTATTCTGTTTCAACTGGGCATGCTCACTTATCATTGTTCTGTTTTAGTTTGTCTCCCTCAGAGGGCTGTTTTTGGGTTGGTTTGGGTTTTGTTTTGTTCATAGAATCATAGAATCATAGAATCATAGAGTTGGAA
>CM034706.1:48434688-48451200 GCA_020142125.1 Phrynosoma platyrhinos | reverse complement strand
TTCAAGTAATTCCAGAGTTATGGAAAGGAGCGAAATCACTAAAGAGGAATTCAAACAAATAGCACATGTAGAGGTAAAGTCAGGAAAGCCAAAGCACAGAATGAGCTCAGGATTGATAGAGAGGTTAAGAACAATAAAAAGGGTTCTGGGGGTATGTCTGTAGCAGAAGAAAGAAGAAGGAAATGGTAGGGCCACTGCACAGAGAAGATGGCGAAATTATAACAAAGGACAGAGAAAAGGCAGAACTACTCAACATCTTCTTTGCCTCAGTTTTCTCACAAAAGGAAAAGGTGCTCAACCTGAGGAAAATGGAGGAAAAGACACAATGGGGACAGGAATACCTGGTGAATCTAAATGAATTTAAGGGCCTAAGCAGACTGCCAGAAATAGTGCACATTAAATTAAGGCATTGCCCTGACTCAGTGCTAGGAAATCATGGGAATTGTATTTTTTTCTGAGACATTGAGCCTTCTCTGTCAGAGAGCTCTGGTGCCACAATAAATTACAGTTCCCATGATTCCCTAGCACTGAGTCAGGGCAGTGCCTCAATTTAATGTGCACTATTTCTGGCAGTCTGCTTAGGCCCTTAGTCTCCAGGACCAGATGAACTACATCCAAGGATATTAAAGGAAGTGGCAAATGTAATCTCAGAGCCACTAGCAATAATCTTTGAGAACTCCTGAAGAACAGGAGAAGTCCCAGCAGATTGGAGGAGGGCAAACATTGTCCCCATCTTCAAAAATGGGAAAAAGATGATCCCAGTAACTACCGCCCAGTTAATCTGACATCAATACCAGGAAAGATTCTAGAACAGTTTATTAAACAGAGAGTCTGTGAACATTTAGAAGGCAATGCCATAATCATAAAATGTTGACATGGATTTCTCAAAAACAAGTCATGCCAGACTAATCTGATCTCTTTTTTTGATAAAATTATCAGCATGGTAGATGAAGGAAATCTGGTAGACATAGCATATCTTGATTTCAGTAAGGCTTTTGACAAGATCCCCCATGATATTCTTGCAAACAAGATAGTAATATGCAGGCTAGACAATACAACTTTTAGGTGGATTAGTAATTGGTTGACTGACCTAACTCAAAGGGTGCTCAGCAATGGCTCCTCTTCATCCTGGAGAGAAGTGACCAGTGGGGGGCCACAGGGTTCTGTCCTGAGCCCAGTGCTCTTCAACATATTTATCAATTACTTGGATGAAAGAATAGGGGGCATGCTTCTCAAATTTGCAGATGACACCAAATTAGGAGGAATAGCTAACACCCCAGAGGACAGGATGAACATTCAAAATGATCTTAATAGATTAGAAAGCTGGGCCAAAACTAACAAAATAAATTTCAACATGGAGAAATGTAAGGCACTACACTTAGGGTCGAAAAATGAAATGCATAGCTATAGAATGGGGCACACCTGGCTTAATGAGACTATGTGTGAAAAGGATCTAAGAGTCCTAGTAGACCACAAGTTGAATATGAGTCAACAGAGTGATGCAGCAGCTAAAAAGGCCACTGCAATTTTAGGCTGCATCAACAGACATATAGTGTCTAGATCAAGGGAAGTAATAGTGTCACTCTATTCTGCTTTAGTCAGGCCTCACCTGGAATACTGTGTCCAGTTCTGGGCACCACAATTCAAAAAGGATGTTGAGGAGCTGGAGAGTGTCCAAAGGAGGGTGACGAAAATGTTGAAAGGGCAGGAAACCATGCCCTATGAGGAGAGACTATGGGACTCTACAGACAGCCCCTAAGGGGCAGCTCCATGCCCCCCTGGATCAGGGCCGTGACAACTGCATGCCACAGCCCTGATCCATGCATTTTGCCACTCCAAAAAGAGCTAGCAAATGCCTCTCCTTTTTGGAGGGGCAAAAAAACGCCCCTACCACCACTGCAGCTTTTCTGCACTTCTTTGTGCTGCTCCAGGGGAGCACCCTGACACCACCTGCCATCTATTTGGGCAGGTGGCATGAAGACGGTGTGGGGCAGAGTCGGGGCAGCCGGCGTGCGGTCATCACACCCTAACTCCATTCCCAGGCCGGCCCTTTTGGCTGGTCTGTACAGGCTCTTAGGGAGTTGGGTATGTTTAGCCTGGAGAAGAGACAGTTAAGAGGTGGTATGATAGCTCTGTTTAAATATTTGAAAGGGGGTCATATTGAGGAGGGAACAAGCTTGTTTTCTGCTGCTCCAGAGACAAGGACCTGGAACAATGGATGCAAGCTACAGGAAAGGAAATTCCAGCTCAACATTAGGAGGAACCTCCTGGCAGTGAGAGCTGTTCAACAGGGAACACACTCCCTGGGAGTGTTGGAGTCTTCTTCCTTGGAGGTCTATAAACAGAGGCCGGATTGCCATCTGTCGGAGACGCTTTGATTTTGAGTTCCAGCATTTCAGGAGTTTGAACCGGATGGCCTTTGTGGTCTCTTCCAACTCTATGATTCTATGATTCTATGAAATCCTAAGGGAAGTTCTTAGTTTCTTCAGAGGGTTTTTTCCATCCTTTGAAGCTGAGAGAGTGTGACATGCCCAAGGTCACCCTGCTCTCCAGAGTCTGAATCATTTAGCCAACACTCAAACACTATATTATGTTGGTTCTATATGAATCGAGGGTTATAAATGAATTATTGAAAGCCAGGGTGTTTATTATGCATACTAATCTTAGTATTCTTTGCTTTTCTAAAGCACAACCATTTTTAAAAATTATGTCAGGAACAGCAAGTTATCTCAGCCTGGCAGATTGGAACATATCGTTTCCCACATCCATTGAAACTCCTTTGCTAGGCACACATCATGATCACACAGTGACTGCTAATCACTACTTTACTGTTTTCTTTCTCATTGTGATTCATCTCTGTGCATCCAAATGAGATCAGTCAAGTGTGCTGAGCATGCTTTTCCATCTGCACCTGTTTCTGGTTAGGACCCTACCTTGGTGATGTCCAGAATAGACAACTATAGTATTTTTTTATTCATTTGAAATGTTATGATGGAGGAGAGTACAGAAACCATACACTAATACGAAGATAAATAAATGGGTCTGAGATCACAAAAAGACTGAAATCTTCCTAGAAGCCAAAATGACTAAACTGAGGTCTGTAGCATTTTGGGGGAAAATGAGATGAAATGATTCATTAGAAAAGATGATAATTCTTGGCAAATTCCAAATTCTTGGAAGGCAGTAGAAAAAGAGAAAGAGCACATTATATGTGGATAGCCAGTTAAGGAAGCTACAGCCCTGAATTTGCAAGATCTTGGCAGAACTGTTAATAACGGTCTTGGAGGTTTTTCATTCATTGGGTTGCCACAAGTTTAAGAAGTCTTGATGACAATTAACAACAAGAAGCAGCATACTTTATATGGGTCTGCTTTTGAAAAAAGCTAAGCCACTTCAACTAGTTCGGAATGCACCCACAACCAGGAGATTGCTAGGGGCTAGTTGCAGGGAAGAGATGATGCCAACCTTGAAACAACCTGTTAGTTGTAATCCATCATATCTAGAAAGTGGCTGGTTAGGAGGTCTGGCTTTAATTTAGCCCCATTTTCTTTTTAAATTTGTCTCTATGTTGGGTCACTTCAGTTGCTCCTGTGAGCAGATCCTTAATAACATGCTTGCCATACTGTGATTACATGCTGAAGCAAGTTTGCTTTATATTGCTTTCAACAGTAAGCATGACAAAATGTCATTTTAAAGTCCTTGTCTGTGTGTGTGTTTTTTTTTTAAAAAAAGGTTTCATTTTTTTATTGATTTGCTTCTTGCTTATACAGCTCATAGCCTAAAGATACATGCCCATAATTTATTATTTCAGCACTGCATGGTTACTATTGGGGAAAAGATGGCATATCATGAATTATGAACTGTTAAGGCACCATATTTATTTTACCAAATGTAAGGCAATAGAGTTGCGATATAATTACTAATCTGTTTCATCCCCCAGGCTCAGGCTGAATAACAGTTTAGCATACAAAACATCCTAAAATACATTTGAAAAGCTCAAATTAAGCCCTTGCTTATCTCTATTACATTGTTGCTAAAAGATAACCAACTAAAGGTAGCTTACAATAAATACATTAAAAACAAAGGAACAAAAAAAGACACTTTAAAGTAAATTATATGTACATAATTTGATCTGAATCTGTTTTCATCATTTATATTTTGTTTTTGTTTTTTGCTAAATTGCGTTATATGTTGTTTTTCCTAGTTTTTACTGAGCAATAAAATAGCTTGGTGGAATTTTTGCCCCCACTACCCTAAAATGTTGTCCCTAGGTTCCACCAAAAGACTGAAAATTATTTAACTTTATAGTTGTTAATTTGTTCTAGTAAGCTGTCTGACTATTCAACCTATTTTGTTAATAGTCTCACCTGGAAACTATAACTCACAGCTTTGCTACAATGTGCAGGTTTTGAAATTCAGAAATTATTAATGTCTATGTGTGAAGGGGAGAGAAAGATGGTAAACCTCTCTCTCTCATACACACACACACACACACACACAAGCACTTTTATCAATATTTACCAGGAAATTTACCAGCCATTGTCCAGATTTTGTTTATGATTTGATTACTTTACTTCTCATTTGAATTAAACCAAGGTTTGACCGGTAGCAAATTTCATTCAAAATGGAGCTAAAATACCAATTTAATGAGAAAAATGTAAGTTTGTCAAGTCTGTCCATTGGATTTGAACAAAAATATCCAGGTATAAATATCTAAGTGTACCTAGCTTTATGAAAACTGGTTCATAAATATGAATTTTTGAGCAAAAGAAAGACAAAGCAACAGGAATCAGGAGCAATTGATGAATCAGATCCCAGGAGCCCTGGTGGCGCAGTGGTAAAATGCCTGTACTGCAGCCACTCACTCATAAACCACAAGGTTGTGAGTTCAGTACTAGCCAGGGCTCAGGCTTGACTCAGGCCTGCATCCTTCCGAGGTTGCTAAAATGAGTACCCAGTTGTTGGTAGGCAATGAGCTTACAGTTGTAAACCACTTGGACACTCTATAGCATGGTATGAAGCGGTATATAAATGAAGCTGATTTTGCTTCAAATCTTAAAGAAGTCTGCAGTTTGGTACCATGGATAATGAATCATGTTTGGTGCCTCTTTGATCAAGTATGTGGACTTAATTATAGTACAGGAAAAAATGTTATTGTTATATCCCAACTTTTTCTCAGCTAGACAAAATCTTTAAATCATAGCATAGAATATATCAGCCACCACAGATACTGGTTGCTTAATTTGTTTATTCCATACAATTTCCTTCCTAACAGAATACAAAGTATAAAATGGCTATATTACCAGATCTTTCCTCTTCACATGAATGCTTTTTCTATTTGTCCTAAGCTCTTCACAGTACAAGATGACAGACCAAACAAGGAGAAAATTAGAACAAAACTGGCTCCAGGGTTGTTGCTATCCCCAGGACATTCTGGCTGGGCCTAGACATGTCGCTTTTCTGAGAGATAATTATCTGCTGCTGCCCCAGTGATTTTAAGTGAACAATGAGAAGCTAATAGGTCACAATGACCCCGAAGCTTACTGGCTTGCAGACATCATAGTGTCAGAATTTAAACCAGCTAGCAATCCTTAGCCTAGCAATAACATTCATTCCATGACATGATCTAGCATATGGATCCACATCAAGATGACAGCCCAGTGCCTTTCAGCTGTGTTGAACTACAACTCCCATCGTTTCTTGCCGGCCTGACCTTTGACATGGCATTTTAGGGTTACACAAAATTGCAGTCTAACATGTTTGAAAGGGATTCACTAGGGGAAAGCTGCTCCATTCAGGCATTTTTAACTGTGCAAGGAAGGGGATCACTCCCTTTCCCTGATTTTTTCCATGAAATTTAAATCCCTGGTTTTCTAGGGTCTAGCCTGTAAAGAGAGACAAAGGAATCTCTTCATTGTAGGTAGTTGCCCCCACATGTGGCAAAAAGAGTAATGGAATGAGGTGAAGTGAGCATGCTCACACCGTATCGTGCCCCTCTTCCTCCTCTTCTTTGTCCTCTATATGTAGAGGGCAGTGGACAAGGTCCCACTCCATAAAGGTTTCCTCTGCTCTGCATTCAAACATCTGAAAAGAACTTGGGGAGATGACCCTTGCCACATCCAATTGCATCTGCTTGATGAGTTCCAATGAGACATACAACAATCAGTTATTTCTGTACAACACACAAGAATTCCTGTTGCACAGACGAAATTTCTCTGACACTGATAAGTGAACAGAGCTCCACAAAGGAATTGAGTATATTTGAATTGGTATTTACCCTCCTGGTTGTGTTTTTTTTTTTTAAGAGGGGTGTATCTGTTTTGAATGCTCAGAATGAACTAGGCTATTCATGTAAGAAAATGGAATTTCTGTTAAAATGAATAATTGGATGGATTTTCATCCATGTCCAAGGATATGTATGCCTCTGAGCTGTGTCCTAAAAGTTTGTGTATAGACAAACACATGAAGAGATGCAGCCTTGATTCCCTGATTCTGAAAACCTGGCTGGGAAAAAAATCCTTCTAGAGTTTGGTGCAGGGTGAGAAGCCTAGTGGCTGCTGTTTTTATAGGGTGATAAATATAAACTGCGTTACAGTCTGAATTTTATATGACCTGTCCAAAATACTGTGCCTATTCTGGTTCTGCACTTTGGATAGCTTCTTTAAAATTTAAACCAGAATGAATTCATTGAATACCCAGAATGGATTCATTGGTCCACTGACACGGAGGGCACCAGCTGGCATTGGGAGAACTTCTAGCTCCTGGCATTTATATAGGCACCAGAGCAATCTCCTAGTCTCTTGCCCAGTGCAGATTTAAGTCCCATTATATTGCACTGGGTAGGGATGAAGCCCAGCTCCTCTCTGCTTCTCAGCTGACTAATGTAAATCAACCAAGGAAAGGAAAGACCTGGGTTTAATTCTCATCAAGGCATCCTGAATTAATATAAGTGGAACTTGCTTCAATGTTGAATCATATGCTTAGTGTGTTAGAAAGTATGATCGGGAGGGAGCTCCATAGCGTTTGCACTTCAGCATATATCTGATATTTCTCATGAATAAAGAGGCAGAGGTGGATAGCCCAAATAAATATAATTCATTTTGGTACACCATAAAATTAATGTTGTTATTGTTGTCACTTTGCAAATGCAAATTAATTTTTCCCAAGCAAGCCCTTGCCTTTATTAGCCCCATCTGTCAACAGCAAAATAAACAGAACATGTGAAAGGCTTCGTTATATTACTATAATAATTGAGGGAAAACATTGAGACTATAAAATAAAAACTGGTGCTTTCAGGCCAAAAAAGCTTTTAAAAGCAACACCCAGAGATTGCTTTATTTATTTATTTTATTATTTTAATGAGAAATATATATTTTAAAAAAACAAAACACTTTTTCTGTGGAGAAAGAGAAAGAGAGAGAATTGCAGGATGGGAGAGTAAATGGAATGAGAATTCCAATAGAACATTAAGTATTATTATTCATTTTGGGGCTTTTTTTTTTTTTTTGGCTAACCAAGCATGACTTTTTTTATCCTGAGATACTGATTTTATGCACAGAGAACTTCTTTTCTGATTCAAAACAACTTTTGTGTTTGCATAAAGCAGCATATTTTGCATAAAATACAGTTTCTTGTGCAAAAGTGTTGCTTTTTGCCCAGCAAACATGTTTTCAGGGCAAAGCTTCCACCAAAAAGCCCTCCTTTTTGTACATTAAAAAACAATCCCAAAGTGCAGTCATTGAACTGCACAGAAACCCTTGTCTCTGCACACCCAGGGGGAAACAGTTGAAGCTATTTATTCATACATGCAAGAATGATATAAGTAAAGATCTTCATGCCTACCGATTAGTGAATCCTAGTTGTGAACGTGGAAAAAACATGGAAGTCCTTAATGTTTGTTAAGACTTAAAAAGTGAAAATTAATAACTTCTGATAGCATGACATCTTTTAAATTTTAAGGTTTTTCCAGGATGAATATTTCCAGATTGTGCACACTGAACAATGCCAGTTGTGATCAGTTATGATAGTCTAACAAGCCACTCCGAGTGTCAGCCTCAAAATCACTTCATTTTGGTTTCCTGGAGTTATTACTTGTCTCCCAGTCATATCCACAGACTGGCTAACACGGGAACATCTGCATGGTTCTAGTAACAGCCCACTTCCCATTTGCTTATGCATGCTCACTCAGTGTGGAAGTCACCTCTGGCTCTTGCTTTTAAAAGCTTTTTTTTCCCCCCCAAAAAAGCACCTACCATTTTTATTTTATATGTCTTGGGCATGCACACACAGACACACAGAGGTGTATATTATGATGTTTATGTAATCATACACACCATAGGCCAGCATAGTATAGTGGCTTGAGCATTGGACTACAACTCTAGAGATCAGGGTTTAATTCCTTGTTCAGCCATGGAAACCTACTGGCTGACCTTGAGTGAGTCACAAACTCTCAACCTCCCCCAAAACCCCTGATTGGTTTGCCATATGGTCACCTAAGACTTAAAGTCACACAACAAAAACAGCAACAGGCAGATGTACACATAACCACACACACACATTGTAAAAGTTAACTTTTATACACTATGGCCAATAAAGATAGCACTCCTTTGTGGATTTTGAATTTTGTTTTACTTTGGTCTGTGGCCAACACAACTACTTTTGAATATATTTCCCAGCTTTATTCTAGTTAAGCTTTTAGTGCAGGCATTTAACTTAAATTTAAATGGAAATTTTACACAAATGTACTAATAAATCTCCCTCATCTACTGTAAATTAAATTGAATTGGCTTATTATTGATTAACTAAATGCATTCACCCTTTTCTTCTAACTTTCTTATCTTTAGAGGAGAGTGAGACCACAGTTATTTGGTTCTATGCCCACATCTCCTGCTATCCCCCTCCCATGCAACAATCTTGGTTTGGGGATAATTCATGGAGAGGATGGCCTCCTCTATGAATGATGCTCCCATTCATGTTTGAGGAAATGGATCATAAAGGCAAAATAATGTTCAAATAAGAGAATTATGTTTGGCACTGGAAATCAACATGCTCTGAGTCAGGGAAATGGAAATGTTTCAGAGGAAGGAGGAGGAGCACCCTTCAGTCTTTCTCCTTAACAAGGCACTTTCACAGTTATAACACTATAATTCCTGTTTTACTGCCATAACTGCATTGTATGAAATCTTGGGGTTGGTAATTTGATGATGAGGTCCTAGAGCTCTGTGGCTCGGAATTCTAAACTGTTACACACAAAGGTGAGAGGCTTGGAGAACCTCCAATACCAGTAGCAGTCTATTTTTGATATGTCAGGGAGTTGTCTAGCTTGGCTTGCAAGAGGGAGGTAACATCAGGACGCGAAGGACTAACTATACCAGTATTCACTGATGGTGACTACAGGAGTGGGTAAACGAAGAGAACTTTTATTTGGAAAGAATATAAAAGAACACACATACAAGAATAACTCACTCTAACTTCCAGCATACAGAAATGACTGAAATGGAAAAGTGAACAGAATAGTAGAATTTGAGGGCTGGAATGAGGAGTAATATCTACCTGACAGTAAGAGCAATGTCTTCCTGAGAGTAAGAGCTGCTCGACAGTGGAACACACTTCCTTGGAGTGTGGTGGAATCTCCTTCTTTGGGTTTTTTTAAACAGGGGCCAGATGGCTATCTGTCAGGGGTGCTTTGATTGTGAGTTCCTGCATGGCTGGGGGTTGGACTGGATGATTCTTGAGGTCTCTTCCAACTCCATGATTCTATGATTCTACCTCCCTTGAAGAATGGTCCATGGAAAGCAGAAGCAGCTCAGATTGGGGTCTGGGGGTGATAGTCCAACTAGGTCAACTGTGGTGCAGAAACTAGATTTTCCTAGTCATATTTATACTTTAGCCCCAGGCTAAGGTGATTTCATGGGAAACAAAGATTTGATAGCCATTCAGAAGGACCAAAAAAAGGGGGTGGGGTGGGGTGTTTCCAAGATGGTGGGTTGCCTTGATATCCAGAAGATGAAAAAGACTAATCTGATAAACAGTAGCTTCATTGACTTTACATCACACTAACAAGACCTAGAGTATTCCACAATGGGTAGACAGGAAGGCTATTTAGGAACACAGCAGGGGGTAAAAGGGAATCTGGCCTTTTTGTTCAGCCAAAAAAGCTTTTAAAAGAACTCATTTTTGAGTTTTTGTAAGAAATACAGAGCTTGGAGGGGATGCACCCTTTCTTGTCAGCGGTCAACATACCTGCAGTCTACACATCATAGTCAAAATGCTACCTTTTCTAGTGTTTCGTAGGTCATTGCAGTCTATGCTGGTATCCAGCAATGCAATATCAAAATGTAGCTGGATCATGGGGATATCAGGGCACTTACAAAACTGCCTCTCCCTAAACAGCAAATCACAAGTTTCCATAAGATGCTGCCATGGCTTTTAATGGAATCATAGCTTTATAACTGTGTAGCATGAAAAGGCCCCAGATCCAGGCTTGCTGCTGAAAACAGTATGCTGGGACTGCTACTTGAGAGCAGCTCTGTTTGCAAATGGGTGTCACAGTCTTTCTTTTCAAATGATAGACTAGAACAGATGTGCTCATTCCTACTTAACATGGCAACCTGGATAACTCACCCATCAACATGTCTTCTTGCAAACAGGATCAGTTCAAGTTATTTTGTTACTTGAAGATATTCTGCAGCTTGAGGCAGAGGCTGGTCAAGTCATTTTGAGAGAATAGTTCACAAGCACCTTTTTTCTCATTTCTTGTCAGTAAAAAAAATCTTCCTGTTCATAACACTCTACACTGGCTATTTGAAGTAGTTGCATCTCTTTGCTTAATGGCAGGGCAGTCTCAACATTGAAATGGCAGGGTAAGGTGCTTAGCCAAGGGTGCTTCTGCCTCTCCAGAATGCTTTATCATCAACCTTCAGGTCACAGACCTCTTTTTGAAAACAAATCTGCTGGCAAAAATTGTTCTAGTCATAGAACACTGACCTGTTGGAAGAGGTTGAAAAAGCAATTCATTTTGGACTACAGCTCCCCAGATTTCCTAAGTGGTTAAGACACTGACTCTGTTGATTGCAAGATTGGCAGGTTGGCAGTTTGAGGCTCAGGTGCCGCATGATGGGGTGAGCTCCTGTCACTAGTCGCAGCTTCTGCCAGCCTAGCAGTTTGAAAGCTTGCAAATGCAAGTAGATAAATAGGTACCACTTTGATGGAAGGTAAACAGTGTTCTGTGCAATCATGCTGGCCACATGATCATAGAGTAGTCTCTGACAATGCTGGCTCTTTGGCTTAGTTATGGAGATGAACACTGCCCCTACAGTTGGACATGACTTGACAACCTTGTCAACAGGGAATACCTTTACCTTTACCTTTACTTTTCATGAAAGGAAATCAGCTTGGACTAAAAAAAAAAAAATAGAACCAATGGAGGAGCCCTGTGGCATCAAGATTTCATTTTTACTGAATCCAGTGGCAACTAATAGCTTACATATCAGTGGGTGGTGGTAAATTCACTCTGTTTTATTCCAGACTTTAAAGAAGCTATTCAGGGTCCCAAACTTGATCCTCAAAATATATTCAGCACCTCGGATAGCACATTTAGACCCTAATGAGGATTCCAGTATATTTCAGGATGTTAAAATGTCCCATATTGTAGTGAGTTGGGCTTCTCCCACTTGACAGATGAGTTTTGAAGTCCTTGTTAGGATTATGGTCAGTATTAAGAGCTGTCCAGAGGTATGAAATATTAGTGACCTTGCTGGATACTTTTTGCATTCACTTTGCAGTTTGAGGCTGGGAAAAGATATGAAGGCTGAGAACAGATGGGGCAATAAAATAACCTGCTTGCACAATTCTCATAGCTAATGGGAGGGAAAGCTTGTGCACTTTGATATTCTTTATTTGCTTCTTGTTTGATATTCTATAACTCTTGAGGGTCCACCTTCAGTTTTAGCCTGAGAGTCAGTGTACCTAATGTCAGCTCCAGAAGTGGATCTGTCATGAAATATGAGAGATATGGTGATACAGAGATATTTTGACATGGGGAAATAGAAGGTTAATGAAACAGCAATATAAAGAAATGAAGAGGAATTGAAAGGAAGGATTGTAATCCAAATGAAATGCAACCTGGGGAACAAATAGGGCTATAGCCAGGGCAATTGGTAACTTTATGACCCCGTTTACTTCCTAGGACAAGACTTTGATGACACAATGGGGGACATCTTCTTTCCTGGGTTAGATTGATATGGGGGATGGGGAAAGCAGAAAGTTTAAAGAGCCTTTGATGTGCTCCAAAGCACGCGGACTGTGGGCTGAGGAAGGAGGGGTTGGAGGGGGAAAATCTTTAATGAG
This sequence comes from Phrynosoma platyrhinos, assembly GCA_020142125.1. Classification (NCBI taxonomy): domain Eukaryota; kingdom Metazoa; phylum Chordata; class Lepidosauria; order Squamata; family Phrynosomatidae; genus Phrynosoma; species Phrynosoma platyrhinos. The sequence continues at coordinate 48,438,852 of CM034706.1, read as the reverse complement.
TGAATCGTTTGGGGGAAAATCTCAGATCTCATACTACCAAGTCTGTGGTGCATCTCTTTCTACAAAATTCAGAATAAAGCTGCAGTATTTCTATCACTATCATGTTGTCCTGGTTCTTGAAGTTTGGATCCATTAAACATGACACTTCAACCCAAATGCACGCTTGTAAAAAAGAATAAACAAGTAGAAATTTATTAATACACAATTAGATCAACCATTAACTCTTGACCTATTTACTGTATATATTCATGTACAAGTCTAGAAATGTTAGTCCTTGCTTTGTACTTTACATCTTTAACCTATGTTTTAAGCTTGGTATTATTAATTATTTTTTAACCTTATAATCAGTGCTTTAGCTTTGTCTTTAAAAAATATTATAATCCGCTTTGAATCCCATTGTGGAGAAAGGCAGGATATAAATCCTAGAAATAAATAAAATAAATACATCCTTTGTTACACCCCTCTAGGTTTTACCCTTGACTTATCAATGGTCTACCAAAATCCATAATTTGGCCCCCAAACCTATCCTCGCCTTATACATGACACTGATTTATAGTGAAGTATATAATCATTCACAGCTCTCCTTAATCCCACTCATTTCTTTCTCCTGACTGACATCCGATCACTAATACCCTACATCTTTTTTTTATTATAGACAATGTCAAATTACCATACAATCAACAAATCAATAAATCAGTCAATAAAACATACTCTCTTACACTCATATACATTCTTTTTCCACCAAATACATCTTTTACCTCCCTTCTTTCCTTCCTCCACCCTCCTTCCATCTTCTTCCATTTCATTCCCTCTCTCCTTCTCCCTCTCCTCCCTCTCCTCCCCTCCTCTCCATCTTCCCCCTCTCCACACTTCTCCCTCCTCTCTCCCACTCTTCTATTCACACAAACCTTCCATCAACATATCATACCCTCATCTGCTTTCTATATCTTCCTTACTCACCTCACTCCTTTTTAACACTCATAACTTCCTCACCTCCAATTTCTTTCTATTCTTTACACCATTCTGTGTCCTCCTTAGTAGCAGTTTAGTAATCTTAGTAGCAGTTTAGTAATCTTTGCTACTAATCTTTCTCCCTATTGTTTCTATAATATAATTAATTCTATTCTTTCTCTTGAATCCTCTATCTTATTTACCTTTTCTCCATATCACTATAATCTTATATTTCGCCCTCTTTATCATTTCTTTTTCCACTTCAACTATCTCGTGTTATTTTTCATTATTTTTCATTATTTTATTTTTCTAACAGACTTACAATTGCTAATTCTCCCCATTGTTCTCTCATATATTTGATGACCAGTTCCCAATCTTTATAAAAATTCTTCAATGTATCATCCTTCAGTAATTGGGTTAATTTATCTGCTTCCATCATATCATATAATTTCCACATCCAGTTTTCTTTCGAAGGTATATTCTTTTTTTTTTCCAGTTTTGGGCATATGCAATTCTAGCCATAGTGAGTAAATAAAATAAAACTTTCCCATGTTTTTTTTTTCAAACTATCCTCTAATATTCCTAATAAAAAGATTTTGGGTTTCATTTCTATTTTTATCTCTAGCATCTCATTGATTATTTTTCTAATCATTTTCCAATATTTAATAGCCTTTCTGCATTTCCACCAGCAGTGAAAAAGAGTTCCAGGTGATTCTTTACATTTTCAACATTCATTATTAACCTTTTTATACATTTTAGCTATCTTATCTGGGGATAGGTACCATCTATAAAACATCTTGTACCAATTTTCTCTTAATCCTTGTGACGCTGTATGTTTTAGTCCCTTCTTCCAGATTGTTTACCATTGATTCAATTGTATCGGATAGCCTATATCCCAGGCCCACTTTATCATTACATCTTTAACCACCTCTTCTTCCATTTGCATTTGTAAAAATTTTTTATACAATAACCCTATTATCTTCTTATTCTTTCCAATCAGGATTTCTTCTAATTCAGTTTTTCTTTCTGCTATACCTTGATTTTTATCTAATATTGCCTTCTCGTATATCTGCCTATATTGGAACCACTACATTTATGCCATCTTTCCCCTACCTCTCATCTATCAGAAACAAGCCTCAGTTTTGCAATTTTTCTCCCCTGTAGACCCCACTCCATAGCATTCCCTGAGCTGTGATTGGCACCAACTAGGCTTGCACAGCTTTTCTCTTCTCATCAAACTATAATGATTTTATTTGATTGCAGGCTGAAGGGATACATTTGGATAGAATTAATATGATGGCCCAATTCTATCATTGGCTCTGAGAGGTGCTGGACCAGATCAATGAAAGGGCTGGAATGCTTCAGTGCTGTGTACCATCTGGTGCATTATTTACCATCAATAAAGCATATGCAATAGCAGTAACATGTGTTGGTGTTTGACACTGGAAGAACTCTTGGAGACACTTGGAACTACAACCAGTTATGGATCAAGACACATGTCCAAATAAGTGGGTATGTGTAATCAAGTGTGTTCTACCCAAATATTTAGCACAAGAAAACAAAATATGGGGGGAGGGGGAAGCAAGTAAAATGAGATACAGTACAGCATTAACTTCTTTCATTTGGAGGTGTATCTTGACCTCAGTAAAGAAGCAGTGTTCTCCAAAAGAACTGTCAATTTTTCTTGCAGGGATGCATCCTACTAATAACCAGAACATATTACATCTGCTTTGCTGTATCATGGTTCACTAAAACACAGCATGGGGATCTCTTTGTCCCAGTACTTTATACTGGCTGGGACAATAAAAATACTGCAATGGGAAAAATCACGTTGCTGAAATTTGGGGGATTTGTTTATGAATGTGCAGGTGACAAGGTCATAGATGGCTTACAGTCTAGGTCTGTGTGAATTCAACTACAAAATATGAGGTAGAAGAGAGGATTTTTAAAATTAATTAATTAATTAATTTACTTTTGCACTGTCTAAATTGGTCAGATTGGTTTTATTGTACACAACTCTGAGATCTTTACATAGAAGATAGGATATAAATATTGAATAAATAAAGAAGTAAAATCTCACAATTCACAGGATGTTTCATGAGGGTCAGAAATTGTCCCATCCTAGTTAAAGCCTAATGCTGAAATGTTTTTTGTTTTTCCTTTTATGGACTGAGGCAGAAAGGGTCAAATTCCCTTTCACAAATAGTCACATTCCCATTGTGATTAGTTTTTCTTGCAGATCCTGATTGTTTCTTTTTTTTAAAAAAAAATGTCACTCAAAACCAAACTAGACATTTAACAAAATGTGTGGTTTGGACCTGTAGATTTGATTCAATTACATTGACGCAAGAGATCCATCCTTCCAGACTTGTACAGTGAAGAGGTAGCAATTTTGTTGAGAGACCATTTTAAGATGTTCCTTTCTTTTAATTGAGTCCCCCACATTCTCAAAGGAGCATTCCCTTGTTTTGAAAGTTAGTATTTTGCATTTGCTAATAAAGATGCACTACATTTCTGCGGTCTGCTTCCACAAGGAAAGCAAATGTGCTACTGGAGGAGGTGTACAGAAGGAGAAACACTGACACATAATGTGGTCCTGCTGTCCAAGCTAACAAAAAGAAGCTCAGGGAAATTAGAAAATAAATGAGTAGAAGGAGCAACAAAATTCCCAGCTGCTAGATAGTAAAATAACAAATTACTGCTTTGCAGCAGCTTTCATCCCACTTCTCCCTTCTTCAGCATTAATTCTTTATTTTTCTATTGGGAGACAATAAGCTTATCATCCCACATCTTCTGAGAAAGATGGGGAAGGAGCTGGGGCACACAAGAGGTTGGGCAGTTCAAACTAGAATCTCATGTATTCCGTGCAGATGAAACAAAACATGTCCTGCTTTAAAGGAGCCTTATTAATGCAGCCTAATTCACCGTGCTAGAACTCCATGCCAAAATATTCATTTCTAAAAATAATATCTGGGTAGGCTGAGATTTTATCTCAGAAAAAATACATTTGAAGTCTGATCAACAGACCCTACAAATCTTTTGTTCTAATTCATTGTATTTCTTACGTATGTCTTTCTGCTCTGCAGCTACAGTAGCAGATTACAGTCTATGGTGTTGTGGTGTTCAGCAGTTGTAAGGGGGTGGGTTGTTTAAAAAATAAGGGGGTGGCTACACCGAGGAGGAGGCTGAGAAGAGGAGTGGCGGGTGTGTGTG
>CM034706.1:48409200-48420862 GCA_020142125.1 Phrynosoma platyrhinos | reverse complement strand
ATTATTATTATTATTATTATTATTATTATTATTATTATTAAGTGGCATTGGGAGATTGGGGGGAGACCCATATTGCTGGAACAATGTGGCACACCACATGCAGCCCATGGGCTACAGATGCCAAATGTGATCCAAGGAGTCAGTTTTTGGTCTTTTGCTAGGTACCCTTAGAAAAAGAATGATTCAGTTGAACTAGTTTGCAGGACAATGTAGTCATTTTGCCATGAGAGTGATTGTGTAATATCTTATAATTTTAGTCTGCTGGTTTTACCATACACTGTATATCTTATTTCCTTTGGTCAAGTATGAGCAATATGCAGCCCTTGCAACCCCATCTTTTTGGAAACCATGGTGGCATCTCTATTGCTACATAATTGTCTATCACAGTGCTTTTGAAATCCTGCAAGCCTTCCTTCAGCTCTGCCCAATTCTTTAGTGACAGAGTCCCCCTCTCCCTTACTCTTCTCCTTCTTTTGTTTTAAAGGAGATTTACATTTCCTCGTGTATAATTATCTTTACATCCTATAAAAGAGAGAGAGACTTCTGTCACTTCACTTGCCAATGACTTTTTGGCAAAAGTGGTTGGGAAGGATGTGGACCTCAAAGGGTTGCAGTGAGGTCAACATGCCATACTGACATGACAAAGTGGTCACCCTACTTTGATAAAGCTACATGCAATAGCATCTTCATCTTTCTTTTTGTTCCATGATGTGTTTTCAGATGAGCTGGAAATGGAATGGAACTTCAACTTGCTTCCCTTATAAATTGGCTTCAGAGAAACTAAATATTGTCTCAGCCCATAGTATGTAGTATGGTACTGTAGAGTGGGCAACTTTGATAGGTGAAATGACTACCTTCAAGGATCTGCTTCAGAATAGAATCTCTTACCACTGTCATGCCCTGTTAACATTCAGCAGAATATCCATCTCCAAAAGTCACAATTTCCCCAGTAAACCAGCACTAAGGTCTAACAAAGTTGGAAACCTTTCATTTTCTTGAGTTTATTACGAGATAGTCAATGTGGTCTTATACCTGTAGAATAAATTTCACTTCAGTTTAAATCAGGGGTAGGCAACCTTTCCCCTTTAAGGGCCAAGGGACTTCAGCTCCCAGAATCCCAGGAGCTATTGGCCAACATGGGACTATTGGCCAACATGGCTAACGCTTCTGGGAGCTGAAGTCCCTCGGCTCTTAAAGGGGAAAGGTTGCCTACCCCTGGTTTAAATGTTTGCAAGACAGACTACCAATTACATCTTTCTCTACTCAAAAGTAAGTTTTAATTCAGGACACTAAGGGGGGAAGCACATGAGTGCTTCCAGGATGCCGCTGGACGGAGCGTCGCGGGACCGCAGCCTCCACACCGCGGCGTTCCTGCGGCGTCCCTGAAAGGAGCGCCAAATTGGCGCTCCTTTTAGAAGACAGGGAAAGTGAGCCCTAAAAGCGTAGGGCGCACTTTCCGTGCCTTTTCCGCTGCAGCGTGTGAGAACGCTGCGGCGGGAGGTTGCCTCCGGAGCACCAGCCGTGCGGAGGGCCGGCAGCTCCAAGGGCAACCTCGGGAAGAGGAAGGGGCGCCGCGCGTGCAGTTGCCCCTCCTCTTCCAGGCCTCGGAGACGACTTTATTAGTCGTCTGCCGAGGCCCTAACACCGCATGAGGGCTTTAAAGAGGACTTTTAACTCTTTGCTTCCCACTGCAAGCCCAATGTTTTTGCATTGTCAAAAATGCTTGTTGAACCAGTGTCCCAGAATTTCAGTATGCAAACCTCCCCACCCCCATACTGGACCAAGAGTTTAATGCTATACTACAGACTGATCTGTATCAGACTCATATTCTTTCTTCCGAGAAAAGCAGGAGGTATAACTGCTAACTATGCTTTCATGTAATGTCATGTTTTGTCAGTGTGTGGATGATGGGTGTTGCAGTGATGTTCTTTGGCACCCAGGAGAATCTGCAGGACAAGCTGGCTGCTGTGATCTACAGCCACTTTGTATCTCTTACCATCAACTGGCTCAGCTTCCCTTCTTCAGGATCCTATCTTCCTCAGTTAAGAAGACACATTGTAAAGTGCAAAAGCATAGTTTATTAATGAATATAAAAGAATAAGATAGCTAAGTAAAATCCATTGTGATGAACTTGTCCAGTTCAGCCATGAAAGATTACATCTTGAACAATCCCAAAAGCTTAGGATCTTGTTGCAGTTGAAACCACTGCCAGACAGGCACACTCACACACATGCGCTTACATCTTAAACAATAAACATTCTAGACAAAGGCTTCTCTAGGCCCTTCCCATACTCCACCTTCTAGGGTGTTAAGCTTATGTTAATTGGATAATGCCTGTATGATGTATATTAACCCAGCCTCTTGCTGTCCATCATCCACCACGTGGTTTTCTTTCCCAGCCTAACAATGTTTTGGATACTGCTATCAACCCTTTCTCATAACAAAATCTGTGTCCATGAGTTGTACCTTTTGGAAAGTATATGTTTATGTCTGTGTAGCCATCTGGTGTTAGATTCACTTTGTTTTTCTAGATGTTGTTCTCAGGAGGAAATTTCCCCACACACATCTCTACATTTCACCTTTGACTGTATAACCCATCCATATTCTAACAAGTTTGACCTTAGAAAAGGTAAATGGAAGAAATTTATTTCTTAATGCCAAGCAATGTTAACAGCTATGTTTTCTTTTAGGTCTCAGTCAGTGGTGGAACCTGGAACGCTGAAACACGAGGAACAGAATGAGAACACCCAGCCACTGCTTGCTCTAGACTGAGTCTGAATTCATTGTGACACACAAATGCATAGTCAGACTTTAATGGTACAAAAAGCCCATGAAGCAAAAGACAAGTTTAATACACATCAACACACATTCAGCTTGAAAGCCAAACTCTTCATCTTTGCAGAGCAAGTAATGATCATCACCAGCCATTTATGTCCATGTGGCCAAAGCCAAAGAGGAGATTCCTCATGGCCCAGAGTTCTAATCTAATAAGTCTGATTGTAAAAGAAAATTATTTCTCCCCCTCTTCGTTTCATGATTAATATTAAGAATGGTTGACATGGGGGGGGGGGGGGGGGAGGCACTACTTTCTGTGATCACATATTCAAGATGCATCAGTTGAGGTTTTCCAGTATTGCTTAAAGCAGGGATTGTTAAGACATAGACAGAATTTGGGAAGGAAAAGGAAATGAAGTGAAAGTTATCTTGAATTTATTATTGTAACCACAGGTTTCACTGACTTTGCAGTGAAGCTGTAGTGGCTGCAGAGCATGGGGAATTGTTACAACATATCTGGAGTGCACCAGGCTGCTGGCTAAATTACATCTTAATACAGTTTCCTCCATCCATTGTCCCTATTTCCCTAGCTTTCCTTTGTATAAATAAATAAATAAATAAATAATGCTAAGCAATCACCAGCAGAAATTTGTTCAGCTCTGCAGTATGTGATCTTATTACCTTAGCTCTTTCCAGGGATCACTTATTTCAGTCTGGGATGGGGGGAACCATACTTAATTTTTGAAAGACCTCATGACCTATCTGCTCAGTGTGATGAGCAGACTAGGAAACAGACACAGACAATTTGGAAAGCAATTATTTAATTTTAACAATATGGGTTGTTCTCTACTCCCACCACCCCACAGGCAACTGCAGTAGATGGAATAGCTAAGGTAGTGGCGATAAAAGGGAAAAGGAGGTGTCAGAACTCAGTGGAAACACTTATTGGTGATTAATGGTCAACTCCAAGTCCTTTCATTTAGGTCACTCCAGCAAATGAAAGCTCAGCAGAGCTCTTTAACCACCTTCTCTCTAACAATCAGTTAAAGATGTAGCCAGAGGGCTTGGCTGACTGCAGATACAGGTTATGCTTATAATGGAAAGGGAAAACTTGGGATGAATTATTCAATATGCCTCCATTAGAAGGAATCGCGGAAGAAGAAAGGGGGAAATATGTAGAACTGAAATGCCAAAGATCAGTTTGCTATTCCTCTTTGCTCAACTTGCAAAAACAAAGCCCATGCCTACCCTGAAATGAAAATAGCTAATAATAATAAAAAAAGATTCCACTGTTATGAAATTGTTTTTGCTGTAGCTTTATTTTCCACAAATAGGTGGAAACATATTAGTTAACATTCTCACTTAGCTGGAACCATGTTAGTCACATTTTACAGCTGTATGTAATAGTCATTTGCCAAACCTTAGTCAAACAGTACATTTAAGCCTTATGCAGAGAAAGGTTAACTTGCTGTCTTAAGGATGGCTATGTTACTTGTAGCTGATGTTCAGAAGCAATGACATCACTCATTTAGCCATACTCATTTGTAATAAATCAAACCATAATGTGTTATTGTCATCTTTTTAGGAGTATTTTCCAGGAACTGTTAAAATCTGTTGTTTAGAGCTAAGGATGTTGCTTGTACAGAGCTTCTGCAGAGACAATATAATTTAGCTATAGTTTCTATTGTTCCTGATGGCCAAATAAATATTGAACTTAGTCTCTCTTGTATAAATGAAGTCCTATAAAACCAGTAACATTCAAGAGAAGCCTTTGGCTTTTCTCAGCGAAATACAGGGTCTCCAGATATATCATTTACTCTGGTCTATTGCTTATGCTGGTCAAAACCTGCTTTATTTGCTAACACTTTGTTGCAGGGGCCAACAGTTAAAACTGCTCATGATTCATAACAGAAAGAAATGAGTTTTTAACCAATGTGTCTGTTGTAGGAAAAGGTGTTCTGTATTTAATGTTCACTTCTACTACCTTGGACTTTATATTCTCTTGAAATGATGACCAAATGCATTGTAAATCTTGGGAAAGGTTGCAACAAGTATTAAAATCTTAGCTAAAGATCTGTGTAATTTATTTTCACAGCAAAAATATTTTAAGTATTATGGGAAAACATCCATGGACATCCAAGCTAGCAATTTCAACTGAAATAATAAATCTTAAAATGCAACAATAAATAGGCCTGTGTGTGGAACATCCCATATCCCAAAAGACCTGAGCAAAATATAAACACATTTCTTCATTTAAGGAATTCTGCCTTTGCCAAGGTTTGGGTGCGGTTCCTTGCAGATGTTTTTTTAAAAGTGTTCTCTTCCATTAGATTTTAATACAGAATTGTGACAGAATTATAACAAGAAAAATCAAGGTTGAGTCATATACACAGTACATATTCATAAGCAATTTTGCAAGGTTTTATATAAAGCTTAGTTATTCCAGCAGCCACAACGCATGGAGACAAGCACTTTGATTCTTTGATTCCACTGAAAAATCTAGAAGCAATCTTAGTGTTAAAGCTGTTAACATACAGATATAAAATCCACAATGCATCATGGAAGGCACTTGGATTTAATGCATGATATTCAACAGAACATAATAGGCAACAATATACTGGTAGGTGCACATTTAGTGTGATTTGCTTTATTCTGTTTGCCAGTCACATATCTCTCCTACCTGAAAGACATACCGGTATTTTCAGGCAAATATTAAACCAATTAGTGTTACAGGAAAATGCAGCCTGGGGTTTAAAAAACACAACAGCATGCATTTGTTCAGGTTTTGAGTTTGCACTTTAAAAAGGGAGCTATTTATATGCTTTCTATATTGGGAATGTTTCCATTCAAAGATATTTTGAAAAGTCCTGGATTCAATCATGATGAAATACTGATCAGCATATTTTCTGATACTAGTAAAAGCTAGTAGTTAATATTTTCTTCTCTTAGTATCTATTTTCTGAATACTCTACAGTTCTACAAAACTCATCCAATGCATAGTTTGGCATATATCTCTTCATGAAAGCATAACTATTATATACATTTTGATCATGAACAGGGAATTGCTCATAGGAATGAGATGTATTTTTAGACATGTTAAAAAAAGTCTATCCAAACTTGCTGGAATGCCTGATCTCATTTGCTAGGTCCCATTCCACCACTCCTACGGAGAAACTGATAGGCCTGGTAGTTTTCATACCACAAAACATGTGCCATATTTTAGAAATGTTACTTTTTGGTATTACACTCATCCCTCCTCGTTCATGGACTTGCCATCTGTGGTTTCAGTCCTTCGTGGACAGCAAGTAAGGAGGGACAAAATGGTGCATGTGCAGTGCCGCATGCGTGAGCGTGCAGTCATTATAACCAATGGGGCTTAAGTATTTTGAATTTTTTCTGATTCACAGGGAGGGGGGTCCAGAACGGATCCCCCACGAATTGGGAGGAATGAATGTATAACTCTTAGAATTTTGTGGCAATGCTGTCTAGGGATCCCGGGAGTTCTATTCCCCAACATAACCTTTCTAGGCTCTGAGTTGTGTATAGGCAGAGTCTAGCATCCACTGTCTGACTACAAATGAATCAGAGAAGGTCACTGTCTGTTGGTAAATATTAATACAAACATTTGTTCTTCCACTATTTTTTTTTATGTGGCTCCATACTAGAACTATGTGGTTGCTACTTCACATAAGCTAGATAAATCCCAGTAGTCGACAAACATTCATGTAAAATCAAAAATTGGCCACAGTTAAGAATAGAATAGAAATGTCATGACAAAACATTTTTGGAGCAAAATGGCTCCAAAACTTACTCCATCACAGAAAAGCCCCTTAATCAGAGTTTGTGTAATTCCTATTGAAATACAAAGCCTTTTACTGTATAGAAAACTTGAAAGCCTCCATGCCTCTAATTGTGGCTTAAACAACTTTGTGTTAGAGACAAACACAGGTATCAATTGTTGTTGCTGTTGTGTGCCTTCCAAGTCATTTCTAACTTATGATGACCCTAAGGTAACCCTATCACAGGGATTTCTGGGTCTGAGAGTGTGTGACTTGCCCAAGGTCACCCAGTGGGTTTTCCAAGTGGGGAATCGATCCCTGATTTCTAGAGCTGTAGTCCAATGCTCAAACCATTCCACCACACTGGCTCATAGACATATCAATGCTGAGTTATAAACACACACAACCAGGAACTGAAGAAAGAAAATTGGTATTTTTCATCCCAATTGGAAAAAGAAAGCCATACTCAGTACACTGGAGAACTGCTTGTGAAGGCTTCATTCTTGTTAACATTGTAGGAGATGCTGTTTTTACAAAAGAAATTCAAAGAAAATTACAAAAGTGGTTCATAAAGAGAAAAACAAGTGTCTATATCAATGTGGTAGAAAAATACAATTTCTAAAAAACATAATATAAAATCATCCACTCACACTATCTACAGTTCACACTGTAAGTCCACAGTTTTAAATTTAAGCACTTTACTACAAATTGTCAGGAAATCTGTGTCCTTCAGGTTTGCACACAACCTTTAGTATCGTGCCCAGACGACTAGAACACTATAAGTATGCCTAACAGTGTACCCAAAAGGCAGGCATAACAAAAGACTGGCACTGGCATATGTCTTGGTCTGAAGCATGGCACAAGACATTCTTTGGCTGATAAAATACAGAGATTTGTACTTGCAGCATGAATACAGAATTGTAAAGATCAGTGCTATAATGGTACTGGTGTAATACACGGAACAGGAAGCTTTAAAGTCCATAAAAGGATTTCTTCATTCAGTTCAGTTTCACTTTTGTTTTATCATGATGCTTTTCCCAGTAAAAAATATGGACCTCAAAAAAGGAAAGCTTCAAACTTCATGCTTAAATGGCTGGAAGGGTGCGCCGCTGTTGTGGTGTTAACTCTGGATGCCAGACATCCACAATGAATATCAGGCGATAAGCCTGAGCATCCTGCCACACCTCATGTTCAAAAGAGTCATCAAAAATGAGAATCTTCCCTTCTTCCCAGAACCTGAAAGACAAAACAGGTCATTTTTACTTGCTGCCTCTAGGTTGGGGAAATAAAATTGTGGCCCAGGAGACATAGGTCCAAAACACACAGCAGAAATAATCCAGTTTGAGACCGCTTTAATTGCCCTGGCTCAGTGCTAGAGAATCCTGGGAATTGTAGTTTATTGTGGCACCAGAGCTCTCTGACAGAGAAGGCTAAATGTCTCACAAAACTACAATTCCCAGGATTCCCTAGCACTGAGCCAGGGAAGTTAAAGCGGTCTCAAACTGGATTATTTCTGCAGTGTGTTTTGGAGCATAGTGAATGCAGTGATTTTGATCCATGTTCACCCTCCAACACCCGCCCCCATCTCAAAGCAGGAAAAACTTCAGTGGGCTGAAAACTTCAAATGGGTTGAAAATGAAAATGAAGTACTATTGTAGTAGCTTCAGTTTCATTTTGAAGCAGCAGTACATCCCAGCCAGGGCAGCAGCAGATTATAGTCTCCAATTTGGCACAGGAACCCAGCCTCACCTTAAAGACTTAAAGCAGAAAGGTTTTTCTGACCACAGCACCATTGTGGAAGAAAAATCTATGTTGATTATCACATTGCCCTGAAATGAGCAGTCTCATTCTGAAGTACTACAGTGCCCTGCATCATCCTGTTAGTTTGGGAGGAAAGAATGATCATGCAACAAGTACAGACATATAATAAAATGTGCAGTAGAATTAGAGTTTGTATTGATGCAGAATCTTTGTCAGAGCAAGTAATAACTGATGGCTGAAGGATGCTTTCCTGAGGGGGAAAATAGCAAAAGCTAAGTCTGATGGGATTTCTTATTCCTTAAACATTTCTTTTTCCATTTCCACTACAGAGTTTTTCAGACTGTGGCAGCGATCGCTCTGGAACTGTGGCAACTGGACAGCCTGCTCCTGAAGCAGGCTGCTGTCACGGTCCCAAACAGGCCGCTAGCAGGAGCAGATTAAAGCAGCTCCTTTTGCCAGCAACTTTGGGCTGTCTTAGGTGGCCTCAGAGCAGCTTCTGGCCACTTTGGGGGCATGCATCATCTAAACACCATGCCCCCGAAGTGGCTGGAAGCCACTTTATTTGGCTTGTGTGTTCTTGAGTGCAAATTCGTAAGCAACAAAGTTTGCTCATAGCAAATAGCATCAGAGAGTAGTATAACATTTCACAGCATTTTGTCTCTTTCCAAGAAGGTCCTTTTGCACTTTTAAAAGAAAGAGTCAGTAGTTCATTCTAATATTTTAATCTGTAACAGTAATCAGAATCAAGGAGAAAAATCATACTGGCTCTTGGATGGTTAGAATAAATACTTAAGTAATGTCTCTAGCCTCTTCAGCATTAAATTAGGCTTCTATGGAATCATAAAAAAATCATTAAAAAACAGTCTTATGCTTCTATGCAAATATTTACCAGACAATTGTCTTTATAATAAACTTGTTATTATGCTCTCATTATGATAATTCACTATTTCCTGCATCAGAGCTTTGTAAATATACTTTTTTGGTATAAAAATCTGTTTCTAGACATTTCAGGATGACATCATTAGAAGCAGAGTTTTGTTTCAAAAAAGTAACTTTATCAAGCTCTGAGCAGCTGATGTTATACCAAAGTTCCCAACATGTGGGCTAAGGTGTGGGATTAACATTTGGCAGGTGGATTGGTCAGTGCCTGAAACCATTGCCCAAGGTCCTCAGAGTTGTAACCAATAAAGTTGTGCCTAGTTCAGTTACAATAATATGTTTGTTTGCATTGCTTGGTTCACTGCCTAAAGTCTTCTCTTTGTCTCTAATTTGGCCACTGAAACTAACTTTGCTCACTTCTGCATTTCTACATTAAATAATTCTACAGACTGTTTTCAGACAATAAACTGCTGATTTTTAAAATCAATATAAGTCACTGGCCAGAACTGTCCTCTCCTGCCCACCCACAGTGTTCTTAAGCCTCCCTGGAAAAGTCCTTCTAAGCAGCTGCAGATGCTGACTAAAGTGAATTCAAAGGTACAATAGCAGAGCAATGCTGTAGCTGCTTAAGCCAAGGCAGTGGATCCTAGAGAGGGCTGGACATTTAGGCAAAATCTGTTTTTGCTATTCTCTGGGTCCACATTGTGGCTTCCTAATACTGTTGAACTGCAGCTCCCATCATGTCATACCACTGGCATTGCTGGGAAAGGACTGATGAGACCTGTGGCCCAACAAAATCTGAAGGATCAAGCAATTCACAGTCCTGCTTTAGGAGCATCCTGAGAATCTCCTTATCCCTCCAAAATCTTTGCATGATTAGCAGCTACTTTGAAAGTTAAGTTCAGATTCTTCTACCAATACCCTCAATTCCCAGTTCAAGGATTACCTTACTAAAGCACAGATTAATTAGCAAGTGCAGCAATCACTCGTCTTGTCATAGTGCTTGCCCTAATTTTACAGCAATGATTGGATGCAATAGCATTGTTTCTACAACTAATCTCTGATGTGAACAAAACTGAGCTTTAAATACTGCAGACAACCTTGGACATTTCATTTGCATAAAAACTTAAACAACAGAAGGAAATTCAGGAGAGAGCAATAAAACAGAAGAAGCAATTAAAGGAAAGGATTTAAGGAAATAATAGCACAGATCCTGGTTTGGGCATTTCATTCCCTTAAGGACAGGGAACCTTTGGTTTTAATTGTTTTGGAGTAGAGTGCCTATAATACCTGATCATCAGCCATGATGACTGGGGTTGCCAGGAACTGAAATCAAAAACTTCTGGAAGGCCAAAAATTCTGCTAACCTGCCTTAAAACATGCCTGCTTTCAAATAAGCTCAGTGTTGCACAATTTGGTTGATGCTGCGGCTAATGTAAAATACTGTATAGTGCAAAATAATATAGTACTGCAACCATGAAGGATAAAAGACAGCTATTTAAACTATTTATTTATTTAATGCTATTTGCATGCTGCTTTGCTCCCAGAAAGGGACCTAAGGGGGCTTACAGATAAAAAACATTTTTAAAACTTTACAATAAAAATTTAAAAGCAATTAAAATAATCTAAAAACAGTATAAATTATATACACACAGAGATCTATCTATCTATCTAATATGAACTAGTAAAATAGATAGCTACACATGATGGCATGAATTTGCATAGTCTCTAACCCAATGCATTGCTATATTGAAATGCACAGGAAAGCCAAAGAAGTGCAGTATCATAAAAGTGATGATACATTAGAGTATCACAGTCTAATATTTTGGAATCACTGTTTTGCACTAAAATAGTAAAATAGCTCACTAGACACTGAAGCACTTTTTAAAAATGTAAGAACACTGTAATATTTTTTGGATTTCAGTTTTCTGATTGTAGGCTCTAATGTGGCTTAT
The DNA here is from genome assembly GCA_020142125.1 of Phrynosoma platyrhinos. NCBI lineage: Eukaryota > Metazoa > Chordata > Lepidosauria > Squamata > Phrynosomatidae > Phrynosoma > Phrynosoma platyrhinos. The sequence continues at coordinate 48,409,713 of CM034706.1, read as the reverse complement.
TGTTCAGAACAACTCCACTGATACTCCAAGAGTCTGGTCTTTAATTTAAAGGTACTAAAAGAAGCACTTTTAAAGGGATAAGAGGAACCACTAAATTCCACTGCGAATTTTTTAAGGTAAAGAGGAACGGATCCATTCCAATCTGATCAAATTCCTGAATAACCTACAGTTTTCAAAGATATTTGAACAATTCACACACTCATCAGTAGAGAAAGTGCTAGAAAAACAATAGGATTTGTTATCTAAAATACTATAAAATGATTTGTCACAAGCTTTTGTGGAAAGCAGCCCACTTTATCAGATGCATGGAGTATTGCTACAGTTTAGCAGGGAGGGTAGTTGAGTTGGTGTGGGATGTATCAATGGGGTGATAAATACATTGATAGTGATAGTAAACAAACAGTAATTGGGTAGTAGGGATGGAAAGGTTCAAGTGGTTAAGACAATGACTCTGTTGATTGCAAGATCAGCTGGTTGGCAGTTCAAGGCCCGGGTGCTGCATGATGGGGTGAG
>CM034706.1:48373339-48388016 GCA_020142125.1 Phrynosoma platyrhinos | reverse complement strand
CCTAAATGGCTTGGGTCCAACCTATCTTTGCGACTGCCTCCTTCCATACAATCTGCCCCACGCACTCCGGTCACCTGGGAGGAACCTGCTGCAGCCGATAAAAACGAGGCTGTCTGCAACCTCCCAGAGGACTTTCTCGACGACCACTCCCAGAATATGGAACGGCCTGCTGGACAAGATCCGCCATATTGCGACCTTAGACAGCTTTAAAAGGGATGTCAAGACGGATCTCTTCCAGCAGGCCTTTCCTGACTAGATTTCCTGATCCCAGGAGTTAGCCCATCCTCTCATCTATTACTCCCCACTGCAGCTGTTGCTGTTGTTGTCTGTCATTGTTGTTTGTTGTTGTAAACTGTTTGCACCTGTGTGATTTATTTTAAAAATTGTTTCAATTTATGATTGTTTAATATTTTTTAAGGGGTGGGTGAGTTTGGGATTTGGAATTGTGATTTTATTGCATTGTATTGTAAGCTTATGCTTAATTTGAATGCTGTAAGCCAGGGGTAGGCAACCTTTCCCCTTTAAGGGCCGAGGGACTTCAGCTCCCAGAATCCCAGGAGCTATTGGCCAACATGACTGAGGCTTCTGGGAGCTGAAGTCCCTCGGCCCTTAAAGGGGAAAGGTTGCCTACTCCTGCTGTAAGCTGCCCCGATTGCTTTGCAGAGGGATGGGATATAAATTATTATTATTATTATTATTATTATTATTATTATTATTATCATCCTTACCAGAAAGCTGAAGACTTCAGACAAAAAGAAAGAAGACCCAATATTCTATCTAAGAGAATATTATACATGCTCAGATGTAAACATATATTATTCAGGGAAAAATAATGTTTAATATCATATTTTGCCTAGAAAACTCTATTAAAACTAAAGGAGGACATTAATGTTTTATTAGTACACTAAATTAAAATATTTTACTAGTATACTAAGAATACTAAGTTAAAAACCAAATAAATCAAATAAACAGCATCCCCTGACACCACTGCCATGACTTCCCCTTAGACATAAAATAGAAACAGAAATCCTACCAACTGACATTTTGAAAAGCAATACTTGCTCCAAATGTACGTATTAATAATGGACTCTACACCAGGGGTAGGCAACCTTTTTGAGCCGGGGACCGGGTTGCTGTCCCTCAGTCAATTGGGAGGCCGAAGCACAATAAATAAATAATTTTAGTAATATTTTCATAAAAATAACTTAAGAACTTGCATTTTATTAATATAAACAATTTTTAAATGTATTGGCAAAATTGTTTTTTTAAAAAAATCATAGATTAGAAAAACTATAGAAAATTGATCTGTTCAACTTTTTGTATGAACTTTTTAAAATTAAATACATTTTCATGAATTTTTAACAAACTGATGTAGAAATGGGACAAGACAAACAGGAATGGTAAAATAAGAAACTGCAATGACAGATTTATTAATTTCTATTCAAAATAATGTCCCACTATGGGGCTATGCAGAAGGGTGGCTCTGGGCCGCAGATCGGGGCCATGGCAACTGCATGCCGCAGCCCCGATCCTCCTTTTTGCCACCCTGAAAGAGCGGCAAAATGCCATTCCTTTCAGGGGCAGCAAAAAGCTGCCTTAAGAGCCAGCGTGCGGCTCTTTAGCACCCTTTCTGGTGCAGCACATCAAAACACTGCATCGGAAGAGCGTTCTGATGCCACGCACTGTGCGTAATGGCACGCGGCGTCAGGATGGCGTTGCCGTAGGGTTGGGGTGGCTGGCATGCGGCTGCCCCACCCCATCTCTGCCTCCAGGCCGGCTCTTTAGGCCAGTCTGCAGAGGCTCTAAGTTAGCAACATTAGAAGCTGACTTGAACAAGTCCCTTGGTCCATCTATCCTATATTGTCAATGGTGACTGACACAACTCTGTAGGATTTCAGGGAGGATTCTTTCCTGGAGCTGTCTGAAAATCCCTGATGATCTCTTATCTGTTTTAAATTCCTAGATCTGGGAATCCTATTGGAGGGGAGGTGGTAAGTACCGTGCAAAAGGAAATTGCCAGTACCTGTTTTACAACATTTTTTCTCCTCCTGGGCAATGGACACCAGATGGTGCCAGGAGTACATGGTTGAGAGTCAGAACTCTGCTTGACATCATCTGGCAACGATTTTACAGTTGATGAAGGAGGACCAGCCATAATCCACCTGGACCTCCTGTGTAAGTACATTAGAGGAGCTTTCTGCTCCACCAGCATTGAATCTTGGCCAAGATCAGATGAGACTGGGTGTTTTCAGAGTGGTACAGAGTTCAATTGGGCTTATTTCCTCAGATAGCCATATACAAAATTCCAATCTTAGAATCTATTTAGGATAAAAACTAAATAGTAAAGAGAACACTAGTGCTCACCTTGACCAGTTCTGTATAGCCTGTTTCCTTTGCTGTCCACCAGGGCTGGGCTTTTAAACCTTTGACATTGTATAGAGAGCGCTGCCAGACAGATGCAAAGTGTCCCCGTTGGTGTCCAAGTTCATACCATTTGTATGCCTAGAAGATTGAAATATATTAATTTGCATCAGTTATACCTCAGGAAAAAAGGATAACAGATCAATTACAATTATAGTAATCTAGCAATTCCTTCATGGATTGCAATAATGTAAGAAAAGTAAAGATTCAGATGATCTCATGAACATAGATTCACAGAGTTCGAAGGGAGTCCATGGGTCATCCACCCTCCATTTGCTCAGTGCAGGATATCAAGCTAGAGTATCCCTAGCAGGTAGCTGTCCACCTCTAGGCAATTGGTTCCATTATTGGACTGCTCTTATTTCCCAGAAGTTCCTTCTAATGTTCAAAATCTACCCTCTTGTAGTTTAAAACCATTAGATGTGGTTCTTCCCTTGGGAGCAACAGAGAACAAACCCATCCTCTCCTCCCTGTGACAGTTATTTAGATATTTAAAGAGGGCAAACTTGTTATCCATCAGTCTTCCCTTCACCAGGTTTAGAGTTCCTACCTGACTGGAACATCTTAAGTTTGATCCAGATTCTTGTTTAGCTTTCCTTGCTTTTTCTCCATGCAAGATCATCTTTCTTTTTAGTTTTAAAGACTGCTTCCAGCATTCCTTTTTTGGGCAGGCAGCAATAAAAGAGACTGCTGTTGACCAGCAAGGCAACAGAAGCTGATGCCAGTGTTTAGTCCAATGGAGTCAAGAAGGGTGGTTCTGGATTAACGTTGACAGTGAGATTCAGCACATAGCCCTTCATATTCACCAAAACAGCAAATTTCTCTTATTCAACATTTCACTACAGTCTAAAGATTTATGTTCCATGGTGGCTGTGAGCAGAAGGCCAAAGGTTCTTTGCCTCTGATCTATACAAAACTATAGTTCATGAACTCATAAATTAATTAAAATATGTTACTACACCTGTTCCTTACAGTTTTATCTCCAATACAATAAATTCCTGGTACTATATAGAAACTGCAGCTATTCACTAACCAGCATAAGTATATCAGGAACAAAAAAAGTCAATACACATTGGGATAAAGGGAAACTTGTCCTAAGTTATTTTTAGGTTAGCTACTAGAGAAAGGCAGTTAAAGGAGATTCCTACAGTGCAGCTATTTCTATTTACCTCCTCATTTAAAGATTTTTTTTTTAAAAAAATCCTTATTTATAACATCAGCAAGGACCCAAGTGAATTTTATTCAGAAACAAACAAAGAAGATATTGGATTGCAATGTTACAACGGCAACACTAAAGCAATGGAAATTCCCTTCTTCCCTGTGCAGGTTGGTCTCTGTCCAATTTCCCATAATCTCCTCCTTCCATAAATCCCACAGTCTCAAATCCAATAATGTGGGAAGGAAGGAAATGAAATGAATATATTATGATCACCACCCATGCATTAGATGCATCTTATTATTATTTTCTGCCTGACCTACCAAAGATCAATGGAACCAAGCAGATCTCTGCACAAATATGTAAACACCAAAAAATATTCCCAAGTATTATATCAACATGTTATTATTTCATAAACAAGGCATCTCAGGTTTCCTTTGGATTCATGGGATGGTTTGAAGTTCCAAGTCATGTTCTTAAAATAGCCATGTCTTGCAGGGAGGAACTAAGAAGAATGACACACACAGAGGTTCAAGTTCACATTTTCTTCATGTTTGTCATATTTTGGGTGCTCACCTAGTGTGTATAACTCTAATGAACTACAAAGCAAAAGACTTGCTGCAGAAGGTTTTAAGCAGCTGAAGCTCTGAGAAAAAAGTGTTGATAAATGGGGCAATAGCAAAAATGTTCTTTTCTTATTATGACTGCTATAAACTATCATGAATTTCTTAGATGAAATGCTCTAAATCAGGGGTCGGCAACCTACAGCCCATGAGCCGCACCCGCCGACCGCTGCCGCCGCGTGCGCTGATGATGAGGACCCCCGCCATGCACGCCGACGCCATTTTGTTTGCCAAAATGGCGGCTGTGACTCGTTTGCGCATGCGCAGTACTCCTGCACATGCGCAAACGAGCCGTGACCGCCATTTTGGTAAAAAAATGGCGGCCGTGACACGGCCAAAATGGTGCCCTGGAGGAGCCCCACAGCAGGGCTGGACCTCTTGGAGGCCTGTCGCCGCTGAGAGAAGCCTCCTGCGGGGCACCCACGGCGGCGCTGGGTCTCTCGGAGAGAGCCCTTCTAGGGGGCTCCGCCGCTGTGCGCATGCGCGTGTGCCGCAGGGGCAGCACCCGCCATTTTGTTTTTCAAAATGGTGGTGCGCATGCCCAGCACGCATGCCCGGCACGTGTGTTCCAGCCCCTGCCACCATTCCCCCCCCAGCCCGTCGGCAAAAAAGGTTGCCGACCCCTGCTCTAAATAGTGTGGCTTCCCTGTGCCCCTTAGATTGGGAAATAAAAATTCTGTATCACCTCAAGTAATTTAAAGTGTATCTTTAAGTTGGGATTCACTGGAATTGTTTAGCCTATGAACTGGAAAAAAATAGCTTTACATTAACAATTTCCTCTGAAGGGCTCCAAGTAGGAGAGGTTCCATGTTTGCTGTCAGTTTTTGGACTAGCAGATGTAAATGGGAAAGCCAGAGTCGTGTATTGGTTTGAGTGCTGAACTATGACTCTGGAGATGGCGAATCCATGCTGGGCCATGAAAACCCACTGGGTGAACTTGGGCAAGATGCACTCAGCCTCAGAAAAAAGCAATGGCAAGTCCCTTCTGAACAAATCTTGACAAGCAAACCCTGTGATAGGTTCATCTTAGGATTGACACAAGTCAGGAATGACTTGAAGGCACACAACAACAACAACAACAACAACAACAACAACAACAACAATGTGTAAACAGAAGCTAGAATCCCAAAGACTACTGTTAGAAGCTGTCTGTGAGCAGAATTGGGATGGTAGAACTGGGATGGCAATGATCCGCCCTCTTTGTAGCCCCTTTATACCCTAAAACCTGCTGTGTGTGATGGGAAAAGCCTCTACAGCAGGCTTTTGGTCAGTATGGAGGGTCTTAGGAGGGAGAATAAAATTCTACCGATAACATTAGTATAATGCTGGATCAGAACTTAGAAACTTACTTTTTAAAAGTAATTAATTCTGCTCACAAGGTAGTTCATTGTCATTACTTTTTATCATGTTTAAAAGAGATTTGTTGCATTAATTATCCCTCTTTTATTAACTTTTTAGAAATAATCACGTATGGATAAGAGAGCAGCATAAAATATCTATTCAAATACCTCTATAGATTTTTAAAATACCCCTTTCAAAAGTATCTGTCAAGAGTAACAAGGAAAAGTTACTCATTACACCACTGAAGTGACTTTTGAAATGTCTCATTACAGATAAAGGAAGTGTCTCATTAGAGATAATTATGTTACTTGTAGTTTATTACTTCCAAGCTTGTGTTGGACTTAGGGCAAAGGTAATGAGTGGCAGTGATTTAGGCTGGCAACAAACCTAAGGGTTGTTTTTGTGCATTTAACAGAAACACTGTAGGATGCTGAGTGATGAAGTTCAGTTTGCATCTATTTACCTTCTCCCTGTCAGGCAGTGGTTATGGGCACACCTTACCTTATCACCCACACTACCAAAAAGGTAGTAGAGCCCTTTGTATGTTGGTGCCCTCTTTAAATTCATCCAGTTGTAGCTAAATGTACTGAACTTACGGTCCTTCTTCAGTACTTTATAGGGAATACAGGATTTTAAAAGGGAATTAATCCCTGGTGGTATAATGGCACTCTTTGTAAAACTGCTCCTATCAAAACTTTTTAAAGCTGAGCCGTTAAGTCCTAACTAGAGTTGTAAGTGATAAATGTGTACCATCAGTGATCATAATTACAAATACTTATGTATTGATTTTTTTGCTCTGATTAAATCTTGAATGTCAGCATACTCAGCAACATTTTTTCTTCAAGGTGACAGATTCAGCAGAATACCTTTCTGCTTATTTTTCACAACCCAGTTTTTGCTCACACTAACTTTGTCCATTATTGCCCACACAAACTTTTGTCTACTATCCATGGATTCATTTATGACACAGACATCATAAATTGTATGGAAAATTAAGCTGGTGATCTAGACCTTAAAATCCCCACATGTACAGCTTTTCTTTTGATGGACACCTGAGGATCAATCTTTGAGATGTAAAGCATCAACTATTTCATCCTCACAAGTATAGATGAATAATTTACAGTAGTTTTTTCCACTGCTGCAGGAGAAAATGGATATTTTTCCACAGTATTCTCCTCATATTTGAACATCCTATAGTGTTCTGGAGAAATTATTCTGTGGAGGCAGAAAAAACTTTTTTTGAAAAAAAAAACACTATGTTTTTCTATGCAGAACAATTCTTCCACAATACTTTGGAATATGAAGTATCAGGAGAAAATTCCATAAAATTCTCAATGATCTATTATTTTTTCAACCTGGTAATGAATACTTCCCAAAAAAATTTCCCCATCCTGACCCCTAACTACCCATTGCACTTCCATCTTCTTCACAATCACTAGCTGAAAGGAATGCCAAGGAAAAAGCTACTGCTAAAAATGGAAGGTGGTTCACAGCTCATCCTCCAGGCCCATCAGACTGAGTCTATGGCATGGGATTTTTTTTATGCTTTGTTTCATTGTTGTCCTGATCCAACTCCATTCCTACTATAGACAATGGTAGAAAATAAGCTACTTGCCCCATCATGTCAGCCACTTAATTAATTGAAAAACTCAGCCATATAAAGGGTAAAGATATCAGTATATGTTGCATAACATTTGGCTATGAAGCTGATCCCCACCCCCACTCCATGTCTAAAATGGCTGAAACACATCTGCAATGCTCCATCCCCAAAGTGATAATTTTAGCAGCTGTTTAGCATCTGGCGAAAAGAAGAATCATGTTTCTCCCAAGCAAGAAACATGAAAAGCAAAGAGATTTCTCATTTGCATCTGGTCAACACTTATAAATAGAACATCCCCACATCCTATGTCCCATCCTGCCCTTAGCTGCAGTTATCTTGCATGAAGTTGCTTGGAAAACCACTTGCCAGATGTAGGAATGGGATTTCTTCTAATTAAAGGACTGGTAGAACTTTTCTGGCATCAACATAGTCATTTCTGTGGCTGGGAATCTGCCATCATTATACTACTTGCTGGGTAAATTTCTTAGGCTAGGCCTTCTCTATTTGGCTTAAGTCAATTTGTACTATTTTGTCCTGAAAACAATTACAGTGGGCCCTTGGTATCTGCTGGGGTTTGGTTCCAGGATCCCCCCATGGATACCAAAATGCATGGATGCTCAAGTCCCATTAAATATAATGGTATAGTAAAATGATGTCTCTTATATAAAATGGCAAAATCAAGGTTTGCTTTTTGAAATTTATATATATATTAAAAATATGTTCAAACTAGATGGTAGAATCCATGGATAAAGAATCCATGGATACAAAGGGCCACTGTACCTTCTCAGGCAGAGTATATGACAGTGCTGAAGTCAAGGTGTAGTGATGTGTAAGAAATGTTTACTTGTGAATGCTCAGGATACCTTAATTAGGTAAGGAAGACTACTTCCTTATCTACAGTTGGCCCTTCACATTTGCGGTTTTGACTTTTGTGGATTTGATTATTTGCAGTTTTGATTAATATGTTCCCTCTAGGAATCTCTAGGTCCTCCAGTGCAACTCTGCCATAAGTTGACCATAGAGTTGTGCTGGAGAACCTAGAGGTTCCTAGACAAAACACATCTCTAGGCATCTGTAGGTCCTCCAGCATGATTCTATGATCAACAGATGTTGACTGTAGAGTTTCATTGGAAGACCTGGAGATTGCTAGAGAGGTGTTCTCTTAGAATAAAATAATATTTTTTTCTTTCCAGTTTTTCCACATTCATGGGGGTCCTTCACCCCTAACTTCAGCGAATGTGGAGGGACCCCTGTATTTCTAGATTTCATTGAATCAGTCTTTCATCTTATTCTCTCCCAAAATGTCTCAAAGTTGTCTCTTTTTTGTGTTCTGCATACTACCAACTTTACACGTTGGAGCCATTATGGTCAAGATTCCAACTTGGGCTCCTCCATGCCCCCTTCCCTTTCAGATAAGCCTCAGAGAATCTCTGTAAGGTTCTACCTCACTGTTTCCAACACGTTGCATGGCATCTCCCAAATGAAAGTAAAAGCGACCATCATCAGTACCAGGGTCTCCTGATTCTAGACCTTCCTAGAGGGAAAGAGAAGAGGTACAGTCAGTTGATAGTTACTTCTAATTAGGTTCCATAGATTTCAGTGTAAACTCTCTAAAAAGAACTACAAAAATCTTCCAATTAGCCACACCTTACTCCCAGATATCCAATCTACCAATTTCCTCACTTTTACATTTTCCACTCCCAAAGCCACTATTTTCCACAGCCAAAGCCTGTCAGCACACTAAGTACTTATCAAACTGTTTAGAATTCCCCACCACTGCCATCCAGGTTCTTTTTGATCTTAAAAATATTCTGTAGACTTTAGGATTCCCCTAAGCTTGCCGATACTTCCACTCTTGTGTGTTTTGGCTGCAGAAGGATCCACATCTCTCCACAAAGAAAATTATTTTGTCATTAATAGTTAATTTAGGAAAACCGTAAAGCGCTAACAGTATCATATAAATTATCTTAACACTTAGACCTGTAATGTGATTTATCTTTATGATCCAAAACATACTGCAGAAATAATCCAGTTTGAGACTGCTTTAACTGCCCTGGCTCAATGCTTAATTCCGGGAACTGTAGTTTTGTGAAACATTTAGCCTTTTCTGGCAGAGAGCTCTGGTGCCACAATAAACTACAATTCCCAGGAGTCCACAGCACTGAACCAGGGCAGTTAAAGCAGTCTCAAACTGGATTATTTCTGCAGTGTGTTTTGGACCTATATATACTTTTTTTGGTCCTGTTCTGAAACAGGATGGATGGATTGGGATGAAATGGTAAGTCAAGGAACGGTGGGACCTCTGGCTTATTGGATATGATCAGGGTACACACTGCCAATGTGTAGTGGGAGCAACCTAACCTGCTCTATTTTCCAGACTCATGGGCCACACATACATCTGTTTATTTTATTTTATGGATATATCATCTTTCTACCAACATGAGACTCAAGGTAGCATATGGTGTCGGTTAAAACAAATCACAACTAAAACATTACTTAATAATATTTAAGAGGCAATCCTACCATTAAAAAAATGTCTGTGCCAGGTTCCTCAAAGTGTCCATCCAACACTAAAACAGAGTGAAGTGGAGAATCATGCCTGGCTTCTGGGGTATAATTCTCCATTTGGGAACTGAACATGGTTGGTGGGGTTGATGAGGCGGTTCTTTGGAACTTCACAGGCCATGTGGCTTGTAAGCCCTATAGTGTCCACCCTGCAATGTTTTAAATAAAGGGTGCTCACTCCATGGTTTGGTTGGTTTGGTTATAGTATCATCTGAACATGGACTCTTGGTTTATTTTTCTCCAGTCAACTAAAGAAAGAATCCATGCTTTCCTCTGGGTTTGTTTCTGGAAAGTGCCATTGTTTATGTAGCCACTCTCCCAATGCAAGTAGAAGCAATCAGGCAAAATGCACCAGCATACTATTAATAACAGATAAGCCATGGATCCTGTGGTCCCCTGGCATATTTTATCATGCAGCCATAGCCAATGTGTAATCTGTTATTTATCATCCCTTCTTCCTCTCTTGCAGTCTCTGCTACAAAGTGCCAAGTTTAGTGCCACTAGAAAGTCACTAGGAGATGCTCCCCCTCACCAAATGTTCTCATGAAAAGATGATCTTATGAAATAACCTTTGCAGAGCAACCATTTTAACATGAAACATACTTTCAGAAATAAAATCTCAAAAAGTATTATGTAAACTGTCAATAGGAGAGTAAGCAGGAAGCAAGAGGCATTGATAAACAACTAAATACATGCCCCATGTTGGAACAGAGTTTGATATTTATGTGGGGATACAGAATAATAGAATCATAAGAGTTGGAAGGGGCCCTATGGGCCATCAATTCATGAGCTCCAGCAACACTGGCTATAGATCAACTCTGATTTTTGAGAACATCTAATGTTATATAGATACAATTTTGACTGTACATAGCATTAGTCGTCCCTTCCCCTCTAATTTGTCCTTTCCAAAAGATGTAATGTACTTTCAAATAGGGAATGCTTTCTTCAATCTTGTTCTCCGCCTTCAAAATGAAGCCATAATGCACTTTAGCAAAACCATCATTTGGAGCCAGGTTCAGAACCTGTGGGAAAGCAAAATACATCATTATAGTTTTTACCTCTATAGTGATTCTGACCATACATTTATGGTATTTAAAGACACCTAGCAATACATTAGCAATGCCTGTGAAAGGCATTCGTTCGAGATTCATGGTAAAATGTGGGAGGCAGACATCAGGCTTCATTTTTTTTCTTGGCCATCTAGAAATTCAGAGTCAGATATAAAATAGTAACTTCAGAGATGGTGGCAGGAGTGGCAGTGGATGTGTGTGTTGCTTTTAGATTTAAGGTTGCATATTCATCCCCAGGATTTGTTTTAAATGCCTATTTTGTATGTTCACTGACATACAAAAATCCAGTCCTGTGTCTTACTGCAGGAAACAACTTAAAAAAGAATCCTCATGGTCTACTGCTAATCATGCAGAAGTCTACTACCTGTCTTGAATCCCATTTTGGGAGAATGTAGGGTATAAATCCAATTAATAATTAAATACTAATAAATACTGAACTACCTTCTTCCACTGCTGTCATAAAATACTGAGTGGAATTTTAAAAAGGCTGAGGCTGTTCTGGTTAGAAATTTAAATTTAAACCTGTGTGAAAATATTTATTACTACATGCAGGTATTACAATTATGTCTGAACTAACACTGTTTTGTTGTAGTTAGGGATGTCAGTGTATTTCTGATAGCAGATCATGATTTCAGGCTGCTATTTTATTATAGATGCATTGTTGAAGGATCTTTTGTTGTTGCTAAAAGATTTTAGTATGTTCATTTGGATGCACTGACATCTTGATCAGGCACATTCTAACAAACAGACTATTTCACACTTGCCATTCATACTTCAAAAATAGCTTCCCCAACTTGACATCTGCTCCCTTTCCTTATAACATTTATGGGCACTTCTCCCATGTGGTGAGGTCATCATAATAGGCAGCTGCTTACCCCTGCTTCACATAAATGGCTGCCTCTAATGGAGGGACATAACTTGTTGATATGAGCTGTGTCATCCTGAATGTTATGAAAATGTGCAGGGAGGTATGGGACTCAAGGAGTATATTATTAAAGCATTTACATATGGCATCTTAATCCACCAGGGCATCTTAGGGCCTTTGCAGACTGCCAGAAATAGTGCAAATTGAGTCCACTTTAAGGGTTAGGGTTAGTGCTAGGGAATCATGGGGATTTTTTTTTCTGAGACATTGAGCCTTCTCTGTCAGAGAGTTCTGGTGCCACAATAAAATACAGTTCCCATGATTCCCTAACCCTAACCCTTAAAGTGGACTCAATTTGCACTATTTCTGGCAGTCTGCAAAGGCCTAGTCCACCAGGGCCGCTGAGACAATGCACAGTGGATAAAAACATTTAAATAGATTAACACTTTTAAAAACAAACTCAACAAATACCTCCAAATAATTTAAAACCAGTTTTTAAAGCCAGGAGAGTTAAATCAAACCTCATAGGGCCATGTGAAATACACTGTCTTAGCTACCCACCAGAAGCAAAGAAGAGATAGAGCTAGTTTAATGTCCTTTGGCAAGTTATCCAACAGTTAGGGTACTGCTACAGAGAGAGTCCTGTCATGGGGACACACCAACATAGCTTTGCAAGCTTTGGAACAGGCCTTACACTGAGGATTTCAAATTTTTGGGAAGCTCATATGGGAGGAGGCTTTAAGATTGCCTGGCCCTAAACCATTTAGGGCTTTGTAAGTAAAAACCAGCACCTTGAATTGAACTTGGCACAGTTAGGATTTGTACAATAGCTTAAATCCAACACTGGGCTAGTGGAAACTTCTGAGTATAATATGACTTTGCCCCTTTGCCTCCTCCATGCAACTCCCATGAGCCACCAAAAGTTCCATTCCTAGAGATTCCCCAGCCTTTGGAGAAGATTCTAAGGATAAACATGGCACAGTGAAAGTGAGTAAGAATTGATCCCTCCTGACAGAAGTGGTTTCATTGGTGGAATGACAGTGTCGGATCTATGCCAATGGATTTTATGGAAGAAATTATCTTAGCCCACAAAACTGAGCGACAGGGAGTGGAAGACAGAATTCTGCCTTGCCATCATGTCTCTTTCAACCATTAAACAGTAATAAATGCATAGATCAAGAGTAACCTTAGAATTCATTCAGAACAGTAGCCTATCAATGGTATAAAGTGGAAGAGAAAATGTTATCTTGAGATTTCTTATACTATAGAGGAATCCCTTGAAAACAGTCAAGATCTATTGCTCTTTGAAAACTAAAGTGGCTTTGATTTTTTTTTTTTGTACGAAGACCCTATTTAATGCATTATGCCTCAGGTACTATGAGATTCAAAAAGAAAATATCTAATAAGGGGGATTAAATTAAATTCTATCCCTTTCTTGACACTGTCTTCAACTGTAATATAATGGAGGATCTATTAAAATAGTTCCCCACTACAGGGCATGTCTCCCATCTGGAAGAAGAGATGCGTGTGTGTGTGTGTGGGGGGAAATCTGTGATTTGAATTGCAGTATTTAGGTTTACTGCTGAATTTTGGTGACCAGGAGATGGGTGGGGCAAGAAGTAAGAAGAGGAGTGACCTATTGAACAGTATTTAGATAATTTGTGTAATCAGTGGTTTCTTAAAAGTTGTTTTTCCTGCTGTTCTTGCTGCTACCACCTTTAATTTTTCTAATTTCTGTACTTCTCCTTGGTCAGTGGAGTCCAGAAGAGAGCAGAAGGGAAGAGAATGATGAATAATTACTTGTTTCTCATTGTCCAGCTGTAATATCATGGATTTCAGGCACATTACAAGGTCACCTGATCCTTAGATCTATTGTTCCTTGACAAGCTTTACACAGGAGTCTTTAAGTGTAATCCTGGCATGCTATAATAATAAAGGAAGTGTTTTATTGCTCCCACCGAAGCATTTCTTGTAAGGTTTTTGTGGATTTTTTGGGCTGTGAGGCTGTGTTCTAGAAGAATGTATTCCTGATGTTTCACCTGCATCTGTGGCTGGCATCTTCAGAGAATGGTGGCATGGAAGCATGTGGGGTATATATACTGTGTGACCCTTGGTTTCAAACGGGAATCAAATGACACGAGAGACACAGCAGACTCAGCCAGCCAGAAAAATCAGCAGTAGCAGAACACGTTATAAACCAAACTGGGCACAAAATGCTATTTGAAAACAATGAAATGCTGGACCATGACAACAACTATCAGATCAGAATGCATAGGGAAACCATTGAAATCCACAAACACCTGGACAATTTCAACAGGAAAGAAGAAACCCTGAAAGTAAACAAAGTTTGGCTACCAGTCCCCAAAAACACTAAAATCAGGACTCAACAAATGCAAATGAACTTCACCCAGGGTCAAGGGGTTTCCAAGCAGACAGTGGACCATTAATTAAATAGACACTAATCCTCTTTGCATATCCTTCCACCCTGAGGCCTTGCCTCAACAGAATACACAGATTTACATGCTAATCCTCTTAACCAAGGGTCACACAGTATATATACCCCACACACCTCCATGCCATCATTCTCTGAAGATACCAGCCACAGATGCAAGCAAAACATCAGGAATACATTTTTCAAGAACACGACCTCACACCCCAAAAAACCCACAAAAACCTACTGAGGCTGGCCATGAAAGCCTTTGACTTCACATTTCTTGTAATCTTTAAAATCTTATTGTAATAATTTCCAATATTACCAGCAAATCCTACTTTTAATACTTTAAATTAATATGAGAGGCAGCATGGTGCAGTGGTTTGAGAGCTGGACTATAACTCTGGAGAACAGGATTCTAATCCCCGCTTGGCCTCACTGGATGACCCTGGGCAAGTCACAATCTCTCAGCCTCAGAGGAAGGGAAAGGCAAATCCCCTCTGAACAAATCTTGCCAGAAAACCCCATGATAAACCCTTAGGGTCACCATAAGTTGGAAATGACATGAAGGTGCACATATTAACAACAAAATGAGATGAATAAAT